>JAJMBC010000014.1:0-350777 GCA_030572795.1 Nematodospora anomalae | reverse complement strand
ATTTTCTTCTTGTTAAAACTCTCAAAAACTCTCTTCTAGAGTATATTGGATAAATAGCCGCTCATTATCGCTATTATATGGCTTGCTATTAGGATAGTATAACAGAGTATTAATGACCAAAGGATGACTATCATTCATTGAACAGACGAGATCTGCTTTGGAATTGTGGGGAAATTACCGCTCATCGTCAATTTGGTTGAACATGCTACCAAATTGGAGTAGAGAAAAGAATAACAAATGATCGCGTAGAGCAAGCTCCCTAACTAATTTGGTAGACGAATTAATTGAGTAAGAAATCCTAAACATCGTCTACGATTGATTTTTTGATTTTTGCTTTTGCTTTACCTGGTTCGTCAAATGTTACACGAAATTCAAGGAAAGTTTGCAGTAGAAATGTGTTAATGACATAATTAGGTAATCAAATGAACGGAACAGAAAGAAACAACTCAACCAACTTTGTACCATGCAAATTGAAATCTTTCTCAGCGAAGCATCCAAATTGGGAAAAACAAAAACAAATAATATTCTACAGGTTAAGGATTACGATTTACAGCTTAACCTCAGTAAATCTGTGTTACGTAATACTTGTTGTATATATTACGTAATCCACACCTGATTTTGTTTGTCTTCTTTTTTATTGTTTTTCTTTTTTTTTCGTCCTTTGCTGGTTTTCTGGTTTTCGTTCCTCATTTTATGAAGTGCTTAAAACTCCCGTATTAAACAAATCAAGTTTTTAACTGTGTTCACCAAGTGTATATTCAATTATAGATTAGAGTCGTTTAGATTGCTTGAAACCATATCTTTCCTATTAACCAACTACTATTCATTCGTTTTTACTTAATTTATTTGCTTTATATCCTTTTTTTACGCCAACTATTTAGTCAAATTGTTTGTTTTAATATCCTACCTGCATTTGATTCTCGAATTCTAAACACAACAATTTACTCGTTACCATTGCCATTCCTGTCCACACTATGAGTAAATTAAGGAAAGAAAAAGATCCTCATGGTTCAAGTCAGCAACAAGGAGCCTCCTCAGTCCCACATCAACAACTTCCTTCGTCTTCATCCTCGGTATCTACTACACAACAACCATCCGATGAATATACGTTATCACCTCCATCATCATCGTCAGCGCCACAAGCAAGAACTGCATTAGGATCTGACAGCTCCGTGCAAACTGAATTTACATCCCCAACAAAATCATTGAAAAATTTGTTCTTTAAAAACAGGTTATCCTCCTATTCTATAGATAGTATAAGTGAAGAGCCTGAATTAGATCATGAAAAAAACAAAAAACACTCATTTAGTAGTAGCACAACTGCTAATGAGTTAACACCAACTAAATCGCCGAGATTATTGAATTTCAACTTACGTCCGAAATTTATGAGATCAAAATCATCGGGAATGAGTGACGTTAGTAATAATCCATCATCTACTGTACCCACGAGTAATCCTTTGATTTATTCATCAAAACGTACTACTTTGGATGATTTTGCTGATACCGAATCGGAAGAGTCGAATGATTGCATTCACACATCTTTGGAGAACCGTCGTCTACAACTGCAACTAGATCAAGAAGTAGTCGAGAAGAAAAAATACGACTCAGAATCAATAAATTCCATTTTACAAGAATACCATAATCGAGATTCCGATATTAAAAAAGGATCAGACTTTGTGTTCCAAGAGGAATTTGATGATTCGACGTCTGTTAAAATTCCAACGCGACCAACAAGTAGGTTGTTTACCCAAGAAGAAAACGAAGAATTGAAGACAGAAATTTTGAGACATGAATCAGTAAGAACTAATTCATCATTGTCGTCGCCATCAAATATTTTGAAACCTAGTGGTATTGGTGGAACAAATCATCCTATTGTCGAACAACAACATTTTGCTGATACAAAACTAGCTCAAAATCATTTTCGTGATGAAATTAAAACTGAACAAACTGTACAAGGTACCCCCGTGAAGCAATTGATACAACAATTTCCAACAACGTTAAAAAGACTTTCATCTTCGTCAAATAGTAATGATGCTGGCGTTGGGCTCATGTATAATGAAAATAGGAATAGTGGAGCAAGTACGGGAAGTGCAACCTCATTTAAATTTCGAGTCCATAACGATAAATTGAAACTAATAAAATCCGTGGATAAGCATTTGAGCGCATCGACAAATGTTGATATAAATCGATCATCGCTTCGAGCTTCTATTACATTTAGCGATGATAGTGAAATTGATAGTAACAATAATAACAATAATAATAAGTATCCAGAGCCAACTGTAACTCCATTAGCAACACCAAAAGCTAGATATGTTGATAATACAAATAGCTCCCCTTCAACCCATCATACTCATAATAGTAGTGCATCATATGCACCGATTACAAGAGCTGGTGTGTTGCGAGCATCATCTTCTGAAAGTAGTGTGACGCAAAGGCATTATCCACAACAACAACAACCACGAAACCAACCTCAAACTTCAAAATTACAACAGGATTATGACGAGACTATAGTGGAAATTTCAGACCAGTCTGGGCTGAAATCTGGGAATTCAGCATCTTCAGGCATGTTTAACGAAACTATGCTAAGAGATAGTAAACATCAAAGTGTAGCGAGATCTTCGATGTCATCTGGAGAACTATTGCAGAACTTGGAGAGTTATTATGATCAATCTAAAAGTAGTGGGAATAGTGATACATTCATCAAGCAACAGCAACCTCAAAATCAACAAAACCAGGCGGGGTATCGATCTGCCATTAAGGAAAAGATATCGCCACCTTCAGCATCACCCCCGAAAATTATAGCTGCATTATCCGATCCGTTCCAAGATTCTGAAGATTTATATTCACCAATTTCTGGCCGTTATGCCGACATAGCAAGACCCCCAGACTCTCGTATAGCGAGGGATGATAGTAATCAAGCAGTAAATAATTTAACAGCAGGAATAGATTCATCAAATGAGTTGCCAATAATGTTATATAAAGTTCAAGACAGAGATTTTGATGAGTCTAAAAAAAGATGGTCAGTTTACGAACACAAAAACAGTCAAGGTCTTCTAAATGACGCAGATACTGCAATTGAGCTTCCAGGTGAGGGAGCTTACACTGCCAATACTGGAGCTTCTGATGTTAAAAAACCCGCAAGTACGTATTCTGGAGGGTACGATGGTGCTACAAATGCAGGAGGTGTATCGTCTCGTGCGGCATTAAGGACTTCCTCGTCGTCTTCATCTACGTCGTTAAATCAAATGGCAAGAGATTTGATTAATAGCCATTTTGATGATAATGTAAATGACTTGTTACAAGAGCAAAATGAGCTACCAAATAAATCCGGGCCTCTTGTATTATCTCAACCAAGGAAAAACTTGTTTGTTGACTACAAGCAGCCAGCAAATATGATTGATTTGGAGAAACAATTGGATGCATTACCTAGACAGCAATACAATCTGTATTTGCCAAAACAACAACAATCGAATGAATCGACTCAAACATATGATATGCGGTACTATCCGTGGGTGCAATTTTTAATGTTGATGGGAATCGGTTTGGTTGTCCCTCCCGTTTATTTCTTGATTGCATTTGGTATATTTGATGAAAATAGATCAGATATGTACTATGGCGGTTTGAGGTACTACAAAAGTAATGAAAAGGCAAATATTCAAGTTAGGAAATTTTCAAAACTGCAGAAATTGTTGAGTTTTTTTGTCGGCTTGTTCTGGATATTGATTGTTTTGGCCATGATTGGCGTTGGTTTGGGTGTTGCATAACCAGAGAATAGTATAGTTTATATAACGTAGAGACGAACACTAATGCTTAATGTAACAATATATAATGCTACGACAACGGGAATCTTGGTATCTACTTGAACACCTGTCAAAGTGCACGTAGGGCTGTATAACTATGCAAGCTAATCAATGAATGCGATTAAAAAGTTAAGAAATTTAGTAATTTCTCTAGTACAGATCATCGGTTGCATATGGAATTACTTCGTTTTTAATAATTTTTTTCTGTAGATGTTGCAATGCCAATGTGGATACCTCGCGATCGTGTATTAATTTATCTAGAATCTCCTTATAAAGTGAATGAAGAAAGGTGATGCATGGAATAGGAGAGAATTTGGTGGATTTGTAGGCGGGTTAATTAAACAATCAATACTGATAAAACTAGAGTCGTGTGCACCTGTAGATATTTCCCCTATATATTTCTGGGTGTTTGGTTGATTGATGATTTGGCTTGGTTTGTGGTTTCTGGTTTGTGGTTTCTTTTTTCCAGCTTCTAGTTTCTCCCTGGAAAGCAAACAATCGTCTTTTTCTTGGTCTGTTTTTACAACCAATCGATATTTCTACATTGTTATCAGGTTATTGATCTATCCAATCACTTGGTTACTCATCTAAGCTTGTTTTGCCAGGTCTGAAGCATCTACATCCGTCGATTTTACTACGCTTTATTTTTTAATAACTTCATCTAGAATAGTTGAGTCCACACCATAGACCATATTTATTACGGATTGTACCAAACATGGGAAATGTACCAGCTAAAGAAACACGAATTAGATCTAACTCGTTAGCATCTGACTTTCCATCAACATCATCTTCGTCGCATTCTACAAACCTCACGCAATCGTCGTCGTCGAATTCTAGATCGAAACAGAGAAGAAACACTGCATCTTCATTCTATGATGTGGTTTCGCACCAGCGATCGAATTCATCGGATTTAAAAAAGTTGAAGAGACTAGAAGAAAAGGACAAACTTCAGCAACAGCATTATATGCAGTTAGTGGTTAGATTTGATGAGAATGTCGATGGTGGGTATTTGGCTCCATATGGTACCTATAAAAGCAACCTTGATTACGACTGTGACGTTGTTCGAAGTTTGATTATAAATCGTCAGTTAAGTCCCTTTTTCACACCGTTACAAGATTTTGATCAAGGCTGGAGTGATGACGAGTTGTGTATTTTACTATCTCAATTAACTTTGCATGCGTTGGAACCGGGGTTTGATGATGAAGAAGAGGAGGAAGATGATTTAGATAATCATAAAATTCACAAGTCAGCAAATTACTATAAACGGCAGGAAGAAAAAGCTAAATTAAAAGCACTTAAGGAAAAGACTAAGAATTTGCAAAAGGATGAAGAACAGAAATATTTGGACGCCAAATCAACTTCAAAGCATTGTCCGAGTCGTGATTTAAAGTTAAGGTTATATCGAGAGGCAACTGAGTGTCCAATTTGCTTTCTATTTTATCCTGAACATTTAAATATTTCTCGATGTTGTTTGCAACCTATATGTACTGAATGTTTCGTTCAAATCAAGAGATTGGATCCTCATCCACCTCATGATGATCCTTCAAATCATGAAGCAGGAGAAGCTCCTCACAGTTTGATTTCAGAACTGGCAAGTTGTCCGTATTGTGCCATGCCTGATTTTGGGGTTACATATGAACCTCCCATAGATATACGTACAGGGATTGGTGGAATATATCCGAGTGAATATAAAACAAATGAAACTATATTTGAGGAACAGGGCAATGGTGCAGTAGAAGATAAGGCTTCTATAGCGAATGAAAAGAATAAAAGGAAAAGCTTTGGTAGCCCAACACCTCCACCAATAATGACAACTAAACTTACATCGCCTAGTAAGAAATCAAGAAGAAGTTCAATACCTGCAAATGCACCAGGAGTCATAACAATAGATATGATTAGACCAGATTGGGAAAGTAAATTAAATTCAGCGAGAAATAAATTAGCTAGAAAAGCAGCAACGGCAAGTGCAATACATGCATCTAACTTATTGATTGATAACGGTGATACTAGGAGAAGATCAAATACTACGAGTTCGTCAAATGGTCAAAGCTTTTCCGCAATCGAACAACGAATGATCGAAGAAGCAATGAGATTGTCACTAATTGATGAAGAGGAACGGAAAAAGAAGGCTGTAAAAGAGAGAAAATGAGGACATGTATTACGCAAATGAATTACAAAAAGTAAGATGGAAAAAGTTTGTTTTTACATATATATGATAAATTGTAATGACTTTATGCTATTTATTACCGTATCTAGTTGTATTTGATGATTTGGATCATCTAAAAGGGATTTCAATTCCCGAACTGTAGAGAGGTGTGCTTTGTGGTTTTTAAGTTCAAGAAGTTTGGAATAAATCCTTGAAGCTTGAGGTTTGAGCGCTCTCGAAAAAGCGACCATTATTAAATCTAGTTTTTACAGAGGGTATTGTTGAGACGTTGTGACTTGTCAAGCTGAAAAATACGTCGACGTTCGGTTGTTGAACAATGTTTGATGAAATTGAAAGTGAGAATAAGTGCACTATGGTTGGAACATTCTCATAAAGAAACATAATGGAAACTTATTTGAAAGTCACTTTATTTTTCAAGTAATGGACGGAATCACTGTTTTAAACGAATTCCCGGTCTTCCAGGCTTCAAACCATCCAAGCGGAGAGCCTGATTCTCGATGGTCCATGTCCGGCCATATTATAGCATCCAACAAATATTATGGCATCCAATTATGTCATGAAGTCTAGGGTTGCGATCAATATGACGTATTCAAGACCTTCATACCTTGGTCGAGGTAAATGCCAGAAAATGCGCCTAAGTGATACTCTGATAGTGTTGTCTAATCACGTGACAATCGTATAAAAGAATGGATTTCATAACATAATGTGATAGGTAATATAACGTGATCTGCAAGATTTCTTAGATAATACGAATAAAGAATATGGACAAGGCTGGATATACCTTTGGTCCGTGCATAGAATAATTTCAGAAAATCTGTACATTAATAGTATATATTTCTTTGTTTGTTACGTGTAATAACTCCTCTCCTCTTCCTCAGCTGGATCAAACCCATAAAACACTGATTATTTACGAAGTTGCATAAGACGGTGGGTGGTTGGTTCTTCAAGCACAGATCAGTTCGTAGAGTGGTTGAAATAAACCATTGTTAGAGCAACAGGAGTCATTGGTTCATGCTATTAAATTCTTTTAGACAATTGTCTATCTCCCTCCTCTTGATACTACTACTCAATTCACAATGGTTGTCAAGGAATTTTAAATGTGGTACATGATTTGTTCTCTATAGTAAATGTAAATGCTTATGCAATATTCAGTAAAATGTGTGTTACGTTCACATTGTCTACCTTTGTTATCAATTCTTCTTTATCATTTCCACATGTCTTTCCATCCATTACTGATATACCGTTGCTAAATCAAACTGTTGTGAAGAAATACCAATATGGTCCCAAAAGTGGTTATTCTGCTTTCCCAACAAATGCAAAAACAATTTGTATTTTTGTGATTTCCCTTTTTTTGGAAGGGTGTAGGTGCGGTAAGAATTTCAGATCATATCCAGATTTGGCCAAATAATAAATACACTATGCATGGAGTATGTATAAACGTTTTACTGGCATGACAACTAACTTGATGATGACCCTACACCATCGAAGCTACCAAGGGGTATACTTGACAAAGATTAAAGAGTTTGGAGCGAATTGAATTAGAATTATGAAATTAGAAAAAGATAGCAAAGAGTTAGAGTGAGATCAAATGGGACCAAGTGGGTAATGGAGAGAAGCTGTCAGGGTTTGAGTGTAGCACTTCTTGGATGCCAAGAGGGCTGCAATCTCTTGCGTATGTTATGTAATGTAATGTAATGTAAAACTTGACTGTACTCTTGTCTTCCATTAACCTATGCGTATTTTTCACCTATTTGTTTCATCCATCATGTGGCATGTGCTATACTTACAATATTGCATCGCCTGATAGTTTAAACCCAAATCTACATCAGTGTAAGGTACGAGTTTAATTATTCAGAACTATTACCTAAATCATTTGAAAAGAAAACAACTTTTGATTACTTGCCATTTGTTATTTATGTCAAGACATGACCTTATGTAACCGCAAATCAACCTCGATGATAATCATATTTGAGGAGAATGCTCGTCGATCAACTAACATTGTTCTATCAACCAATCTCTTCGCTTATGTACGTGCATTCAATACACAAAACTAAAAGAGCACATACATCATAGCGAGAGCGGGTTTATCTGCACGTTCATGGTTCAGCTGCAATGACCATAAAAGATTTTAGTTTCAAATGCTGAATAAGTAAGAAAGGGCCCAGCTGAGTTTTTCTTTGAATAGGGTGTTCTCTTCTTTATTTGAACAATCAGTAGCCTTCTTCATCCCGTCCACTTCTTTTTGTTACAAGTCACCCACCTTTCTTCAGGTGTCAAATCATATAAATCATTATCTAAATTATTTCTTTATTTCTTAAACAATCACATATCTGCTCCTCCACTCCAGGTACGTTCAATTGAAATTCCAACCATAATGCCATCACAAACACAGATACCAGTCAGTCGAATATACGATCCGCACAAGAATAGACTATATCAAACAATAAAATACAGGCACAGCTCCAATGCCCGCGACAAGGTCCTTGTGAAAATCAAAATAACGGCTATAAACTACCTCATAGATTTTCCTCAAGATATGGTCGCGGTGATTCCAGGCAGGCGAATAATTGGTAAGATCGCCAATAAGTCAATAAGAGTATTGGTGTATCCGTACTCAACGTGTCAGTTGGAACGTGTGCATGGCGGGCGCGACTGCAATTGCAATTTAACCTATGGGAAAGACGTCGATGGTGGACTACAGGATTGCTTGTACGTGCCCGCGGAGTTGATTATACCCATTCCCAGAAACGTGAGTCTCCACGATGCTTGCTTCATATGGGATATACTCCTACCTTTTTATACGAACGTGCAATGCATCAAGGGGAATACATTGATCTTATTGAATGACGTGGACAAGGAAATCAATGAGATACTTGTAGTGTTAAATCATTTCAACATGAGTCAAAAAAATTTGGTGATCTTGGATCCCCGAAGCCTTGATAATAAATTTGCAAATTCATTTGACACTGTTTTTTGTTTTAATGAAGGCTTATTGAGCTTTGCTGAGTTCTGTTGTATTTCAACGGGTCTAGAATCAACGAAATCGAGGTACTCCATATTTACTACTTTCCCCATCACTGCTAGATCAAGTGATAAAACGTACAATTATATGAAATTGACGTTTCATAATAAACTCTCTTGCATTGAAATACTACAAATTTTATCGTTGTTGAACAAGAATCGAGAGTTGAAAGATGATGACAAGGAAGGTGATCCAACAGAGGATCATGTCTCTTTGGTTAATTCAACCACGTCGACTACTTCCACCGATTCGATAAAGAAAAAACATCATTATTCGTGGTTTTGGTACCATCAAGATAAGGATTTGTTGAATTATGATGATTTAAATATCGAAGATGATGATGATTTAAATATCGAAGAAGATGATAAAAATATAATACAAGAAATGAATCAACTTATCCGATCAAAAGAATTGACTCGTGTATGCTATTTTAATAGAAAACAAAAGACGGAACTAAATGCATGTATTATTTAAATTTATTTAAAGATCTATAATTCTTTCAAAGTATCAGTTAGTATAGACTTCAATTTGAATAAATTTATAATTCTTAATTTTTCATCCTTTAAATGAGCATTATCGCTGCTTTGGCCACATGGGATTTGTGCAGCTGGTGCATTAAAGCACTTCTCAAGAAACCTGACTGATGGAATCGATCCACCTTCTCGTATAAATAATGGTTCTTGATTCCAATGCTTTTCTAAATTCTTGTACAAAATCAGATAAACTTTATTTTCGGGATCACCCAACCATGGTTCAGCTTCATGGAAAATATTAACCACTAATTGATTCTCCGATTTCAAGTCCTTAAACGTATTATTTAAATTTTCAATCAATTTAGTCTTGATATTCGCTAAATTCTGATTTGGTACAATACGTATTGATATAGTTGCATTGCACAACTGTGGAATAACCGTATTATTGTTTGGACCCGAGACCTGTATTTTATGAATTGTTAATGAAGGTTGTCTCCATTTTGCCATCAATAATCCTATGTCAGTCGTGCTAATATGCCCCTGGATTTTCTCATATAATTTCTGTTCTGATTTAGTTAATGGTAAAACATCATCGTAAAACCCATCTAATTGAATCTTTTGACTTAATGGATCCATCAATTTACTCAAAATATGCATCATATCCATTACAGGCTCTCTACTAACCCCACCGTCAACACCTGAATGCCTATCAGGTTTATCAGATTTTATGGTGACAGATGCATTTATAACACCTCTTAATCCATAATTTAAACATGGTGTAATATCGTCTAACCAATACGAGTTTGATAACATAATCCAATCAATATCACCAATCAAACATTTGTGCTGATTTATGACATTTTGAAACCCCACAGATCCACATTCTTCCTCGCCTTCAATTATAAAAACAACATCACAATTCAATTCATGATTATGATATAATTCAGCCACTGAATAAATAGCAGCCAATGTTGGGCCCTTGTTATCACTTACACCTCTTGCATAAAGATTCCCTTCCTTTGCCGTTAATACAAATGGATCAGTACTCCAATCTTTAGCTTCATGGTTAGTAGCATCGACAACGTCATAATGTGCGTACCACAATACGCGATTGCATTTTAAAGAATTTGAAGCATTTTGTTTGAACTCTGCAAATACTATTGGATTACCATTGGTTACCGGTAATAATTTAGTTTGATAAGCGCCGAAATTGTTTAATATTTTGGACAAGAACTGTGCACAATGACGACTATCCTCAAGGTATAATTGGGGATTTTTACTAATTGTTTTATATGAAATATACTTCTTCAACATTGATAACAAATCGTCATTGGAAAACTTGTGATATATTGACGCCGTTGTATTTGGTACTGTAATATCCTCACTTTCATTATCTTCGGAAATATCCCACAATGTTAAGGACTTATTGCCACCAGCAAGTAAATAGATGTTTGAACCTATGTTAAAAACTTTCATAGTGTTTATAATTCCATCTTCTTTTTCAGTACTCATTAGTATACTATCTGAAGCGTTTTTACATTTCATAGTTAATCGTATTAATCCTTCGGAAGAACATGCCTTGAATAATGAATCATTATATACACCCAAACTTAAAACTTCATTTAACTTACACTCTGCATTATTAAATTGAAATGATCTAATCATTTGTAATGTCATTAAATCCCATACATTAATACATGCATCACCCAACCCAACATATAGTAACGAGTCATGTATTGTCATAGATAATACTGATTCATCATTTTCCAAAGATGCTAATTTTTCTAATGTTTCGCCCATTGACCAAATGCTAATTATTCCATCACCACCTCCGGAGATAAGATATTTACCTTCGTTGAAATGACCAATAGTTGTATCAACAATTTCTAAACAATAAACGTATCCATTGTGTGCAAATCTAATTATGTCTTCATTTTTACTTTCTATAATTTTCGAAACTTGGGGTTGCGGTGGACCATTTCTTGAATCACCATTTCTTGAATCACCATTTTTTGAATTTTTTCTATATAATTCATGCCTCGTTTGCAATGTATTTTGTAAACCTCCAGGACCTTTCGAATCAAAAAATTTGTCATATCTAAAATGTGGTAATTTTTCAATATTGGGAGCTTTGTAAGGAATATCCTCACTTAATTGACACCATAGAATTGAAGCGTTTTGTGCTCCAATATAGATTGTAGAAGATAAATCACACCATGCAATCGAAAAGATATCTCCAATATCAACTAAGGAGTAAACAATTTGTGTACACGTGAAGTCATTCGTCAAATCATACACTTTCACTAGCGAGTCACTACCTGCAACAAACAAAATCGTTTCATCTCTATTCAAACAGATGGTTAAGATTGAAGTCAGCTGATGCCCACCTCTACAAATCTCTTTTTTCAAGCTATACGTTAGCATATCATAAACCAAAATTCTTCCATCTTGGGTGCCGCAGAATAGTAGCTTATTCAAAGGAGATGGCACACAACATAAAATCGAATGGGTATGAGTCCATTTATGCACAATTCTGGGTAGTTTTAACGAAGTTGGAATTGGCATTGCACCGATTTCTGAAGAATTGGGAGTTGAAGGCAATGGAGGAGGAGACGATATTGATTCCACTTCACTTTCAAAATGTAACAACTGTGGCGCCTTAGATGAAGATGTGGTGGTTGTGGTTGCACTATTATTATTATTATTATTATTACTGTAGGTAGGTGTACTATTTGTTATAGCTAGCTCTGCCATCGTTATATGGGGAGAGTTTAATCTTATCGGTGTTGATGCTCTTGGTGTTAGTATTATATTATCTGATGATGGTAGACTGTTGATGGGTAGTGGTTGTCTTGTAGGTATTACATATTCACCTTCGTGAATGTTTCCATGTGATGCAGACATTTTTTATCAACATCGATATATAACTATGATCTATCTGGAATATAATTTAGCAATATATTATCAAACCTAATGAATTTATTTCCTGCCAAACTGATATGGAATCTCTATGGATAATACTATCACTACAGTTTATCACCTTTCAATGAGTCTGTCAAAAAAAGAGGCGTGTATTTTGTCAAATACAAAATCTATTGTGTGATTGCATTCACCGGAGGATGAAAACAAAATGACCTTATGAGTGTCGCATTTTTTAATGTCAATTGCGAATGTTCAACTACGGTTTGCAACATTTGCAATGAAACTTTGCAACAACTTTTCAACGAAAAGATTTGTTTGTAATTCAATTGGCATCAGCCTTTACAAACATTTTCCAAAAGCGAATACAAGGAGCTTGAAAATTGGTAACTACTGAAGCTTGGTACTGACGGGAAACTCTCATACAAGCGTGAGACCGATTAAATGGATAATAAATACACAAGAATATTGAGCGTTTAGCTTCATCGGTAGTGAATCAGTGACCTTCTCTCCTAAATAATAAAAATTTCGCTAAATAAACAAAACCGATATTCCATGGGAACAAGAAACCAAGATCTTGCCATTCGCTTTTGTTTATTAGTTGCTTGTTGTAGCTTATGTACTGCGCTACCTATTATTGAACCACGCTAGGGACAACATAATTTGCCTAACTATATGACTGATAGCTTCAATAATTCTAAAACACGATACGCATAAATCTTGTCACTGAAATTTTTTTCTGTAACCATCTATTTCGATGGTTATCATAAAATTAGTCTGACTTTTTCTATTCTGAAAAATAATGAACTTACCAAGGTTTGTTTAATATCTCATCTCAAAAAAGTTTCCTCAAAACAAAAGAACAGATACCTACATGAGAAGTATGCAGAATAAGCTATTTACATTCTCACCCAACCCCCAAACGCATGCCCAAAACTAAACTGCAATCATACATAGTTGCATATTTAGCGCAAGGCTACTTTCTTTTCAGCTCCTACCTATTTTACAGAAAATATTTGAATTGTTAAAACATGGATTTTTTTATAGTGTTGGGGAAATTAGATGTTAGCTTAAGATTTACGGAATGAATTGCCAGGTTTTGATAAGTGTCTGGAAGAAGTAAATCTACGTCAGTTGCTCAATAACAGAAAGTAATTGATTCGGAAAGAGATAGCGCTTTTCCGAAAGAAAGAATTGAACTAGCAAATGATACTACTTCTAAAATAAGAACAAAAAACAAAAATCTAACGCGCGAGCACAATACCTTACTTCTGAATTGAGCAACCGCTTAATTCTGGTTTTATAGGGCAGTTTCCTTTATCTTTATAAATAACTGGGAAATCTTCTTTCTCAAGTAGCCGCTGACTTACTACAGAAAGAAGCAGAAGATGTGGGGAGGATGATTTGCGGATTTGCCGTACAACAATGTACGTAACGACAAATGCTTTGAGGAAGTAACTGGAGACTAACATGGTGGAAACAAAAAGCTTTGCACTGAATATTATTAGCAGCTGGAATGGGTATAACTAAATTCAAACTGCCAGACATCAACCAAAACGGTTACTTTTCTTTTGAATTAATAATAATAATAATGATAATAGTAAACAAATATTATAATTGTTGCGGTTGTTGTTGATACAAAAATAATATTTCAATTTTGCAGCTATAGCTTTTTATCAGCATCCTCTAACCAACCAGCCAATGGCCATTAAGATACAGTTGGTGAAAAAGATAATATGCGATACCTCATCGTATGCATGATTTGTTAATTCTAATATCATCTCTTTGTGTGCACAGCTTCGGTTGCCCACGTGGGGGGTGTAAACTGCATCAGCTTACCTGGACGAGTCAAGAGATTGTGGGTGTAACTGAGAAAACTAGTTCAATCTGCAGTTGAAAACAATAAAAATCTTTTTTCGCCCAGATGAGTTTTAGCTTTAGGTTTCGGGTTCGAGGTCTAACGCGGAATAGGAGAATCGTACTTACTGATTGAAATTTCTAACTGCTTTGAAAGTCACACGATAGTTAACCTATTTCATAAAATTCTTTCTCCTTTTCACAGCCTTATTCAGTCTTCTTCTACTATTGATTAGAGCGTATCAAGAGTTCTACTATTGTATATTATAATTATAATTGTCATTGTGATTATTATCATTATTATATTTATACAATCAGTTATAATAATCATTTCCTTTGGTAGGTTTTTTCATAGGGTTCTTGATAGGGGTTTTGATAGGTTTTTGATAGAGCCAAGAAGAAAGTTTAATTCAAAGGCTAAGATTTCATGAAGTTTTCCCACTCACTTAAATTTAATGCTGTTCCAGAATGGCAGGATAATTATTTGAATTATCCAACTTTGAAAAAGACAATATATAAGTTGCAAGAAGATCAGTTGACCCATAATGGAAACCAAGATCAAGGTTACCTAGTTGGCACCAACCATACTACAGTCAGCGAATTAGTTGAAAATTTCAAAACTAAAACCCTGGCTGGAGACCCGTTTGAAGAAAAAGCTTCCAGCTCTTCATCTGGTGCTAAAGAACCATTTGGTGACAATATTGTTAAGAATAGATTAACCAAGAATTTACTAAATAGATTCAAGAGAAATAACAATAGTGAAAATGATGTGGAATTGAATTACATAGAGACGGATTTAGAAAAAAATAGTAGCTCCGACGATTTGGACGCTAAGCATTCCGACATTAAATCTTACACTGGAGAAGTTGAGAATTCATCTATGGAACCATCATTTTCATCTTGCAATGCCATTAATGATATAGTTGAAAACAGTGATGAATCCTTTGCAAACCCAGAATCATTATCATTTGATCCATTGAAGACATTTACCAAACAGCTATTAGGTGAATTAAGTAAAATAAGCAAATTCTATCAAGCAAAAGAAGAAGAGGTTTTTAAAAGTTATGATAATTTGATTAAAGATTTGGAAAAGAACAATGTTGATATCGATGATGTTTTTAAATTTACGCAGGCTTATCTTGTGGACCAAAATCTTGTACATACTGATAGTCATCATCAATATCATTTGAAATCTACGTTATCAAGAACAGTTACCAATTCAAGTGTTTTTGATCATATAAACCATTTGGGTAATGATGTTGATGAATTGAATGATAGACGCAACATAGACTTGGAAAAACAAATTGATGCTACCATTGAGGTGCAAGAAGATGATTCAGATGAAGAAGAAGAAGAAGATGATGACGACCATAGCGAGGATTCGGTATTATTAAATCATACTGATTTCAATGTAAAACAACAATTGAAAGTTACATTAAAGAGAAAAGCTGTAAGCTTGTTTATAAGCTTATCAGAGTTAAAATCCTTCATTGAATTAAATAGAATTGGATTCACCAAAATTTGCAAGAAATTTGATAAAACCTGTGGATATGCTATAAAGCAAGACTTCATTGAAAATTTCTTACCAAATAATTCCCGTGTTTTCCAACGACAAACCATTGAAGCATTAGATTTCAAGCTAAACGAGATAATCAAAACTTATGCATTTTTATCAGGAAGATTAACCCCCAAAACTACAGAAGAGGATTTGGAAAATGTTAAAGTAGATTTGAGGTCTCACTTGCGTGATCATATCGTCTTTGAAAGAAACACAGTATGGAAGGACCTATTATCTTTGGAGAAGAACTCTTATAATTTGGATTTGGATAATAGTGCTGTTCAAAATAACAAGATGGGAGATGAAGGAAATGTTATTAACTCAATGATGTATATAACAATGAAAGATTACCAGCTTCCAAAAATATTAGGTGGTAGGACAATTAGACTTCCAGCATTTTTATTCACTACGCAAGTTTTAAAATTACTAATTACTGTTATTGTGTTTATAATCCTATTAACTGTTCATACGTTTAATGATCCGGTTCAAGCTCGTTGTTTAGCATTGCTAGTTGCATGCGCCATGCTATGGGCTTCAGAAGCGTTACCATTACATACAACAGGTATGTTTGTTCCACTTTTAGTTGTTACGTGTAAAGTCTGTAAAGTTGATGGATCAAACGAACCAATGAGTGGAGTTAATGCATCAAAATATATCTTGGGCACCATGTGGAATTCCACAATTATGATTTTAATTGGTGGATTTACATTAGCAGCCGCTTTATCAAAATACAATATTGCTAAAATTCTATCGTCATATATTTTAGCTTTCGCAGGTACCAAGCCACGTAATGTTTTGTTGTCAATTATGTGTGTTTCGTTATTCTTATCAATGTGGATTTCCAATGTTGCTGCCCCTGTCTTGTGCTTTTCATTGATTCAACCCGTTTTAAGAACTCTTCCTACTGAATCACCTGTAGCACAAGCTTTGGTTTTAGGTATCGCATTAGCTTCCGATGTTGCTGGTATGGCTTCTCCAATTGCATCTCCACAGAATGTCGTTGCTTTGGAATCCATGATACCAAATCCGGGTTGGGGTAAATGGTTTGCTGTTGCATTGCCGGTATCTATCATTTCCATGCTTTTGATTTGGGTTGAATTGATTACAACTTTCAAAATCAGTAATGTTCAATTGAAGAAGTACAAGCCTATAAAGGAAAAACTCACCGTGAAGCAATACTTTGTATTTATTGTCACTTTAGTTACTATCTTGTTATGGTGTGTAATGCAAAAGATTGACGGGACTTTTGGTGAAGCTGGTATAATTACTGTCATCCCAATTGTATTGTTTTATGGTACAGGCTTGCTAAAAGTTGATGATTTGAACAATTATCCATGGTCGATTGTTATATTGGCAATGGGAGGTATAGCATTAGGTAAAGCTGTTACGTCTTCAGGTTTATTGAGCACAATTGCCATGGCATTACAAAGAAGGATTATGAATTACAATGTCTTTGTGATCTTGTTGATTTTTGGTGTCTTGGTGTTAGTTGTTGCAACATTTGTTTCACATACAGTTGCTGCCTTAATTATTATCCCATTAGTAAAAGAAGTTGGTGATACATTGCCAACTCCGCATCCATTATTGTTGATTATGGGTACAGCTTTAATTGCATCAGGCGCTATGGGTTTACCCACTTCAGGATTTCCTAACGTGACCGCTATAAGTATGCGAGATGAGGTTGGTAAAAACTATTTGACGGTGAACACTTTTATAACAAGGGGTGTTCCTGCTTCCATTATTGCTTATGTATGTGTTATCACCATTGGTTATGGTATTATGAAGTCCATACAGTTTTAAGATAGCTATTTGTATAGTAGAATTACTCTGTATTCAATTACAATCATTTGTATATTAGAAACATTAAACAATAATAATGTCTACATTAGTATTAAATTGAAAGAACTAAAAAGCAAATATCTTATTGTGTTGATAGGAACTTAATGTTTACTACCGTTTCTTTTATGGGGTCCATACATATTATCTTGCAATCTTTGATAAGCTCCTGCTCCATCCATTCTTTGTAATAATAAAGCCAATCCTGGAGAATAAGTGGGGTCAGTCAATGCGTATTGCAATCCGTCTGAAAGTACACCCGACTTTTTTGCATTTTGGAAATAACTATTCAAATCGATATTATCAAAAGCGCCAGCTCGATATAATTTGCCTACAACAGTGCTTGTTAAATTACCCAAATTCGGATTCTTTATAATCTCCATGACTAATGGTGTGACAATTCCAGATTGGTTTAATGCCACGATTATATCATTCGCATTAGATGCGACTAACTGGGAATTGAAAATGGCATTAAGAGCATTACTCAAAAATTTATCCAAGGAACCAGCATATTGACTATTGGAACTATCAGAACTGTCATCTCTAGCTTCAATTATAATATTATCATCATTGGCAAGACTTCGAAGGTCGGCATCATGGACATTGATTTCTGATTGATTATCGGTATTCGTATTAGCTTTACTTGTGGTATTGACGACTAAATCGGCAATAAAAGGAACCGTTAAGTCTTTTCCATTTCCGAGATTTAATAATAACCAACCTATCCATACATAGTCCGGGCTACCCAAAATTCCACCTACGAAATCAGCCAATTCTTGGTTATTTGTGTCATTCAAAAGTAACCCACTAACTGTACTTTGAATTAACCCCGAATCTAACACCGAATTCATAATCTGGGTATAATTTAAATCAATATTGAGTCCATCCAACGTTTGATTTCGTCCCCCACCTTGAATTATTGCCAATAAGTAATCTGCCAAATTGTCCATTTTTGTTTGATCATTAGTAATTTCGGTAATGATATTAGGTACTAGATCAGACTGTCCAATGGTTTTGAAAAGTGATACATATTGTTGAACTTGCGAATCGTCTCTTTTGTCCAACTCTTCATTTCCGAACGCTTCTATTTCATCCAACAAATAATTATATATATCGAAATTTATCGAGTGTGCTGCAACCAGACATAAGATAGAACCTATCGAGATTATTTTTGATAAATATAGTAACTTCATGACTTGCTATGGGTATATGGTAGGTTGGATTCTACTGGTTTAAAGTATTAAAGCGTATGAAGAACGAGGAATACTGGCAGTTGAAGGGAAAGAAAGATGTGATTCAAAGGTCGACAGTAAAGAAAAGATGTTGATGATGAATAACAAATTTATCACCAGAAATTCTTAAAGTTTCTTTCATCGCAATCATCTTTAAAATTTGTAAATCTACCCATATAAAGTCAATAATAATAAATTGTATTATGCATGTCGATCATATTTCTTTTTTGGAGAAAAACTTAAGTTGTTTTTTTTTATCATGATTTCGTATAATGATAAGTAAGTTGCCCAATTAGGAAAGACAAGTGGAACAATTATCTTGATGCATTTTTTAACAAGGTCCACTACTGACTGGGGTTAAATATACCTACGAATTAATAATGCACCCCCGATTATACGCCTAACTCAAGATCAAAGCTAAGGGGAAATGCTTAGAATAGGAAAGTCATATATTCGGTTTTCGCTACCTCAAGTTTGCTTGTATTTATGTAGACCTTGGTTGTCATCACATGTGGCTGTCCTGAATTATTTTTATTTCCAACGGTATCCTATCCTGTATACAGGCCAATAATGTCGTGAATTTGAACCAAATGTCTCTCTTATTTTCTTTCCGCTTTCAATAAAATATACCTTGTGTACCTGATGTCGTCAGTCCTATCATTACCCAATTCGGAAATGATGAATATGATTTTAAATCACAAAGAGTTAAACCATCTACCGAGTGTGGTAGTGAAAGTGACGATGATTAATTACTACATCGAGACAACTCGAAAGTATCAACAATAAGATGCATTGACCATACTTAAAGTTTTAGTCTTGCTATTTCAATTTTCTCATGGATGTATTATAGTGGTGGAGGTTTGACGGGTAGAGAGATTCTTGTAGTTTCTCTACTTTTTTTATTATTATTCTTTGTTTAACTCCTTCTTTTCTTTCCAATTGCAACTAATATATTCTTTCATCTTCAGCATTTATATCACTTATTCATTTTTTTCCTAGCCAATCTTGCAACCAGACCATCTCATAATGCAAGTAGTCAATATCATATCAGCAGTATTCTGTCTACTTTTTGCACTAGTCCATTCGCTACCAGCTGCCAGTCCAATAGAAAACACACAATTTGAGTTCAAAAATGAATTGGATCAATTTATAGAGTCTAACTTTGACGATTTCGAAATATCGGCGTATTACGATTTGTTGAATATGTACGATCAAGAGTTTCCGGTTTCTAAACGAGAGGATCAAATGCAACAATCCATTGAAATGGTTCTTAACACTGTGAACAGTTCTGGTATAATTTGGACCTTATTAGATGCGGTAGCTGACTATCCTTCAAGAGTTCAGTATCTTAGTAATTTAACTAGTTCGTTCTTAAAGGGGAGAAATATCACTATTGATCTCGGTGCATTGCTTCTGAGTTACTCTGAATCCACAGGGCAAAGCAATGTCAATTTTTCTGCTATAGTTGAAGCTGTTACAGCTTCGGGAATAGTCACGTCTTTATTAGATGGTCTTTTATTGGATGAAAGTTTCAGACCCAAATTAGTTGATTTGATTGATAGAATTGTTTGGTCGCAGAGAAATATTTTGTTATATATCTTTGCCGGGGTGTTAGCCAAAAGAGATATTTTATCTAGCAGTGACATTCACGAATTAATAAAAAGAGCTAACAACAATCAATATTCAGGTTCCTTGCAAACATTGATATCAAATGCTGCTGGTACCATATTGAGTTCTCCATTAGTCGCTACTTTTGCGGGAGATTTATTAAAAGCACTAAATGATACTGGGTTTGCGGTGTATTTTGTCAAGAGATTTATTTCAACTGAATCATACATAAATATGACTGGCGAATTGATTAGTGAGGTGGTAGGTTCCGGCGCCATTCACATTGACTATTCTGATTTGAATTTAACCCAACTCATATCCAGTGCAGTGAGTAATCCTTCCAGAATACCATTATTAATTGGCTCATTGTTATCTGGCAATGCATCAGTAGTTGCGGGTTATTTTGGTAGATACGCCAGTGCAATTCAAGATATTATTTCCGATTTGGAAAAGAAAGGTTTATTTGCTGAGTTAAATAGTTACATTTTTGGTGATGAATCTTCTACTATTTCGGTTGCACCTACCGGTTCAGCTATAAAAGATACTGAAGGCAAACACGAAGTACAGGTCACAAGCGCAGCATTCGCATCATCTTCAACATTATCTAGTCCAAAACCATCAAGTACGAAGAATGCAGCAGTGGGATTAGTGACAAGTGCAGAATCGAATATCCCCATTGTTAAGGCATTATTCTACATCCAAACAATTGTTTTTGGTGGTGCTTTATTCATGATCTAGGAACGACAAGCTACACCTGAGTAAAAATTAACATTATTTATACCGTTTTCATTTTGGTTTTCCTTCATCCTTTAGATAGTTTCTTCCGTTTTATGACATTTTACTTTTCATTTACGGTACGTTGTTCTGTTTATTTCGGTTCTATAGTACAATATATTGAATATGTCAATTGACAATATTTTTTAACTTTACACGATAAGAATATTGAAGTGTTGTAGATCTGAAAACTATCCATAGAATTTGGATCCATTCAAACTGGTGTTCTTCGACGAAATATGTTACAGACCAGGGAAATTACCTACAACTTTAAGAACGGCATCAAGCTTAGATAGACAAACAAATTTTATCAGTAAGTGTAAGAAGCTACCATTTTCAGTTCAGAATTCTAGAAACCTTCTTGATTAAGTCGAAGTTCATTTGCAAGCAGCAGACCTAGGAATAAGCAATTAATCGGTATTTTTGTCGTTCTATCTCGGTTTGATGGTCATCCAGTCTACACGGAGGACCAAATTTATCCTGAGTCTGCAAAACTATCGCTATCTCGGGAGAATGAGCATATTGATAATTTCCAATCTTGAGATTCAGCACAAATATTAGACAAATTTTACCCCTAGTCCAGCTTTATTTGTGCCAATCACCTATGAACAGGGCCCCTTTAGTAGCCGTACTTTGAAGATTGTTTAGCAGATCGGTTCAGTTGAAAATTCAAGTCGTGTTTTGATGGTGACATTTTCCGTTCTTTTGTTTTCTTTTTCTTTTTGTTATTTTTATTTTTTTTCAATTTCACAATTCACATCTCATCAATCTCATCAATACCTACGTACAATATAGAATATCACCATGAAGTTTTTAACTACAAATTTCGTTAAATGCGCGGTTAAAGGTTGCCAGTCATCATTAGATTCATTTCCTTTAAAATATGAAGAATGCCAGTTAGTACAAGAAGAACAAGATTATAATCCAGAGTTTATTGTTCACATGTTAGATAGATTAGACTGGAATGCAATAATACAAGTTGCCAAAGATTTGGGTAATGAATCTTTGCCTCGAAATAAACCAGAAGATTTGGATCCCATAATGGAAGATTCTCAACCAGTTTTAAAAGATTTGCACACTTTATTGGTAGAGACCCAAATTATAGAGGGTAAAATGATATGTAATAAATGTCAGCATATCTATTATATAAAGAATTCTATACCTAATTTTCTTTTACCACCTCATTTAGCTAATTAATGCACATGCTATATTGTTCAGGAACTATGGTCTTAACTTTCCCCGTTTTTATGCAAGATTCGATGTTATCAACAGTCCATTCTTCCATGTTTTTAAGAGCTTCATGAGTATGCGTGCCCATATGAGGTAAACTGATAACATTGGGTAAATTATATAATTCAGGAGACACTTTGGGCTCGTTTTCAAATACATCCGCACCAAATGCACCAATTTTACCCGATTTAATCATGGCCATTAATTCTTTTTCTGCAATTACCGCACCTCTGGCAGTGTTTATTAATACGACGCCGTCTTTCATTTTCTTCATTACTTCTTTGTTTATAAAATGCCTTGTGCTAGCATTTAAAGGTACGCTTATGATTATAATGTCAGATTTGGCAATCAAATCATCAAATGACAAGTACTGAGCACCACCTTCTACTTCGGAACTTAATTGGTTACGATTATAATAGACAATCTTTTTAAACCCAAACGGTTTTAACCTATCTCTTATTGCCCTACCAATGCCTCCCATACCCAATATCCCGACAGTTTTACCTTGTGGACTATGACCCAATTTTGCACCTCCGCACTCCCCTTTATTCCACTTTTCCCACCCACCTTCGACTAAAATATTATGGCCCTCTTGAAAATTTCTCATGGCCGCTAAAACTAAGAATATAGCTGTATCAGCAGTAGGACTCTCTACGGGCACCGTAACGTTAGAAACTTGAATTCCACGTTTAGTAAAATGTTCCACTTCAATTTGGTCATACCCCGCACCACAATGACATATTGATTTTACACTGTCAGGCATAAAGGCAGCAATTTCGGCATCAAACTTGCCAGTTTGGTTGACGGAGTAAAATGTTCTTGAAATATTTGTAATGTCTTTATATTTATTCTGCAAGTCTGTAATGAATTCTTGTCGAGTTTTAGACTCGCAATCGATTATATCAGCAATTTTGCCCAATTCTTCCCATCTCTTGTGAGCATATTCAACCTCACCTATTCTTAACACCCGTGGCCTCAGCTTTGTCATTGATGAAAGAAAACTATATCTTGTAAAACCTTGAGTTCAAGAATTATATACTTGGTTGTAAAAAAAAGCGTGGAGTAATCTGTGGAAGGAAGAAAAAAAAAGGGCGCTGAAGCGCACGAAATCTCCTTTTCGGCATACCGCCATAAAACTCCCACCAGGACCATACCGCTGACGAATGAGATAGACCAGCTAGATGAATGGTTTGGTGAAACGCTATATATAGGGTTTTAGATACGGTTGAAATTAACGCGTAGTTAATGGCTTGGGTTAGACTTTACAGGGCATTGAACACAAAAGTCGAATAATGGGATTCCAAACCTAAACGAACGATGAACATGCACAGTACTTGTATCTACGAAGAATCACACCATAACCATAACCCCAGATTTTGTCACTTACAATTCAAATTTAATCACTTTATAGACCACCTATACAAATGTAAAAAAATAAAGGAAAAGAATCTGTGGAAGAGGCGAGGGGTGATTCGATGATACAAGTGCAACTTGTGTCCTCCCCCCCTTCCCATGTGGTAGGAATTTGTCTGCCACTAAACTTCTTTTAGGGCACGAAACTGGATAATTGGGTAGCCATTTTATTAAGACAGTGAAGTAGCATTTAAATACGTGATGTGAGATAAAATGCACATCAATTTTGACAAACTAGTTGGTTGGTTGGCTGGCTCGTGGGTTGATTGATTTGGTTGCAGCAGGTGTTGTTGCAGTTTAGTGTGTTTAAACACAAACAGAAAAAGTTGAAATACTAACAACTGACCAACACACTTTCAGCAAACAAACTGACAAATTATTTCTTCAACTTTCACTTTTTCAAGAACCTGATTCTTTAACCCACTGTTTTTAGAAAGAACAACACCCACGTTTTAGACAAGTTTTAATAGATATTTAAACATAGATAGAAATATTTCATACTTGCATTTACGTCACTAGTGTATTCATCATCACATTTCTGTTCCAACGTCAATATTGTTACCTTGTCAAACATATCCTCCCACCACCACTTAGATAACTTACCACTCTGTCCCTAGTATTTCACATATTTTTGCATAAACTTTAGATATGGTAACCTTATCGCTATTTAATAATAATACTTGTAACAACAGCACCAGTAATAGCAATCATACCACCACGACCAATACTAATAATAGTAGTACTAGCAATTCACCCAGCATATTTTCTACACCGTTGGTAAAAGAAGATGAGAAAAACTTTGTGGAATCAAGACCACTGTCACGAAATAGAAATCGATCCATATCGATAACCCGGTTTTTGTTCAATAGAGATCACGACAATAATGCTGGTATATCCATGGAATCACTGGAAAATAGTTCGTCACAATCTGTATCATCTAACATCACTCACGACCAAAATAATGGGTTCATTAAACTAAAAAATATATTTCGATTACCTTCAAGTGCCGAAGATTCAAAGTTCGCTGGAAGAACGAGATCTGCATCAACGCCACTAACACCTCCAAGACATAAAACTAAAGCACGGGAAAGTTGCAATAGAGAATCTGAAAACCAAGTACCAGCAATTGTGACCGATTCACCGAAGGGTTTGAAAACAACTACAAATGAAAGCCCTGTAGTTAGCTTGAATCCATATTTTCAGCATCAAGGATTACCACCTCATTTAGCACCCCCCCAACCTTCACCACCAAATCGACAATTTTTAGAGACAAATAAATCAGAACTCTCGGTTGCATTAAGACATAATGATTCAGTTTTTTCATTAAATGAAAATGGAATAGCAAAACCGCCAAAGATTCATTACAATCAGTTTTCGCTAAGTGATGATTCAGAAGGTTGTGAAGAACCTCCAAAAACTCCTATCTGCGAACCCAAGACATCCACCGATGAGGTTCTTTTGAGACCACTCGAAGATGAAACTGATTTTGCAGTTCCTCCATCACCGTTTCAACGAGCATTAAGAAGAGTTGCGTCTGCTCCATTAGTACATAAACTATTGAGCGAAAAATCTGACACTGATCCTTCGTTATCTACGTCGACTTTCCCAAAGGAAGATGAGCCATTTGATATAAACAAACATATTGGCGAAGTTAAAATTACTGGGCGTCCAAGAACATACACACAAGATAGAACATATTCAAATTCAGCAACAAGAATGGTCGATGTACAAGTTGGGCCCGACAGTTTTGAAAAAATAAAACTATTAGGTAAAGGAGATGTTGGCAAAGTATTTTTAGTTCGTGAGAAGCTGTCGAATAAATTATATGCTATGAAGATTTTAAGTAAGAAGGAAATGATTGAAAGAAATAAAATAAAGCGTGCACTAGCGGAACAAGAAATTCTAGCAACATCAAATCATCCATTCATAGTGACTTTGTATCATTCATTTCAGTCCAAGGAACATTTGTACCTTTGTATGGAATATTGTATGGGCGGAGAGTTTTTCCGTGCGTTACAAACTAGAGCAACTAAAACGATTTCTGAAGCTGATGCCAAATTTTATGCCGCTGAAGTTACTGCTGCGTTGGAATATCTACATTTAATGGGATTTATATATCGTGATTTAAAACCTGAAAATATCTTGTTACATCAATCTGGACACATCATGTTGAGTGATTTTGATTTATCAAAACAAAGTGAACATGCTAAAAATCCGGAAATTTCGTTTTACAAGAGTGGTATGCATTTATCATCGGCTGGAAGCTCCAACTACAATGGTCCCGCTATTGACACAAAGGCTTGTATTGATGGTTTCAGAACAAATTCGTTTGTCGGTACCGAAGAATATATTGCGCCCGAAGTCATTCGAGGTAAGGGTCATACTAGTGCAGTAGATTGGTGGACCTTAGGTATATTGATTTACGAAATGTTATATGGTACAACGCCCTTCAAGGGTCATGACAGGAAAAAGACATTTGCAAATGTATTGAAAAAGGATGTTAAATTCTTGGACTCTCAGCCAATTTCATCCAACTGTAAAAATGTCATCAAAAAGCTATTGGTTAAAGATGAGGAGAAAAGATTGGGCTCCAAAACAGGAGCTTCTGAAATCAAGAATCATGCTTTTTTCAAGAATACTCAGTGGGCATTACTAAGACATCAAAAGCCTCCAATGATTCCAGTATTAACTAAATCTGCTAAAAAATTGGAAAATCCCTTGGACGAAAGCGAAGTGAAAAGTAATGCCAGTGTTGAAATTAAAAATAATAATGATGATCCAAATGATCCATTTGCAAGCTTTAATTCTGTAACGTTAAGATATGGAGAAAATGAAGATGTGACACTAAGTCCAATGTACAATCCAGAAAACAGTGCTTACACTAGTGTGGTATATACCATGACCTCAAATAATAATAGTCCTTTGCGCCAAAAGGGTTTTTTGAAACGATAACAGATAGATTGAAATGTATGTGTGTAACTGGTTTGTGTACCTATATGTGTATTATAAACGATTTTTCACTTCAACTTTTCTTCCTGCATAGAAAATGAAAGTTGTTCCAAAAAAAATAAAAACAAATTTGGGTGCGAAAAAAGAAAAAAGAAAAACAAATCTGGTGATTACGTCCATGTCAAAAATTGCATTAATTGCATCAAACCCCAAGCTACAAACCATGAGAAAACATTTCAAACACAAGCTACAATTCAGCATGATTCCAGAGTTAATTTAATGTTATTCTGACGCTATAAAAAAAAGTATATGACCGAAAATTTTCTAAAAAATGACATAAAACGTTCGTAAAAAACCTGAATGAAACCCATTACACTAAGAAAAACCTGCAACGAAAACCTGCAACGAAAGTCCTGCCAAGAAACATACAAAAAACTCTATTTTTAGCAATCAACGAAATCAATGATTCTTAATTTGACAGCAGAGCATTGACGAGCGACATTTTCGTCGTACAAGTTGTAGAAATCGCCGGATAAACACTGGTAGAAAATATCAGAATTTCCCAAAGTTAAGAAGCCGTCTTTTGAAATTGACCAACCAGCAGCATAGATAGTACCAGCTTGAGGTGGAGGACCATCAAATTGGAATTGATGATTTGCAACAATAGCACCAACTCTACCTTTGCTATCAGCTAGCATACCATCTTTTAATGTCATGACTAAATTATTTGAAGAAGAACATGCTTGTGGAATAGTAGAATCTGCTGCTTTGTCAGTAGCACTAGTTGCAACAGCTTCACCAACACTGGTAACGGATGCAGCGGTACCTGCAGAATTGCTGTGTTGGATTTGACCGTCGCCAATTTGGTGAACAGCAGATGCAGTAGTGTGATGTTGGATTTGACCGTCTGAAATTTGCGCAACAGCTGTTGCAGTAGTTTGGTGTTGGATTTGACCATCGCCGATTTGGTTAATGACGGATGCAGTAGTTTGGTGTTGGATTTGACCATCGCCAATTTGGTTTACAACAGATGCGTGAGTTTGGTGTTGGATTTGACCATCGCCAATTTGGTTAATAACGGATGCAGTAGTTTGGTGTTGGATTTGACCATCGCCAATTTGGTTTACAACAGATGCGTGAGTTTGGTGTTGGATTTGACCATCGCCAATTTGGTTAATAACGGATGCAGTTGTTTGATGTTGGATTTGACCATCTGAAATTTGCGCAACTGGAGCATTGGTAGTCTGATGCTGAATTTGCCCATCAGTTATTTGTTGAACTGGGGCAGCAGTAGTTTTAGCAGGCACACTCTTATAATTACTTGTTGTTATGGCGTTTGGTTGACCATCAGATAAAGCATTCACAACACCTTCTTTATGTATTCCACTAGCAGTTTCTAGTGCTTTACTAACAGCAGATGCAGCACTAGCTGAAAGATGTGAAGCATCTTCAACTGTGACAATTTGAATACCGAACTTTT
This sequence comes from Nematodospora anomalae, assembly GCA_030572795.1. NCBI lineage: Eukaryota > Fungi > Ascomycota > Pichiomycetes > Serinales > Debaryomycetaceae > Nematodospora > Nematodospora anomalae. The sequence goes on along the minus strand of JAJMBC010000014.1, from coordinate 322,459 downwards.
GGGAATAATCCGTGGTTGCATCTTTAGGAAGAGATGCTGTTGGTTTTAAGGTAGACCAAGGAGCTGATGGAACTGTAGCAGCTAATGTGCTAGTTAAAAAAGCGGCAGATGTAACGATCGTACTATACTTCATAATTGTGTTGTAGTAATTTGCAATTGATGAAAAGTATAAATATTACAAAAATAGAATCCAAGAATGAAACAAAATGACATAAAACAGATAAAAGTCTTGGGAGTTTTACCCCTGCTTATATAAGAAAAAATTTATTCTGATTTGGAAAAATCCTTGATCAGAGATCCCCTTTATTTCTTACATTTGATAGTTTCAAAAAGCAACGGTCTTTCACAGCCCCGGGTTTTTGTGTAAGCCAAGATAAATTACTTGCATATCCGAATCAAACAACAAACAGGGGTAACTACATGAAGCTGTCTATATTGATCCATGCTGGTCGGTTTCGGTCCAATTCAGATTCACCCACGTAATGGTATCAAATGAACTTCAAAAAATTGAATTGTAGGTCGAACCAGTTAAGCCCATAGTTAGGATGCTAATACTAGTATGCAAGTAATTTATCGAAAACGGGAGGATTATTACTTGCAATTGCCATGCGTGAGAAACTATTTTTAGTAGCCAATAAAAGTTGTACGGTAATGTGACAATAAGAAATTTCAATCAAGTTTATTGCAAGCATCGTAAGATGGCTGGCCGCAAAATGATGTCAAGTCACTCCTCACGTACAACCTGTACAAAAAAATGAGCCCTGTATTCAGAGTTAAACTATATAGCAAACTTGATAAAGTACCATAAGGCTACTGACTGATCTTCAAAATTGAGCTACATCTAAGATGACTTAGAGAGATGGTTGTGGCAAATCAAGATGGATTTCATTTGTAATACTCCTTTTGTATGGCATTGAAGAATAATACAATTTAAGTGTGAAACAACGTTGGAAGATGCAATAGCAACTGTTTCCAAAAAAAAAAAAAACTTCTAAACTTAACCAGCAAAAACTGCAATGCAAGTATTTATCCGAGAGAAATAAACTTAGAGCCGATATTTCTAAACCAGTACAGTACGGACTATTAATCCTTTGTGTAGCTAAGCATATTCTGGTTTCTGTTGTATTTTTGTTAGTGGTTTTTTCCCGGAATCCCCAGTCCTTAGTAATTTCTATTAATCTATTAGAAAAAATTACGCAAAAAAGAATCAATTGACTCAAATCTGCCGATCACAAGTTAGCATTAAAGAATTAGCACGCATGTAATAAAACTTGATAGTTGCCTCTTTCCCTTTGATTAAATTAGTTAATAATAGCCTATTCCTTTTTTGTCTAAATGAAAAATAACCAAGCAGGCCTGCAATTGTAATTTCCGTTGCATTCAGAATTAGAGTTTTGCGAATATTGGTCATTGCAAAATTAGCAATAGTATAGATATATTCATTACACAATGAAGATTAAATAGAAGATTATTTCAGTCAAAGTCTTTGCTCCTAGAGCGGATTCCCATTTTAAAATCATTTTGGATTATTACTCATGAATGTACGTGCTTACGGAAAAATCTTGTGTTTGAAAATGCGAAATTGTTGACATGAACAAATGTCGGTGGAATCTATTCTTCCGTAACACATTTATGAGTTGCTGTTCAATGCCTCTTTGCAAATATGTCGAAAACCAAGGCTATCATTCCATCATATTACTTTATCATCAAAACTATTGGCGATGTTCTCCCTCTACGGAAAATGGAAATGCTTATTTTCTCGTTTCTTCTTTGTTTTTCTTATTGGACATCATTGCGCCTCCTATGGCATATTTGGATCAGTTATGCTTAGAAATTTTCTGACATTTCAAGCTAAAGTTGTATTTAACATGGAAATTCCTAACTCTTAAATAAAATAGCTTCTACGGAGTTCTAGGTTTTCAAAAGATTTTGACCATGATAGGCTGTTCGACATAATCAAATATGGCCCGAAAGCTTTTTTATTCACAAGCAGATCTTACTTCTGGCTGCCTTGTCTGCTGCTCTTCAGTGATTCTGTTGTCTTTGGAAATCCAGTACAGGCAGTTTGCAATATAGTCTAAAAGATTGAATAGAACACAAATTTATTACACAAAATGCTTATACAACTAAAAGTTTATTTTGTTGTACCTTGCTGCAGGTGGAAGACCCTGCGAAACTAATCGTTGAAATTTCCTGTTCATATACCTTCTTAAACTCTTCATAAGTCATAAATGAACAAATAATAGACTTTTTAGTCTTAAACTTGACTTCAAAAACAAAAAGAGTACCATTTTATATCCACCCTTGTAAGAGAAATTCTCAAGTTGTCAAAATGTTATTCCCTCTACTGTCTTCAGTTCATTTGTCAAAACTTCAGCTCTGTTCTAAGTAATGAATCAAGCTTTGAAAACAAAAGGAAAAATAAAGAGATGTGGGTAAAAACTCCTTTAAGCTGAGGAAATGATTTTTGGGTGGGAGATGAGTGATTGAAACTCCACCGCTGCTTAAGAGTAGAAGCAAACTAAGTTTGATGGTTAGAATTCCATTGTTTTCATTTTTGGACTGCCGTAGAGTGAGGCTACTTTATTTGAAAAGCTGCCTCTCATTTAACCTATAATATCCTAAATAATATCCAGTGAATCTTGTGTTACTAGTATAAAAGTTCGAAGCTATATCCGGTAATTTACCCACAATCTAACTGTAGTAACAGACAAATAGTTAAAATGAGTTGTCCGTTTTTTCCTTGTAACTAATGCGTTTGAATATTGTGCCTATGTACCTTCTGGTAAATCATTTTGGGTATTCGCATAGTATGACTTGAAGAAAATGGTGATTTAGAGTCATTTTAAGCATATTTGCGTTGAGCTATTAATTCAACAAAACAAATTGGAAGAAGTGGGTTTTTTGCTTCACGTAAAGGTAGCAAAAGTAACATTTACCTTGACAATGAAAGAGGTTGGTCATGATATCAGAATTTAATCTTTCTCTGTTGAGGAAGAATGTCTCTTAAAAAGAATTTTCAGTTTAAAGTAACCAAAGATCTCACCAGAATAGTTGACAAATTTGACTGAGGTATCTGAATGGCAATCTCTGTCTCTATTTACAATACAATACTCCATTGTTAGATGCAACCGACATTGATTTTTACTTTCTTCAACACTATTACTAGCTATTTATAATATAAATAAATCAAGCTCAAAATTAGCTTGATTTCTAACTTACCGGTAGATAGCTTTCGTCACTCTTCTAGTTGGAAACTATAAATTGCAAGCCCGCATGATGGTTAAGCAGCACTAAAGAACAAGAATAATATAATAAGCATTACTGCATTCCATGCTTTGCAAATACCGTCATAAAGAAAATGTTGATAACCCTCCTATTAAACTACTGTCATGACTTTAAAACCTTTTGATTCTATATCAAGTACAAATTAGACCCGATCACATCAATAAGGATTCAAAACAAGCTAATTGAGCAATTGAGGAGATTGCAATTATAAACTGATATTCTTCAGAAAATCTTATTCAGAGTAGGTCAATTCTTGTCCAACCTGGAACATAAAACAAGAAGTAAACATTTTCTACCGCTTAAGATTATATCCACATAAATGTGCAAAATGATTTTAGGCTGCGGATGTAACCGATTCACACGATTTATCCTATGGATCTTGGCAATTGCTTTATAGTCCTCGGAAGATTCTGTACTTTTTATTTCTTCAAGACCCTATACTTCTATCATTCGACAATGAACAGAAGAGATTAAGTTGCCAACAGGGATGTTATGATATGGACGTGCCTGAAAAAGTTAAGTAAAGTTGTCTAGTTATTATCTCAGCAAGAGCCCAAAAAAACTGTTTCTTTCCGAATTTTGAGGAATAATTCTAGATAAAACTAAAAACTGAAGTAACTTGGTTAAAAGTGAAACAGAAAATAACAAAGCAATCCGTTACACTCATTCGGTCATGTTTCCAAACATAAAGGCAAAAGACACAAATAGTAAAATTTATACATCGATTTAATGAATTTTATGCTCTTTTTTTTCTTGAAAATACAAGTTTTTCTAACTTCTGACTAAATAGCGGGAATGTGTTATTCTGAAACCTTCAATTTTTGAAGGGACTTAGATCATCTATGAAGTAGTATATGTCGCAGAAAGATTTGTAGTTTTCTCCTTTTCACTCCGTGTACTTAACATTTCCAAAGTGTGGACGAAACACTCATTTATTTCGCCAGCTAAATCAAAACTTAGTATCAACTGCCGTTTGCTTCAAAGGCTCTCGTTTTACAAGGGCCACAACAATTATAACAATACCATTAAAATACCACCCTTAAACAACTTATACTTAATTAGATGCTTATAACTGACAGTAAAAATTCTTAAAAGTTTTATATTAAAACCAAGTGGTTACTGCTACAAAAGGCGGTAGCGCTAAGATAAATTTTGCAGCAGTGTTTTTCAGATTCTTCTAGATTTCACGCCGTTGCACGACCTTCCAGGTGGTTTTTTTCCAACCAACCAAATCTTTAGAAAAAACAACCTGAAATAGTAGAACGCCTGTTTAATCTAATAAATAGATAGTTTATACATACAACCATGGCCGGTGGACATTACCCAAAATACATTCGTCATGGACCAGTTCCTCCACCACATGTTCCTCCACATTTAAAATGGGGTGCTAAATTATTAGGTGCATCTATGTGGTTTTGGATTTTCTACAGAATTAGAGAAGATGGTCCTGTTATGTTTGGTATGAAATTACCTTTTGAACATCATTAGGCAAGAATTATTATTACTACTGAAGAACAACATAATGATTTTGAAGATGAATGATTTACGCAAAGTGTCATTATCTGGGAGAAGGAGGATGAAGTCGGTGTAATCCAATTGAGACAAATTGGTCACTCAAAATTTGCATTTATTTCTATCCATTTATATATATATTGTCTAAATACAATAAGATTATAAATTTAGTTCCATTCAGATTAACTAGTACATGTCATTGCGGTGCTCTAACGGGGTTTACTACCTTTCAGCTTACCTTTGTAAGTCAGATTCCTACCACCTCTAACTCCACGACCTCTTGATCCTCGACCCCTAGGTGAACCTCCATAAGTTTTAGAACTGAATTCAGCTCGAACGGAATCCTTTTCATCGCATGTTTCATCATTCTTTTCTTCTTCCTCCTCCTCTTCATTTAGTTTAAAAGTGAAATTGAATCCCTGACTTGTGCAATAATCCAATCTAAAGTTACCCAGAGTGTCTAACATAAAAACCATCAAATTAGGATCTTCAACATTATTATAATCACATAAATTAAAATGCCATAGATTGTAATACGCTTGAAAATATAAATCATTGATTTTTTTCAAGATTTTCTTATTTGTGTCTATTATTTCAGTATCATCCAAACTCAATGGAATGATCTTGTCCAGGGGATCAGATACAGATACTGGAATTTTATCGAATAGACTTAAACCCAATTCAAGCAAGTTTTTAAGGGATTCGGTTGATAAATCCTTTAATAATTCCACAAGCTCATTCTTGATAATCAACCATAATTCCCCTAAAATCATTCGAAGTCGTGAGAACTTGGATCTATAACTCTCAACATACCCGGCCGACCCCCCCATACTATCAACGAAACTCATACCGTTACCCAGAACAGGATATCGAAAATGCAATCCTTGGCTTAATGTGAAATCAGCATTTGTAATAATTGCCAAGTGCTCCAAAAGTGGTGTTTTGACAACTGGTGCATGACTAATAAAAAGATTTATCGTCTTTGTATTTGGGTTTACACCAAGGGCATTCTTTGATTGTGTTACATTCATGTATAATTCCGCAATTTGTAGTAATGATATCCACAATTCTCCAACTTTGCCACAGATACCCGGATAGTGTATTGTTCCATTATCAAATAAACTATGGATCTTTAATGCTCCACCTAAACCGTAAAGCTTTAAATTCGGTAGTCCAGGAGTTGTTTCGATTTCATAACTTTTTGTATGATCAATTATATATAGATTAGATATCACTATCTCCGCTGTTCTCAATTTATGAATTATCTTAGGATCATCAAGGGGGCCAAATATAGTATAAACTGGACATGGCAATGTCCTTAGACATTCGACGTAAGATTGAAATTGACTTATGTGAGTACTAGATTGCAATAACTTAGCTTTGAACAGATTTAATTCATTCAGCGAACCATTAGATGCCGTTGAGGCATGTGTAATTGTGCTTGAGTTATTTAGTTCTTCAACCAAATCACTTTCTAGAATTTTCAGAAATGCAACAATTTGCTTTAAATAGTTTATTTCTTTGCATGATTCAATAGTTTCCGCGTTCCAGAATCCAAAGTTCCCCGTATGGATTATCAAATCGATTGGTTGGTGTTCTTGATAAAGCTTCGTTAAAATGTCTAGATTACCTTGCATATCTGATACAGCTAGTATTCGTAAACCATTTATATTCCGAACCATAGCCCTTCCTTCGTTCTTTCTGTCGTCTTTCTTGTTCAATGATTTGATGTATAATATGTTAATGCGTTGGTTTATGACAGCTATTGTACGGTACCTTATTGTTCTGTAGGGCCGTAAATTTTCTGTTGTCGAACTCCAAGAAATTTAACGACATATCGGTCGATAAATAGTGCTTGTACGTACATACATACATATACAGCATAGTCAGGTAGCGATACTGACAAGACTATAGAGATGAACCAAGACTTTCAGACAATTATTCTAAAAGAGGAAAAATAGAGAACCGGTTTTAGATTCTGGACCTTTCGGCTACATGCTATGTGGAGCATCAAGTGACTTAATCGTTAAAAATATGAGAGGGATCGCCAGAGTTTATTGCGTGTAATGCAAAATAGTTTTTGGTACGGTTATGTGGTGGATTAGACGAAGGGTAGGTGCTTGTACAACTGCGGGCCCCTATCACTTCGTTCTCCACTTTGTCTACACGAATGATGTCATTAAACAGGCATTCCCGTGAATTGAGATTCAGTAGCTAGTTTTAAAGAAGTATAAACGTAGAAGAGAAAATTACTGGTAAACATTTCGTTCTTCGATTGAGGATTTTGCTTCATCTTTTTTAGTTGGATTTGGTTCGATATAAAGCTTCAATAGGGTTCTGATTTGTATTTATTTTAACTATGGTTTGGAGTAATGTGGAATTTGGTTGAGACCTGAAATTCTCACATAATTTTGAAATCCGCGAAAGCAATCTACTTTTCGGTTTAAATTGATTACTTGATCCTCTTTTCGTCGAGTTTGGATTTACATTTACAAAATTAGGTTTAACTATATACCTTTATTTGCATCTTATTGCCATTGCCATAAGCGGTCATATTATCGTGGAATCGCTCCACTACACACGTCTGTCTAACTGGGTCTCGCTTTATTATATTGTCTTTAATTCTCGCAGCAACAAACAAAAGGGAGAACTCGAGAAGCTCAATAAATCTCCTGACTTGAGCAACTATTGCTATTACCCTATTATTCAAATTGTACTTATAAATTTCATCCGATTATACAATAGTAACATCAACAAAAACTTTATCTACATATTAGCATTTAAACACAAAATACTATAGAATATGTTACCATGTTGGATCCCCTGAAACGTATACGGAATGCAATCATTGAAGGGAACTTGCCCATAGTTAAAAGAATATTATCCAGATTTCCTGAATTGTGGTTGAACGTTGATCCCAATAATCAAGGGTGGTCAAATTTGCACTATGCAGCGTATTACGGCCATTATTTAATCTGCTTTCATTTAATATCATATATAAATAAGAAGTTGGGGAGCATCGAGAATCAGTATACCAAGCTTGATTTACTAGCATTTGATGATATTACTGTATTACATTTATGTATGGAAAAGCACCACTTGCAAACTCTACATTACTTATTGCAAGAATTTCCTGGTAAATTATGGTTGAATTCTAGGGGAGGTGAATTGCGTCAAACCCCACTACATTACAGTTGCATTTATAATTTTACAGAAGGGGTCAAGTTGCTACTAGAGTTCGGTGCTCAATATACTTTACAAGATAAGAATAATGACACTTGTTTGCACCTATGCTTTCAATATGGAAGTATTGGTTGTTTACAGGAATTGATCAAGTACATAAGAGTGGAGTCGAAAGACAAGGCTACTGCCGAGGCCACTATACAGAATCTAGAAAATACAAAGAATACGCATGGTTGGGTTGCAAAAGATTATTCATCGAGTTTCGATCTAATAAATCAATACCAAGAAATGAAGAAAGAATTATTGTCGCATGATTTCACCGATTCTTTATCTAGTTTTGGATATTCTACTGCTTCAAAGCCTAGTAACCAAAGCATAACATCGCTTGAAGAGAACAAAGTTCTATCCAGCCCTATAGTTCTGATGTCTTTGCAATCTGTGGAAGAAAAGAAGCTCCCCGGAAGGCAGCATTCACAGTCATTGCCCAGCGATCAAAATGCAAAGCCACTTACAGTTACGAGAAATAGATCCAACACCGCCTATGTCTATAAGCCTCCTGCGGCATTGACCACAACGGTCGCACCCATGTCACCGTCATCACCAACACCTAGAACACCTTCAAACTCCGCATTCCCATTAATACCATTAACCCCTCAGCCGCCGTTAAATAAAACTCCTTCGTTGAAGTCGGTCACCATATCGCCTTCGGTGAGAGCAATCAACGCGATGGCAATCGAAGATGAACCAAATTCTCCTCAATCCGTCTTATCTAGTACTTCATCATTAACCATTTCCCCGAATTATAAAATGGGCCAGAAAAAGAAAAGTTTCTCATTTTCCAAAACTGTTTCATTGCCTCCAATTAATTCAGAGAACACGCTATGGCCATTGGTAAACGACGAACGTCCACCACCGCCACCTGTTAAAGGGCAAGACCAAAAACCAAGAAGAATCTCTTCTGCATCATCTATTGCTGCAAAAGTTGCTTTCAATTCAAGTAGATCGTCTTTGAATCATCCCGAGAGTCCAATGAAAAAAATTTCTTCCTTGGTGACATTAAGGACACATAATGGACATACAAACAGTTTGAACAGTTCATCATCAATGGGAAGTATGACAAGTTCGAGCAGTGGTGGTGCAAGTGGAGTTACTAGTACTGGTACTAGTGATAATATCATTTTAAGAAAGTTAAGGTCGTCTGGTACGTTACCTAGTCATTAGGACAGTAGTAGAGTTATTTTACAGTGTGAAGAAACCGCATGATCACTTTAAACAGAAAAGAGTCTGATACTTTAAAAAGAAACACACTTCGTACTATTAGTATCAGTTTCAGTATAGTTAAGGACCATTCTTAAGGACATGTGAAGGTTTTATTTATATCTTATTATAGTGTATTATTCTTCTCGTTATCAACACATTCTTTTTTTTTTTGACATTTAAGCAAAGTCAAACGCGTCCCTATTTTTCATATACGGTTACTGGTCAATGGGCAATGACGCCTAAAAAGCAGCCAAGGATCAATAGTTTCTTCTCTGTAGAGAAGAACAAAAAGAAGAAAGAAGAATCAACACTGCCAAGCTCACCTGTTCCATCAACTGCGGTCATGTACTCAAATGGAATAGAAAAATTTCAGTATAACAAGAATAATCGAGATCCAACAATTGTCAAACCAGCCAAACGCGTAGCACCTACGATTTCTCAAGAACAAAAAGCAAAGAAACCAAAGTGCCAAAAGCTCACACCCTTGGAGCAACAAATCCTTGAGCTCACCGAGCAACATCCCGACAAAATCTTGTTGATTCAAGTAGGCTATAAATACAAGGTATTCGGAGACAATGCCAAAGTGGTATCCAAGATTCTAAATATAATGTATATTGCGTCATCATCTGATCCGCGGTTCTCGTACTGTTCGTTTCCTGATAATAGATTGCATATTAACCTCCAAAGAATTTTGAATTCTGGGGTCAAAGTGGGTGTTGTTAAACAAATGGAATCGGCAATTGTCAAAGAAATTGAAAAGACTTCGAAATCCGGTGAACTAATGAAACGCCAAGTCACTGGTGTATATACAAAGGGGACGTATATGAGTGATGAATTTATCGGAAGTAATACAATTCCGTATTCAGTAGAGCAGGAGAATCCCAGTTATATAATATGTATTAATGAAATATCCGATAGGGAGTTTGCAATAGTTGCAGTACAGCCATTGACTGGCGACATTGTCTACGATGTGTTTGAAGATGGTGTCAGTAGGGAAGAGTTAGAGACTAGATTATTATATCTTCGGCCCAGTGAAGTTATCGTTACTAATAAAATGCCTGAAATAAGTCCCAGTACCCTAAAATGTTTGAAATTAATAAATCATGAGTTGAAGATCGACTATAAGAAGGAAAGCAAAAGTTTGCTATCAGAGTATCTTAATGCTGAACTTGCTGAATACTACTCTATCAATTTTCCTAAATCTATCCAAATTTGTATATCCGAATTGATGAATTATTTAGCTGAATTCAAATTAAATAACATATTCACAATTCCTCAGAATATTACAACCTTCAAAGATTCAAGAAAGTATATGATTCTACCGGCAAACACATTGAATGCTCTAGAAATCTTTACAAATTCCACAAATCCAGAGTCTCAACGAGGTACATTGATTTGGCTTTTAAATCACACGCGAACAAGGTTTGGAAGTAGATTGCTAAGTAAATGGATAGCACGACCATTAATCGAACCATCAAAAGTTGAAGAAAGGTTTCAAGCGATTCAAGATTTAAGCGGAGACTATAATCATATTGTTGACTCATTAAAGAAGCAATTGTCAAAAATTGGCAAAAACTTGGACCTCGAGGAGCTTTTGATTAAAATTCATTATTCGTCTACTTATCATTCAACAAGGATTAATAGAAAACAAATATTTTTATTGTTAGAGTGTTTTGATGAGATTATTAGATTGGTTAAATCATTCGAGAAGTCTATCATGGCAAGTGAATTGAAATCGCCATTACTTACTGAAATGTTTAATGATTTATTGCAAATATCAAAGACCAACGTCGTATCGGACTTTTTAAATATGATAAATCCATCATTTGTTTTATGTGATTCCAAAGACGAACAAAAGACAAAATTTTTCAATTTGAAGTATGGATTTGAAAAGATTGTAAACGAAGTCGAGGAAACTAAAAATGTCGAGAAATTATTAGATGAAGAATTGATCAAAGTCAGGCAACTACTACAGCGTCCTCAATTAAAATATATTACAAATAACAAGGAACCTTATCTTATTGAAGTGAGGAATGGAAAACAAGTTGATTCATTACCGCCAAATTTTATCAAAATAAATGGTACGACGACAGTGAGTAGATTTAGAACTAAAGAAATTGGAAATATGTACAAGTTACTACAATATCATCAAGAAATGTTATTACAAAGATGTGAAGAAGCGTTTCAAGATTTCTTGCAAGAACTTGATTCTCAATATGGTTTTTTTCACAAGATTGTGAAACATTTATCTGTTTTTGACTGTTTGCTTTCACTAACGGCAGCAAGTGTGATCAACGCTCAAGTCAAGCCAAAGCTCGTTGATGATTTAATAATCGATGTCAAAGGTGCTCGCAACCCCATAGTTGAACAGCTACGCAAAAATTACGTACCCAACAACATCAACATTCAATACGATTCAAATCGAGCACTAATAATCACCGGACCGAATATGGGTGGGAAATCATCATATGTTAAGACAATAGCTTTGCTCACTATAATGACTCAAATAGGATGTTATGTACCTTGTGATTCTGCGACTATGGGGATTTTTGATTCCATTTTTATAAGAATGGGAGCTAGTGACAATATTCTAAAGGGCCATTCTACATTCATGACGGAAATGTTGGAATGTAGCAATATAATTCAGCGATTAACAACTCGATCATTGGTGATTTTAGACGAAATCGGAAGAGGAACAGGAACCTCCGATGGAATTTCCTTGGCGTATGCAATATTGAAGTATTTGATTGAATCGGAAATGAAGCCATTGTTGTTATTCATTACACACTATCCTTCAATTCATGTTTTGGAACATGAGTATCCTGGCGAAGTGGTAAATTATCATATGGGATTTGAAGAGATACACAAGGATGGCGATTTTCCCGAGGTTATATTCTTGTATAATTTGTGTCATGGGGTGATCAATAATCTGTATGGATTAAATGTGGCAAAGCTTGCAGGGATACCGAATGACATTATATCTAATGCATGCAAAGTAAGTGAGGAACTAAAGAATAGAATTGAAATGAAGGATTATTTGAAATTTGTTGATAATTTAGCGGAGGTAATGAAAGGAAAACAAAGTATAGATTGTCTATTTAGGTATCTAGATTAAAAAAACTCAAAACTAATTCATTGAAAGATTCTGGATTGTCCAAATATAGATGATGGCCAGCATTTTCTACAATTTTGAACTTTGAAATGTTACTGTCTTTCTGTGCTATTTGTTTATGAATGTATTCACCGCCTTTGTAATTCATCCAATCTACATCGCCATAGACCCACATGTTGCTAATTTGATTGTCAACAAAGAAATCTATTAGTCCACGATCACAAAGGGGCAACCTCGCTAGAATCTCATGGCTTATAAGCTTTGTAATTGCCAATTCTCCTGACCTTTGATATTGATTGAATATAGAATATGAGTAATTATGTAATTTCATAATCAAATCCAAGGTATCTTCATGACCAAAATTTTTAAATCTCTGAAATGACCAATATGATAGGATTTTGGAGTACAAAGGACCAAATTTTTGCAAGATTTCAAATGGTGACTTGTGATTATACCATAGTTTGCGTAAAATGAAATTCTTGGGAAACCTGGGTTTACCCAAATGCTCCCACATAGCTTGTATCTCTTCGTTTATTAATAAGTCCTGATCATGCTGGTGAAAATGCAATTCTTGAAATGGATCATTTGTGCTATGTAAGTTGAAATCAAATCTTTTGTCATTGATCAAACTGTATTGATTTGATTCTGTGCCCATTGGGCTAACGATTATTACATCATCTACCAAGTTTCTTCCTTCCTGTTTGTTGTACTTCATCAAATAGCAGCAAGAAAGATATGCTCCCATTGAATGTCCTATTAACTTGAACCTGTCAATCTTGCGAATCCTTCTCCAGCTTTCAATTTTATCAATAAACCAATTCTCAATTTCCAAGATCTGAGCTATTTTGTCGGTGTGAGTCTCTGGATCGACAAGAAAATCCAGAGGGAACTTGGGTCTGCTTGAGTTCCCAAATCCTGGTAAATCAATAAGATGCAATCTAACCCCGGGGATTCTAATCAAACTTTCGATATTCTTGACAAAGTACCCCAAAGCGGCCATATATCCATGAATAAAAACAATGTGAGTTTCTTCCTCGTCTGTGTTGTTCTCAAGGTAGAATTCATGAATCATAGAATCCTGGAGTTCGACGTCTAGTAATTCTCCCCAAATTTCATGTTTTTCACTATGCTCTTGATTCGGAGGTATGATGTATATATCGCTAGGCAACATTGCCTTGAACAATTCGTATTCAATCATCCGATTTCTAAGTTTGGCTTGTTTTAGTGAGTCATTTTCTTGAGTGGTTGACTCGTACATTAATTGGGTTGGGCAGGACCACCAATCTTGAATTGACTGGAAAATAGGTATGGAGTTGCCAGAAGATGCGGTTTGATTGGATGAAGTTGCTAAATTAGGATCACCCATTGTAGTTATTGAATCTTTGATTAACGAAGTCATTGGTAAAAAAAACGTGGGAAAGTGGGAAGGTGTATATGTGGGTGTAGGTTATATTCTATTCCCTTATCTGTATGATAAAAAAGGATTTCGCCTTATCGCGCAGGAGTATCCGCTGGAAGATTAAAAGTTCGAAGTTTAAAATTACATCACATTCAAACTTCGATCCTACTTCGCTTCTAGTCTCTACTTGATACTTATTGAGAGTATAAATAGTGGTTGGTTCATGCAGAAATAAGAGAGAGAATTTTGATCTGTTTATGCCTGTTGTACTGTTATCTAAACAATTCGGAATTTGAACAGAATATGCAGATTTTGGTGTTCATCTTTATGGACACTGAGACAACTAGTATTATAAACAAGTTTACTGTTTCATCTAATACAGTTTAATAAGCTAAATATATATTACTCGTATAATCAATACCAAACTTTATGTCATCTAAGCACAACCAATACTTTCCAAGAAAGTCCTACAAAGTGTATTACCTTTATGATTTATTGTTATTATTACTCTATAATTATTAATAAGAAACACTCAAAAGAACCAAAAGAAACAAGTAATCCCACGAAATATAATCAAAAGAACACAAGAATTAAAAAAAGTGAACACAAATCTGTAAATCCCTCTCTTCTAAAGCTGGGTTTTATTGTCCATTTCGGAATAGGCGGGGGGAGCACTGCTTTGTTCAGAGCTTGATCCCTCAACAACAGCTCCATATACAAATTGCGGAGCTCCAACCAACCCAGGTTCCTGTCTGACAGCAGCACCAGATCCTTCGTGGTGATGGTGACAATGATACTCGTTTCTGGAAGTTTGGTTCTCCAAATCGTTTCTGTACACATAATACACCTTAGCTTCCTGGTATGAATAAGGAGGATATTTCGCAATGATGTACCATGAATGAATTAATCCTGGAAAGTATCCTAAAATCATTAATAGAATATTGATTAATGAATCATATGAACAGAAACCTCGACGGATCCACACTGGCAATGGAGGAAAAAAAACGGAAAGCACAATTAAACAAAGATCTGAAAGACACAAACACATGATTTCTTAGATATATATATGGATCTGACGTTCGATATGGCTTGGTTTGGAGCAACTTGTCAGATTGTCAGTTAGTTAGGTGTTGTGTAGTAGTTTTCTTGTTCTGCTTCACTTATGCAGAAAAGAGATCATGCACTTTTAGAAATTGTTTGATACGGCAATGTCGCAGAACCACCAAATTATACGAAACTGAATTGGTCGCGACACAGACGATCAAAAAGCTGGCAGCAAGGCACAGCACAGCATTGGGGGGTTCTTTCAATGGCAAATACAACACAACTCACACACATCAAGACTATTGCATCATACAGTTGTATCTGCATAATAATTCCACATCACCAAACATAAGTATACATATATTGCCCTCAATGGCTTCAATTACATTGAATTTAACGTATAATTCACTTGTTAGAAAAATATCAACTGCCAAAACATCAACAATAAGTCAACTCACATCACAAGCTTTAACGGTATTCAAGATTGATTCAGCGTATACTGGAGAGATATATTACAATGATAAGAAATTGGATGGGTCATTGCCAATTAGATTAACCAAGTTAATTAATAATTCAAAGATTTCATTAAAAGTCAAGAAACTAGATATGGATCAGGAAATCAGTGTTAAATTTATGAGTGAAGAAGGCACACAGGTTAAGAAATGTAAAGCCAGTTCTAAATTAACTGAAATTGTCCAACTATTTGGAGTCGATACAGAAAGATATACCCAATTGAGGATAGTGAATTTGATGATTGATTCGGAGAGGTATGAAGAGACTACATTGGGATCGATTGTGGGAAATGTTAGTAGTTGCGTTGTTAGATTGAATTATAAGAAACTGGAAGATGAAAAAAAAGCAATTGCTAAGGAACAGCAGGAGGTGGTCAAATTGCAGTTGGAACAAGATAAAGCCAGGAAGCAAAGGGAAGGAGAAGAAAGGGCAAGATTAGAAAGATGGAAGGTTGAAAAACAACAGGAAGAAGAAAAGGAGGTAAAGCATTCTGAAAAACCAAAGCAAAAAGAACAATTCATGCCAGACGTTGACATGAAAGAAGAGGAAGATGAACCAACGACTCCGGAGACAACAACGAATGGGACACCGGACGCAGAATATACATACAAGGAAGAAGAACTTGAAGAAACTCCACAATTATATATTCCGTCGAATAGGCCGCAAGAATCATATCAGAACCCGGACGAAGACTATGAAATGACGTTACGTCAAGTAAAAACATATCAAAACGTTATTAGAAATTCCGCAAAGAGACCCAAAAGTAAGAAAACAGTGTCTAACATTCCATCAAAGTATCTAATTCGGGTAAAGTTCCCAGACGGAGCCATTTTGCAGATTAATTTTATTGAGAATATACACGAGTTGAAATTTGGGTCATTAATTAAAAAAATTGATGAATTATTACTACCAGAATTCAATAATTCATATAATTTAAAAGTTGGATATCCACCATTTAAGAAATTGGAAATGTCCTTTGTCACAAACAACGAATTTTTGCACAATTTGCCGGATTTTCAAAATGAAAGAATTATATTGATTTGGGAAATGAGCAAGAATGATTTGAATACCAAGGGTCCATTTTTGAAGAATGATGCAATTAGTGTCAAGCAAAGTGATGAATTACCCGAAAGAATATTGGAAAGACATAGAAGTGAATTGCCTGATGAACCAAAACCACATGCTAGTTCGGTTAAAACAAGCGAAATAGCAGAGAACGACACTGACAAAAAGAAGTCAAAAGTACCCAAATGGTTCAAAATGAAATAAATAGTATGTATACGAGAAATGCATGTCAATAGATTATTTTGCATACTGTTTTTGCTTGAAAACCACAGCATAAGAAGCAGGCCCGGAAACACGCCTAGGAACAAGTCCAGGAACAATCGTGCTCTAGAAATAAAATAAGAGATATATAAATACAACGGCAAACTACGAGGTCCATAATAATATACAAATACTACCTTATAATGCTTATAATGCTATTGCATCTGTAACAAAACAGGCTATTACTAGTTGTAGGATGAAATAATAGAACAGAAGGAAAAACAATTGACCCGGTTTCGGTATTATTCTGTAATCGCACGTGACCGTGGCGGTTAAATTCCTGAATTTGTTTCACTCTCCTCCCTAAACAGTTGAACGGACGACTAGTTCCGGATTGAGTGGTAGGTAGGATTGGAATTGCAATCTGATTACTAATCATGAGCGAAAAAGGCAAGAGGGGAGCAGAGTACGACAAAGTAGAACGAGCAGAGTAGACTAGAGTGGAGCTTTGCCAGGTAAACCCATTTATATGTTGTTGTCTGTTCTATGTTGTTGATATTGTTGTGTACTTATGAGTCATACTATATAGGCACTGCATATAACAACAGACACAGCTGGTTTCCGCACTACTCTATTATTAGCGCTGTTGTTGCTGATAATTAGAATCAAGCAGCCAATGAAAAACGACTTAGCTTTCGTAAATTGTTTATATGTTGATGTATGGCTGTATTCCGTAAACTCATATAAGAATCAAATAATTTCCACCTTCACCACTGGAAAATTTTTTCACTCTTTTGTCTTTCTTTTCTTTCCTTTCAATTATCAACAACAATAACAACAACAACAAAACAGACAACAAGCCTTTTTTACTAGTACTACTATCTTTCATACCTTATTTATCTGTTCTCACTACCATTATACACCATGTGTGCTTAAATTTTTTTTTTATACCGTTAAAAAAAAGTTGTCTTTTATTTATTAAATTTTCATAAATAATAAATAAATAAATAATCCCGACAAAGTTGTTGTTATCTTTATTTTATTAAACATGTTGAAATAGAATTATCTTTGAATTACTCGTCCGTAATGGCGTTCCTTATACTATCACTACTAATATAGAGTCTTAAAATCCAAGAAAATACACCGTTTCTGTTCACTGTCTTACTAGAACTACTCCTACACCCTTATTATATTGAATTAGTTTGTTATATTTGTTATTAAGTTACATCTCATTAATTAGAAAAAAAGTTGTTAAGTCTTTTCAGAATGTCTACTACTACTACTACTACTACCACTATGATTTTTGAGGATTCAGGCTTTGAATCTCAAGATTTATTTGCTACAAATGATGCTGCTGGAGAGCAATTGAATGAAATTGTTGCTTCAGAGCCAACAACCAAAAATGAGATTGTTCCAGAATTGAATTCTGGTTTACCTGAAGTGAGAAGATCAGACACTTCATCACAAGCACCGCCAGCAACAACAAGTGCATCTCCTTTCCAAATCCACTCAAGCGTTTTGGATTCTGTCTTCAGTACAAACCTAGATGGTCATGTTGCTGATATCGATCATACCCCTATGTTTGATGAAATTGATTTTATTATTGATGGTACCGCAGTTAATTCTAAAGATGATTGGGTCGCACTTTTTGGTGGTGAAGATGCTTCATTATCCAATGGGCCTTTGATCTCTTTGGATGAGACTGGTACCAATGAAGATTGTGAAGATGACGATGCTGTTGTTCCAAGAGAGGAGATTATAATCGAGGCTTCACCCAATGGGTTATCAGACGAGACTATTTCTGCTAGCACCACCTCAACTTCAAGTCCTGCTGATGTAACAAGTACTGTTGCAACCAGTGTCACAGCTTCAATTCCAACCAAAAGAAGATTTAATGAAGTTGAAAAGTCGTTCGAGTTTCAGCCATTTGTTGACAGTAAGCAACAGTCTCAATTGTTTACCCCAAATCCTTCTTCAACCTTCCCAACACCACAATTGGATATCAAAAAGCCTTTGAAGAAGGCAAAAATTGATCACTTGGGCTGCGTAACTTATTCCAAGAAGCAAAGATCGCAATCTTTACAACCCATTGTTCTTGCTGATTCATCAGATCCTGTTGCTTTGAAGAGAGCCAAAAATACAGAAGCTGCAAGAAGATCTAGGGCTCGTAAAATGGAAAGAATGTCTCAGTTGGAAAGCAAAGTTGAAGAGTTAATGAGGGATAAAGAAGATTTACAAATTGAAATCGAGGAATTGAAACAATTACTTCGAGTAAATAATATTAAAATTAATTAGGTTTTTTTTTTAAAGTATATGTTTTTTAATAAATAAGTATTAGAGATTGTATTTTTTCGTTTTCGCCAGACCAGCTAGGAACCTAATGCCAACCATAAGCCAGAAGAAGCCAACAAGAATAACGAGTAGCAGCAGCTCCTTTGATCAAGACGGTAAAAACCCGGAGAAGGAAACTTCCGACAGTTCAACCAACTGAACCTCTCAAAACCAGGAGATTATATGGATCATATAAGAAGTAATAACTTTCAAATTTCTGAGGCTATCTTTCAATTGATCAACAACCAGCAACCAACTTAGAATCATAGAATCAATAACTACCAGCTGTTTTAACAGCATCAGTATCAAGAAAAGTGGTTGGTAATGCATCTGTAAATTAATATGTACTTCTAAATAGCACATTATTTATACTTATGAAGAGTTTTCTTATAAATGATGTTTTTTCATTGTGGTGACGTATAGCTGGAGCTAATTTCCATTTGAAACTCAAAAGTTGTTCAACCTCCCGTTTACACTAGTTTGTTTGTTTCCCATTGTATAACTGATTGATTTGCTATTACATCACGAAAACATCGACATCGACCTCGGACCCCAAAGCAAAGAGCCGAGTAGAATTTATCCCATCTGTACACAAAGAACGAAATAGAAGAAGATTACTGTGACTGATTTGCAAATCTTGATCCAATTGATTCGGTTTTAACGTTCAAGTTTTGCGTTAGAATTGGATTTTGTGCATATTCTGCATTGTATGAAACACTACCGTGTAGGTATTTGCCCTGCTGCAAAACAACATTAATTTCTGGATTCGAGGTACTTTCCTTCAAAGACGCAGAAGAGCGCTGTGGGTTTGATGAAGAGTTATTGGACGAGGTCAATTGATACTGTTCTTATAAAAGAAAAAGGATATTTTTAGAAACAATAGCCCTTCTTTCTACGTTTCTTTTTTTATTTACTTATTCCGTAATTTACGACTCGGGGTCTTGTCAAAATGAACATATAAATCCTGATAGATGATTCTCAAGATTCGCAGTTTTGACGATACTAGTTGTGATAGGTCTTAGACCACGTCAAAAGCATGACTTTACATTACCGGGAATAGAAAATTATAGGCTCTGATGGGAGCTCTAGGAACTGCGTTTATGTTCGGTGAGAGTTATCCCTAGTGAAAAATACAGTGGGCATCAGGAACGCAAAAGAATGTTTAGTGTGCCGATAGATTATGCAATGCTGATTCATCTGAAAGAAATACACATGCACATTGGAAAAGTAGGAGAGTGCGGGCTGTTACAGATGGGCTTCAGTTAACGGGATAGCAAGGAAAGGATAGGTGTTTAACTGCACATGGGGTGCTGGACATGGATGTCAGTGACAGTTGTATATTGATTAGTTGAAAAAGAACTTATGACAGTAATACTTGGACACTGATGAGGGACATAGTGCAGGGTACAGGTAAAGATTGGTTCGACTGAGACTCTAGATGTAATATCCATGTTTGTCGAACAGCATGTGCAACCTCTTTATAGGAACGTGCTTACTGTTCAAAACGGATGAATATCATCATGCGACTTCAGTGGATACAGTGTTAATTTAAGAGATCATTGAACAATTTAGACACTCAACTCTTATCCTACACGGCACGTGACACGAGGAACAATCTCGACTTTTCCTTCTAAAAGGTAGGACATGAGGCAACTCAATAGATACGCTCACTGTGCAGTATTGCGAGCGATTCTGGCAACTTTTTAGATTTGACTTTAGGAATAATGTTGTAATGATAATGAATGAGACTTTACACAGTGCATTAATAATTCGAGATATCTTCAAATTAACTTTTGGTACTTTATCATTTAAGAATTACTCTGTTCTTAAGAGGCAAAATAATGACTCGCTTCATTGCCATTATTCCATACAAAGCGTCATGGAGTTTATTGAAATCAGCACATGTTCGTAGATGAGGAAGTGTATCGATCAGGCCATATGGGGTTTATAGAACAATTGCTCCCTAGTGTTCCTAGAACCGTAATTCCCGTCTAACATCAAGCTAAGCGGAAGGGCCTAACAAATATTCGAGATCCCAAGATCAGGCTAAGATTCAATCCATTTTAGAGTAGAGATTTGAAGCCAATGTACTCAGTCGTTACTTCCTTTTACGTGAGATTAACGTCAACCTGATATGACGGGACATGGCTACTTTATATTTCATGTTATGAATTAGGCGCACCACGTATTAGCAAAGTGCCTCAAAAATAAGCATACAAATAGGTTTTTTTTGTGACGATCTCGATAGAGTCACAAGAAAGATCTACCCACAGGGGATTCTCAATTAATAAAGATCTTTGCAAGATCACAAGAGAATAAAATATGGAGCCGTATAAGTGTAACGCCCATATCCCTCCGAGTGTAGATAAAATATTTGTTTTTCTTCTGATTTGAGTTTAAACTGAGAAGATAATGGCAAATCTTCATACATTCCCAGAGCAACTATTCTTGGGGTGGCATTGATTGGGCAGAGGGTTTTTGACTTTTTTTTTTTTTTTTTCTTTGCCGTGGCTAGGTCGATGGGGTGAAACAGAGACCGAAAACCACACCAATCAGTCAATCCATTTGTAATGTTTGTTGAGCCCGGCGCCTTCAATTGCCGGCTACTACCACCGCCACCACCATCCACGGATAAAAACGCTTTCAATAGTTGTTGCAATATTATGTGCCCTAGGTGTTGATAGTACCAAGATTGTCTAGTTACAACTATCCTATTATATCTGGTCATTTAATGGAAATCTTATCTTGGATAATTAATACATTTATCCAAGGATCTCCGTTGGAACAAGGCAATTTACATTTCAAACTGAAATTTACCAATTAGATTAGATTTGAATACTAGTCTGAGTTTCTTTTTTCTATTGTTGTTATTCTGTGTTTAACATTTGAACTGCTCACTCAATCAAATTCAGCCAACCCAATTAGATCCAATCAATTCCACATATCAATTGCCTTGCCTTCGTTCTTCGCAAAAAAAAAATAACCAGAAAAAAAAAGAAATAAAAAATAGGCAAAAAAATTAGGGAAAAAAGAAAAAAAATATTGAAAATTTTTCCGGAGAAGATTGCAAGACCCATAAACCTATAAACGTATAAAACTACAATTCTATATCTATATCAATTTAATATCCTCTTATCTATTGTCCATTGAAAGAAAGATCTACCATATTGAAACCGGTTTTCTTGCTAGCGTATAATTTACCTCCCCACCTACCTAGCTACCAGCCTTACCCCTTATTATAATAATACTCTGACCTTATCCCATTATATCACCTCCTATATATTTACTAAATTCATTTGTAAATATACTTTATCCACTTCCATCCTTAAAATACTACTTTACACAATAAAGACACGATCAGTTCCTTAATGTCAGATCAAGAAAAGAATTTGGCAACAGCTGAAAAAAGCTCAGTGAACTCCTACGATGTGGTAGACCCTAACCCCAGCGATGGAGAGATTCAACATACAAAAGTCAACTTCATAGATAGATGGGCGCATAAATTGAACGCCGAAACCAAGGGTATCGACTTGGTCACCGATGAGGAAAAAACAGACACCGATATGTTCAGCGCCGCCACCATGTGGTTGAGTGCAAATCTTGTTATCGCTGCGTACTCCTTGGGTGCGTTAGGGATCACCGTTTTCAACTTAGCGTTTGGCCAGGCCGTTTTGGTGATCATTTTCTTTTCTGCTCTTGGTGTGTTTTCAGTGGCATTTTTCTCCTGTTTTGGTCCTGTTTTGGGATTGAGGCAAATGATATTATCCAAGCTTTTGATTGGGGATATTGCAACGAGGATATTTGCGGCAATCAACGTCGTTGCGTGTGTTGGTTGGGGTGCTGTCAACATCATGTCGTCTGCACAGTTATTGCATATTGTGAATAACGGAGCATTACCACCATGGGCTGGATGTCTTATTCTTGTGGTTTGTACTATTTTAGTTACATTTTTTGGGTATTATGTAATTCACTTGTATGAAAAATGGTCCTGGATTCCCAATTTAATTATATTCATAATTATAATTGTTAGATTTGCCATGAGTGGTAAATTCCACAGCGCCAGTTTCAAAGGTGGTCCAACTACAGCTGGTAATGTTTTGAGCTTTGGTGGTACGGTTTTCGGTTTTGCTACCGGTTGGACAACCTATGCTTCAGATTACACAGTTTATAAACCAAGAAATGTAAACTTGGTCAAAGTTTTCTTTTCGATTTTTGTGGGGTTATTTGCTCCTTTGTTATTTACCTTAATCTTGGGAGCTGCTTGTGCTACTGGTATTGCAAATGATCCCCAATGGCAAAAGCTATATCAGGAGGATTCAATCGGTGGATTGGTTTACGCTATTCTCGTGCAGGATTCGTTGCATGGTTTCGGTCAATTCTGTTGTGTTGTATTGGCATTATCTACCGTAGCTAACAATGTTCCAAATATGTATTCAATGGCTCTTTCTGCTCAAACTGTTTGGGAGCCATTAGCCAAAATCCCTAGAGTTGCATGGACGATCGCCGGTAATGGTGCAACCTTGGCAATTTGCATTCCCGCTTATTACGAATTTGAAAACGTTATGGAAAATTTCATGAATTTAATTTCATATTATTTGGCAATTTACGAATCACTAATGTATGCATCCCACTTTATATGGCATAAGGGTAATTTCAGGGCTCACGATTATGAAAACTTCCATGATAAGAAAACATATCCATTAGGTCTTGCGGGAGCATTTGGCTTCTGTTGTGGGGTTGCTGGTGTTGTTTTAGGAATGAATCAAACCTGGTACAGCGGTGTTATTGGCCGACAAATTGGTGAATACGGTGGTGACATAGCTTTTGAATTAGGCTTTGCGTTTGCTTTTATTGGATTCAATATTACCAGATACTTTGAAAAGAAATATATACGTTAGAGGTAAGTTTACATATGTACTTACTGGACTTTTATATAATTATAATAATTTAATCTGTATTATTTATTACGACTAGTAGGAGCAATTGATGGTATAGGGACTTTCACGTAATAGCAACTAAAGATTGCAATTATGTTTACACAACCAAGTAATTACTTGAGTTATCATAACTACCTCTCTCAAGAATGGACACCGTATGGGCATGACTATCAATGTCAATTCTCTTTTCAAAACGACCCTTTGTCTCAACTGGGTAGTGACATCTCTTTTATTGTATATACAGTTACGCTTTCGATTACATCAGCGGGGATTATATCAAAAACATATATTATTAAACAACATTCCATTTGTACGGACTCAGCATTTAGAGACCTAAATATACATTGTTCTCACCTCAACTCGCCTCACCTCATTTTTTCACAACCAAACGAAGGAAAAACATAATCTTGTTACAGCTCACAGTACTTACTCTCCACATTTACGCAATTAGCCAATGAAACAATCCCCAGAGAGTCTATCTGAGTCGAGCT
Source organism: Nematodospora anomalae (assembly GCA_030572795.1). NCBI lineage: Eukaryota > Fungi > Ascomycota > Pichiomycetes > Serinales > Debaryomycetaceae > Nematodospora > Nematodospora anomalae. The sequence continues at coordinate 298,123 of JAJMBC010000014.1, read as the reverse complement.
TCCACAGCCACTTGTACGACTTCATAAGCTCGCCCGAGTTCAAGAACTGTTATCCCATAATCGCCTTCCAATGTTCTGTGTTGTTAACGTATATCGAGTTGGTTGAACGTGGAGGAATAAGCGAGGTTGATGTCAAGGAAATATTGATGGTTGCCTCCGGAAAGATTAAGGATTGGGAAGAAAGAGGGAAAAAGATGATATAGATAGTAAATAGGATGCAAGGATCAATATCTACTCGCAGGTAAAATAGATTCATTGGCCACAAAAAAATTGTTCTTGAACGGAGAGAATAGCATTTATGGCAGCTATGAATTGGAGGCGATTTTGATAGGAAATAAAAGGATCGTTGGGTTGAATGGAAATCAAAGAGTTTTAACAACGATTTTGGTTGGGATAATGAACAAAATACGATATCAATGCTAGTAAAACTGCTTGTTTATTTATTTATATACCAGGTGTAATGTATTTACATATAGACTAAAAGTATAAGAACTAGATCATTTGTTTGTAAGCCATTAGTTTCCCTTCTACATTGAAAATAGTCAAGACTTCGATAATCTCTCTTTTAAGGTATGCGGGAACATGATTGTTGGCAATGTATTCATCAAGAAAAGGTAAAACCCACAAGACTCTACCTAAATCATTTGACTTCTTACTTGTATCAAGGACGATCATAAACAATTCGGGAGTGAAAATTGAGCCCTCCACTAAACTATCCTTAACATAATTTAATTGAATATTATATGGATCTAACGAGTGTAATACAATCTTGTTAAATAGTAGATCAATATATTCAAACAATTGTAGTTCAATAGCTGACTTCATAATCTGGTATATACATTCTCGGGAAATTGTAAGTAGTCTCCGATCCAAATTAAACCCCGGACAATTTTTAGGAAGTCTGTATTTCGACTTGGACAAGAGGGGACTTTTGATAACCATTGTTTCCCCTGCTATTTTATCTAATCGTAAAAATGACAATAACTCAATAAACATCTTGCGGTCTTGACGGCTCACTTGATACTTACATAGTGATGATAGGATATTTGGGTATGATTGAACAAGGTGAAGGAAATGATCAGCCATCAATGGTGCAGTTATATAAGCTGGCAGCTTGGTTTTGGCTAACACTGTTGGTTGATGTTTGTATTGAAAAAGTGAAAGATACACTATCTGTTGATAATTGTACAAGTGATACTGACCAAACTTGTCAAGCAAGTGGGCCAATACTTGTAATGTAGGAATGTATTTACTGGATGTTAGGAGATTTTGCACTATATTCCCTGCAAGTTGAATATGAGACAACAGATCACTAGATTCTTCATAGTCTTTGAACGATTTATTAAATTTGGTAATATATTCCGAACTATCTCTTACCGGCAGATGAAATCTTACATAGGTTGTCATATCTAACTCTTGGCAGGTATCGGAATCGATATAATTCAAAAATTGAGATGATTTAAAATTATGAAATTTCAGTCGATAATTCTCAAGTGAAATAAACCAATTTGATCTCTTTATCTCTTCGACACAATTCACAACCGATTCATCTTCAATTTTTCGCAATTGCAATTCAACATTCATAGACTCAATAAGTGAATTACAAATCAACACAATAGTATTTCTCATATCAATATCATTATAGGTCAACTCCCCAAATACATTTTTTACTTCTTGATATTCAGTAACTCGCTCCTTGATGTCAGTCTCAAACATTGCTTGAATATTAGTCTCATTGCTTAAAATATCAACCACTTTAGATCTATGAAATCTGAATTGTTCAGCCATATCTTGTCGCTTTTCAAACTCCCTTACTCTCCGTTTATTTCGTTTCACAGCACTAGCAACTCGTTTTTTTTCATCTTCGGGAGTATCCTGTATGTTGGGCAACTCATTTATGTGTAGAGAAGAAGGTATAGAATAAAACCGAAGTGACGCATTTCGTATTCGAAAAGGTCGTTTTATCATTTTTCATGAGTTGATGTTCGTTGAAAGAGGATCGGGAGTGCCACTACGAAGTTTTTTTCTTACTCGCCGAAGTGTTCACGTGAATGAACTTGATTTACGAATTAATTAGTGGAATAAATAATAGGCCATGGACCTTGCTTCCAACAGATAATGGCAGACCAGTTTCAAAACTTTTCGTGATAATGACAAGTCTTGCAATTTGCATTTATATGAAAGCTTTGTTGGTTCGAGCCCTCTTTTAAGACTTTCTATCTGGGTGGTGGTACGATACGAATGCACGTGATATACGGTGCTGATTGTATTTGAACAAGGAATATATATTAGCTAGTAAAGTTACCACGTCAGTTTATACCATGACAATTGTTATTTATAACTATATTATCATTCGGCAGCTCGTTCAAAATGAATGTGTGTATGGTATACTCCATAAATTTGATTCTATGCACGCACCACAGTTTTCACCAGTGTTGAAAAATTGCTTGTACTTCAGTGTGGTAATTGTCACCAAACATAATCAGCCATATTCAATCATTTTTATTCAATGAAGTTCTCTACTATTTTCATGGCATTGGCTGCCACAATTGCTACTGTTTCTGCATATGAAACGACCGGTAAAGAAACTGTCGATATTCTTATTGATTATAAAGTCAAACAAACTCCGGACTTGACTAGCAATGACGTGGCTAATTGGATCAATGGAGAGGAAGTCACACTTCAATATACTGTTAATAACAACGAAGCTTCAGAAATTATTGTTATTGGGGCTACTGGACAATTCAGGAACCCAGTTACCAATGAAATTGTCACCAATTTAACCGCAGGTAGAATTGGTCCTATCACTGTTGCAGCTGGTGAATCAATTGAATTCGAACAAATAATTGGTGTCGATTTGATTCCACAAAATTACGAGTTAGTCCCTCATGTTTTTATTTTTCAGGATGAGGTGCTCAAGGACATTCCATGTCGTGGTCAATTAGCTACTGTTATGGATAAGGCTATTTCATTCTTTGATCCAAGATTACTCTTTTTAGAATTAGTTTTATTAGCTACATTCGGAGGATTAGCCTACGCAGCTTATCAAATCTGGGGAAAGAAATACGTTCAGGGCACTGCTCCTGTCAAAGTGAAAAAGTCAGCTAGTGCTCCAGCTAGTGCTCCTTCTTCCGCTGGTTCTGCCACTGGTTCTGGTTACGATGTCAATTGGATTCCTGAAGGTCATTTGAAACAAAAGAAAACCAAGAAAGCAAACTAATTTTAAGAGGTATTCCCAGTCGTTTATTTCCCTATATATAGTTATGAATGTGGATATGATAGCATTGTAATAACATATTCAGTATGCACTCAATTATATTAATTGTCATCAATTATTCATCTCTTGCTTGACTAGAGCGAAGAATTTCTGGCGGAATAATACTACGATTTTTTTGTCTGTTCAGCCTTGTTTTTTACATCATCATTTGAACAAGTTATTTACATATCGAACAGAACTTTATAGAATAAGTTGGAGCTACGAGGTATAAATATGAGACTATATCTCAATGAGAGGCCGAGAACTTTCATAATTACCACCAACACACATGCATTGATAATAAGACATCCATTCCCGAAATATAAACATCGAAGTCTCAGAGGTTTGCTACCTGGGCATTATAAACCGAAAGAAAACGATAATGACAACAAGGTCCTTGTTGAGTTTGTGTTACGAGATTATCTTGATCTTAAATCATACCGAGATATTACACCGAAACGAAATAAGTTATTGGGATTCTTAGGGTTATTGAATATCAAAGGTAAAGTGTATTTAGGAGTCATTACAAAAGATGAATTAATTGCATCCCCGACTATCATGGATAAGATATATAAAATCACCGGAACCGAGTTCTATTGCTTGAATAATGATGAATATGATTATATACTAGATAAAGGTTATGAAAACTTAAATCATCAAGAAAGAGAAAGGTTAAGGTATCCGGTAGCATCAGTTCGAAGGCTATTATCAAGTGGAGCTTTTTTTTACTCCAAGCAATTTGATATAACTTCAAATATTCAAGAAAGAGGAATCGGGGTTTCTGACTTTCAATTGATTGCTGATTCTCCATATTTCAGTCGTTTTATGTGGAATGGTTTTATGTTGGGAGAGTTGATAGAATTTAGAAATAGATTGACACCTTCAGAGCAGAAGCAAGTTGACCAATCCGGGTTTCTTGTCATAATTGCAAGAGGGTATGCGAAAACTGTTAATACTAGAATTAATGGTAATGAGGCACTAATGACGTTAATATCGAAACAAAGTAGTGCTAAGGAAGGTCCATTATTTGGCGATTGGGGCTGCGATGGTAATGGATATGTTTCTAATTATCTGGAATCTGAGATTATTATATACACTGAGAAGTTTTGTTTATCATATATTCTTCTAAGGGGTAATGTACCAATGTATTGGGAATTAGACAATGCATTTTCCACAAAAAGCATATTACCATCAAACGGTAAAAAGATAGTATTTCCTCGTTCATTTGAGGCATCACAGGAAGCATTCACAAGGCATTTTGATAGATTAGCAAGCCAATATGGCGATATTCATATACTAAATGAATTATCTGACAAATCATACAAGGGAGAGCTAAATGCATCATTTGAAGAACAAGTTAAGTATTTTCTTAAAAATCGGGAACCTTCAGATAATGGGTATAAACTACTATATACTCATATTCCAATACCAGCATCGAGGGTTAAAAAAATAGGTTATTCGGCACAGAATCCATATGACATAGTCTCGCTATTTTCCAATTCTATTATAAACTTTGGAGCGCTATTTTATGATAATTCATCCATGAGTTTTGTCGGAAAACAATTGGGAGTTTTCAGAATCAACTCGTTTGATAGCTTGAATAAAGCAAATTTTTTATCCAAGATTATAAGTCAGGAAGTTATAGAATTAGCATTTAGAGACATCGGTATAGAATTAGACACAGATATTTATCATAAGCATGCTAGATTATGGGAGGAGAATGATATTTTTATTTCCAAATTAACATTAAACTTTGTATCCTCCAGTGATAAATTGAGGTCCTCAAACAGATCGCATACGTCATCGGTTAAAAATCACATCACTAAAAAATATCTTAGTGGGGTTGTAGAATCAAAACCGAACGAAATTGCATTATTGAAATTATTGGGTAGGTTACAAGATCAATCGGCCTTAAGTTTGCACAATCCATTGCATGATTATATTGCCAGGGAATTGAGTAAGAAAGCTAAAGATTTCACTTCACAGACAGACATATCGGTATACGCTTCCACTTTCAATGTGAATGGCTCACTATATGATGGAGATATCGATAACTGGATATACCCTAAGGTTAATTCATATGATTTGGTTTTTATTGGACTTCAAGAAATTATTGAATTGAATGCTGGACAAATGGTGAATACAGATTTACGTAATAAGACTCAGTGGGAAAGAAAATTATTGACTTGCTTACAGAAGCATGATAAGTATATAGTTATGTGGAGTGGTCAATTGGGCGGATTAGCATTATTTTTCTTTGTCAAGGAATCTCAAGTTAAATATGTATCAAATGTTGAATGTTCATTTAAAAAAACTGGTCTTGGTGGTGTGGCTGCTAATAAAGGTGGAGTAGCTGTAAGTTTTAAGTTCTCCGATACTACAATGTGTTTTGTATCTTCGCATTTCGCAGCAGGGTTAACTAATATTGAAGAAAGACATCATAATTACAAGACACTAATTAAAGGCATTCAATTTTCCAAGAACAAGAGAATTCCAAATCATGACTGTATTATTTGGTTGGGTGATTTTAATTATAGAATTGGACTATCCAATGAACAAGTTAAGCAATTGATACTACAAAAACTGTACGGAAAACTAATTGAATTTGATCAATTAAATCAACAGATGGCCAACGGTGAATCTTTTCCATTTTTTGCAGAGCAAGAAATTCAGTTTCCACCAACTTATAAATTTGATAATGGTACTGAGATTTACGATACAAGTGAAAAACAAAGAATTCCAGCATGGACAGATCGTATACTATACTTATCAAGAACGAATCTCATAAAGCCTTTGAAATATGATTCTATTCAAGACTTGGTGTTCTCTGATCATCGTCCCGTATACGCTATGTTTCAAGTTACTGTAAAGATCATAAACCAAACAATAAAAAGGAATTTATCTAATGAATTGTATGAAAACTATAAAAATAATAGTGACGGTATAAATGATATTTTAACATTGTCCTATGATGTCGATAAGAATGATCTTGGTGAACAAAATGAAGCTTTACCTCCTCCAAGCTCTGACAAACAGAAATGGTGGTTAGAAGGCGGTAAACCTGCTAAAGTTTCAATTCCAAATTTAAATGATGGAGATATGGTACCAAACCCGTGGCATCCAATAAACCCATTTATAAAAAGCAATGAACCCGAATTTGTATCTAAAAGGGAATTAGAAAGTGTTCTTAATTGATTTCATGTAGATTCTAATGTTTCATTAGTTTCTGACAGTTCTGGCTTATTTGTATTTTCTGCTTCTTCTAATAGAGAATCAACCTTAGCTTCAAATGCATCCAACATTTTTTCTAAATTCGTGACTTGCTTTTCTGCTTCATTCAATTGTTTGTAAGTCTCCGCTATATCTGTAGAATTTCGAGTCATAGCCTTGGTGGAATAAAGATAAAGAAGATGATGGTGAATCAATGACCCTCGAATTTTTTTTGCTGTGTTTTGCGAAACGGTGATGATTCTGTATAAACAGGAACGTTTACCCACAGAAAAGGGTTCCAAATCTAGCTACATCGACTGTTTGCTTTTCTCACGTTAATGGATACTACATACAAAGTGTTAGAAACAGTAATTAACCTATTATTCGAGAGTTAGAAGAATCTTTAAGTAACCATACGTGATGGGATAGTCTCGCAAGGTCATGTCAAAAATTGGAAAATAGACATTCCCAATGCGACACTGAAAACTGCGATATTCAGTCCCATTGATTATCACACTTGATTCCACATAATTCTGACTCCCCATTCTTTGCACATTTATTACAGCCCCAGCTGCCTCTCCCGTCTTTCAAAGAAAGATGAGAATATTTAATATCAACCAACCGGTGCTTACAGAATGCATAGAAGATCGAAAGCAACAGGCTAACAAGAGACGGAAATTGGACTTTACAATGTCATCCACACCGACTACAATTGATTCACTCCAATTGTTTCAGAGAAATATTGAATTGAAAGATTCGTGTACACTAACGATCGAGGAACCAATAAGTCTTACGCATCATTTCAAGTTAGAATTCAATGTTAGGAAAAACCAACGAGTTTTGTTGATTAAATATACAAAAAATAGAATAAAGACAATGTTTGAAATACAAATGGACATGGACTTATATGATGAAATATATTTACTAAATCGAGCAAGCGAAAAAAATGGGATGACTTGTTGTAAGGAGTTGAATGTTTCTATTACCGATAGACTAATTGAGGTGGAGATCAAGTACAATGTCAATTTAGTCTGTGATTTGTATAATGTTGGTAAGAAGGAAATCATGAAGAGAATATTAAAATTCGTGGACTTGGGTCATCTGGAGCAAGAAGTGGGGCCGGAATTATTTTATCGATGCATATGTGCAAATACAGAGAGCAAGCCTGGTCCATCTGGTGAATTTGATATACCCGAATTAGAAACAAATTTATTGAAGTTCCAAAAAAAAACTGTAAATTGGTTGTTGAATATGGAGAATGTATCATACAATTTTGAGACCAATCGCTGCAAGCCCGTGACATTCATACTGGGAAATCCATCTGAGGAGGATTTATTACCGCTAATCAATAAGCTATGGTATGGCTGGAGAATTTATAGATCGGGAGGTAAAGCATATTATTTCAATCCATATACATGCCATGTTTCGGCATCTAATCAGATACGGCAGTATTTATTAGATTACCAAAATCAAGAGGATAAAGATCAGTTTCCAACAAGTTTACCGGCTCAGGGTTTGTTAAGTGAAGAAATGGGTTTAGGTAAAACCGTCGAAATTACAACATTGATCTTGTTGAATCAAAGGCCTATATCTGAAATAGATCAAAACTTTAACTTGCAGTTGAACCAATTTGGTGATACTAAATGCATTATAAAGGGAAGAACCACGTTAATTATTGCCCCCGACTCCATCTTGAGACAATGGCACAATGAAATTATCAATTTAGCTCCAAGCTTAGCTGTTACTGTTTACAAGGGCTTCGGTAATTACCCAAATTTTGAAAATAATCCAGCTATCGTTGCTGCCTATTTGAGAAAATTTGATGTTGTTTTCACTACGTATCTGACCATCTCAAAAGAATTGGACTATGCCAGATATTCTGCTAAAAGTAAAAAGACAAGAAATGCAAAAAGGAAGACGATAAAGTATTGGGATGAAGGAGATGGAGAATCCGACCATGCAGAAGAAGAAGAGAGCAATGGAAGTGATGATGTCGAAGTTAAAGAAACTCTTGCAAATGACTATTCTACACTTTTTCAATTAAGTTTTAGAAAACCTAAAATTGCAAATGAAAAATCCACAGAGGAGCAAAAAGATACAGATTATGAGAAAGCATTGCAAGATGAAATTGCCCTAGCATTAAAACACAACAAGATTCCTGATCATTACAGAAGAAGTGATTATGAATGTCCTTTGATGTTGATACATTTTTGGCGCGTTGTATTAGATGAAGTGCAAATGGTATCACTGACTATATCGCGAGCTTTCCAAAGTGCTGCCATGATCCCACGTTTTCATTCCTGGGGTGTTTCAGGTACACCAATAAAAAAGAACTTGACTGACTTACATTCAACTTTGAAGTTCTTAAAATTTTTTCCCTTTAATGGTAGTTTAGGAGATTTTGCATGGGAATATTTGATTAACAATTCACCAGATTTTATTGATCTTTGGACAACTCTATCTATCCGTCATACCAAGGCAATGGTACATGATGACATCAAATTACCTCCACAGAATAGAATTTTATTGACTGTACCGTTCACCGCTATAGAACAAGATTTTTACAATCGGCAATTTGAAGAATGTCTAGAGGACATAGGATTGGATTTGAATGGCAATCCAGTGGCTAGTGATTGGGAAATGTCACCGCATATTATGATAATAATGAGAAATTGGTTATCTAGATTGAGGCAAATTTGTTGCAGTCCTCAAGTTGGGCAATTAAATCTTGTTGCAAAAAAATATAAGCGTACTTTTTTAAAGGGCAGGTCATCAATGATGCAGCAGCAATTGCAAACTTTGGAAAACTTATTGCATGATATGTTAAATAAATCATATGGGGAAATCACTGAAATTGAACGTAAAAAAATTGAAAAATATGTTGAACTTAGTGAATTTTTGGAGTTTATTTATTATCCTGAAGATGCTCTAGAATTCTTAAAAATTGGTGTTACTGAAACTAAGAAAATAATCAAGCGTCTTGAACTTATGTTAAGAAAGTATATTGAAAACTACAAAAGTGAAAATAAGATTGAAGTAACTCTAATAGATGATGACGATATTGGAAGTTTACAGACTGAAAATAAGAATGATTCAGGCGATGGAAAATTGGAGAATATGGTGAGATCAATACGAATTAAGCTTCGAGGTTGGTTATTAATTATACATAAATTTTATTTTCTTATTGCATCAGCTTATTTTCAAACTTATGATCCAGAATATCAAGAAATCATGAAGAAAAATAAAGTGAAATTACACATTCCGTATTATATCGAGAAATTGAAAAATTATGAAGGGACAAACCGAGCAACCGAATTAGCTGCAATGATTAGTGATATCCCAGAGGAAAGCTTTAAGTTTGACGAACTTGAAGATGATGATTCAGATAATGCACAAGAAAATGAACGAAAGTACTATTCATTTGCAGAAAATACAAGAGGTAATATTTTAGCAACTTCAGTAAAAAGTGTTGATAAGGCTATCAATTCAAGAATTCAAGCTCGTGGGTTTTATCATCAAGGGGAAGCACAATTTATAGATGATGGAACGAGATTACTTCCCAAGAATTCAAAAAAATTTTTCAACTCCTTACCAATCATGGACGTTTCTAATTTAAAGAATTACGTAATAACACCAAGAATTCAAGCGTATGTGAATAAATTAGGCAATCTTTTCACTCAATTAAACATTCAAGCTGAAAATGTGAATGTCTGGATGAAGGATTTGATTACATTATTATGCAAACCGGTGTTAACACAGGACAAGGACCCACAAGGGAATGAGTATGAAGAAACATTGACTGATCAAGCTAAAATTTCTGCCTATTTAAGCACGATTCTACAAGTTCTTGATAATAGATCATTAATTATAACGGGAACGAAAAATATGTCGTCATTTGCAACAGAGACTGAAGAGGAAAATGAGTTTTTGCAGGAATTGAAAGAAAAGAGTAGGATCTTTAGGCCGTCTACTAATCTACAATTGGTTGAAATGGCAAGTGAATTGAACTCCCTCGAAACTGATTTTATAGCTGAACAAGAGCATTTTCCGGATCATAGGTTCAACCTCCAGTTGGATCTAATCAAGGGTTTGAAGCAATTAATTCACATCTTTTTTGAGAATCAGAAACTTTCCGCAATCTTGCTATCCAAAGAATTGAATATAAATTGTAATGCAATTTTCAACTCGCGAATTGACTACTACAAACAATTGCAACAAATCTCGGATACCGTTCAACAAAGAAAATTCCCAATATTTGATAGAGATCATCTCGATGAAGATTCAATTCGTCGGTACCTTGATATGAATTTTGCAAGAGATTATTACAGTGATAGGATGGATACTGCAGTTGCTAGATTTCGGTACCTCTCTGGGTTGGTCAAGGATTCTCGAAATGAAGAAGAAAAATCAAGTGGCGAAATAATGATGTGTATTATTTGCCGATCATCCATCACAATTGGTTCCTTGACTCAATGTGGCCATAAGTATTGTAAAGATTGTCTTGAACAATGGTTGAAAAATGCCCATCTGTGTCCAATGTGCAAAACACCCGTGCAATTATCTTCGATCTATAATTTTACAAGATACGAACCTGAATTGAAAGCTAAACAAGTTCACGATACTCGTCCTAATGACACCAGCAAATTGCACACCTTATACAAGTCGTTATCTCAAGATGTGATTGATGAGATTCAACAAATTGAATTAAAGACGTCGTATAGTTCGAAAGTTGACATGATTGTTAAACAAGTCTTGTATTTGAAAAGAAGGGAGTCTAATGTTCAAATTGTAGTCTTCAGTCAATGGCAAGATATGTTGTATATTTTAGGTAGTGCATTCAAGGCTGTTGGAATATCATACATAGGGTCATACGGAACGTTAACACCAGATATTGGGGCTGGTCGAAGGTTTAAAAAGTATGATTCAGTTGAGACTTTCAAAGACCCAAAGAATGAAATTACATGTTTCTTACTTAATGCAAAAGCTCAAGCGAGTGGTTTAACATTAATTAATGCCACGCATATTTTCCTATGTGAACCATTGGTTAATACTTCTTTGGAATTGCAAGCAATTTCAAGAATTCACAGAATTGGGCAGACCAGACAAACTACTGTATGGATGTTTGCCATCGAAAATACAATAGAGGAGAGTATTATTATCACATCCACTAATAAAAGATTGAAATACTTGAGTCATAATACTTCAAATGATCCAACTGAAGCTAATTTGAGTAAAGCAGATTCCTTGACGATAATGAGTAGCGGAGGACTGGATACCATGATTAATAAGAGCATGACCCAGGGTGAGATGGTTACGAATTATGATTTATGGGATGCTTTCTTTAGTGCTAAACAAGAAGCTAGTCCACAAACAGAGCAAAATGGTACAAAAGACGGCAATTGACACATATATAATTAAATACAAATATAACTGGTGTCATCATAACCAGTATAAGCCTTACCACTTTCGACCAATTCAGAACAGTATCTTAATCCTTCTTCTTGAGAAATGTTTAACTTTTGAATAATATAAGATAATGGAACACCTTCTTGCATTGAACTGCTATTATCTCTCAACACAGCTAATACTTTATCAACCATTGAACCACTTGCAGCCGCGTTCTCAACAAATAATCCAGTACTTTGAGGACCATCATCACCCGTGCTCTTTGGAATTCCCTGACTTTTCAAATGATGTTCTATTGCACTCAAATGATGATACAATATTTGATTACTGTCTCCGACAGGGTAAATTGCAGCATTCTGTATTGTCTTCTTGTTGTTGAATTGTTTTAAAGCACCACCAATAAACACATATTTATTAACCCATCCTTCGTATTTTTCCATCTCAATTGGTAAACTGGATGAATTTTCATCAATCCATTTTCGAACATCTATACTTCCAGTCCCATCTTCAACGGTTATGACAATTGCCATATTATAAGACTCAACTTTACGTACCACGCCAACAAATGAAATCATATTTAAATCAACGTTATGAATACGGAATTCCCCATCTGGAACAGGTTGCACTGCATCATTAATTTGCTTTATTGTTACTGCGGTGAGCGAGGATCTGACTTGTTGTTTGCTTTGTGAAGCATTTTCAGCACTGAACCCACCTTGTGACATTCCATTGGAGAACCCTCCGTCTCCGTAATTACCATAGTTTCCAAAATCCGACATGACTGATGTTATATTAATCCACGAGACTGAAATGAAAGACGCGTGTGTTAATTCGAAGGTGCGTTTTTTTTATGTTGTTTTTTGTTTTTTGCGTTTGCTTGGTGCTTCAACTTTTTGATGTTTGTAGCAAAGATGAGTATCTGCACTTCAACATGTCATTTTCTTTTGTTATCATGCCAGAGTGGGTTAATTTTGAGCCATTATCGGTACAGGAAGATTTTAGATGCCATTATTCATGATAACTTATTTAAACACAGAGATATTATTCTCAACTGGTAGCTCCACACTGATAGTTTTAGTAGCGTTATAATCTCTTCGCTTCCATAAGTGGGAAGATATTGTATCCGGTAATCAGACCCTCTTTTACCTTAAACATTTGAAACAGTTGCAAGTCGATCTCCTGAATGATAACCTGGAGCTGAGCGTAAGTTGTTGCAACTACAATGAAATTGGTTAGATTTTTTTGATATTGAAGGGGAGTTTTTTTTGAGTGTTGAAAGTTACGAAAGTAAAACAGACCACAGCAGAATATACCATCCAATAGTTGTACAGTACCTATCATTTTGCATTTCTCATTCATTGATCAACTAAAGAAATGGATTCGAATATAGATCCTGAAGTCAGTTCATATCAACTGTTTGACGTCACCTCGCAACCAAGATCAGATGCAGCACAACAACGGGCCAAGGAAGTGGAGCAAGATGTGAATAATAATACTGTTTTAAGCTTAAGGCTTGTTGAAGAGAATCATGAGCAAGTAGACACGAATGAAACTGCTGAAGCTGCATTGCATCTTTTGAATACTATTAATGAACGCAGCGTTGGTAACATTTACGATTATCAAGCACAGCCACAGGAAGCAACCACAATGCCTGTGACTACTGTTTCCAATGAAGCGAGTATCAATTTGGGAAGTACATCAGCTCCAACGGTGAAAGTTGTACCCTACAATCCCGAAGAAAAGCCCCAAAGATTGGGTAGGCCAAGGCGAAATTTAAAAACTATATTGTCACCGCCAGAATCATCATCATCGCAAAACTATAATGAATCAATAATGTCAAAATTTAGATTTGATTCTCAACCAATTGAAGGTCCAGGCTCGCGAGGTGGTAAAGGAATGAGAAGAAGTCCTCGTGGTAGGGTTACTTTGGAATCAATCAAAAAGAGACAACAACAAGCGACTTTGAATTTTACTGCTCATTCAGAAGAGAATACGTCGCTTCAATTGAATTTGGGGAAGAGCAAAAAAGATTGTGATGAGAGACCTGAAATGGCAGATGTAGAGTCTCAAGAACAATCTACAAAGAAGATTCCAAAGTTAATTATAAAGATGCCTAAAAAACCCACATCTACTTCTAAAAAAGCAACGAGCTCCACCGTAGCTCGCAGCACAAGGAAGCTGAGCGTAACTGCTTCATCGTCATCTAAGGAAACTAAAGTTTCAAAAGCAACTAGTCGCACAACGGTTTTAAACAGTAAAAACAAACTTACCAGACAATTACCTGGTCCGCTAGTGCTGCTATATTATGATCTATATGATGACAATTTAATTGATGAATACTTTGATTCGAAACATGAGAAAATTGCCCTTGGTTATCCTGTTATAAAGGCCCCATATGCAAGTGATATTGTGTTTATAATATCATTTTTAATGAAGTTTAAGGAAATTATACCGATGGATTATGTTGGACCTAAAGCATTTGAGATTGGCTTAAGTCTACCTGTGTTAGAAGACTCGTATGATAGTCAAAAATTTGTATCGAGGAAAATGAAAGAAAAGGAAAAAGCCGATTATGATATTGAATATGTGTCACCTGAAATGGATAAATTGTTTAAAAAATTATTGGCTCTAGTATTAAATAGAAAAAAAGAGGTGACGTCGCATACTAAGGGAATTCAAGAGTTGAAACCACAAAGTGTTAATTTAGGATTGCCAAAAGAATGGAAGTCTTTGAAGAAAACTGATGAGATTGAAAATTTTGATCCTGGTTCACCTGTAGATCCTTCGCATCCCGAGATTTTACTTACTAAACTCCCTAAAAATGATCAATGGATAACTACATTCAATCCTTTCTACACCTCCAGTTTTGAATCAAAAGGACTCAAAGGGTTGGAAAATCCGATTGATAGATTAATAATGTTACGTACATTAGTTCATTGGGCATTAGCAAATTCAGAAATCGTGAAATCATACATTACTCAAAGCATACAAGCACAGGATATGCCAGGTGTAAAAGATACATACTATGCATCAAGAGCTGTCCTTTATGGTCTCAGGAACTGTCAAAATGCTAAAATTGAAGCGGAGAATAAATTATCCAAAAGAAAATCCGAAGATGATATAAAATACGTTGATCCTACAACAGATCCTGTCGCTCATGCTATGGCTCTTCGCTTGAATGATCAGATTGCAGGTGATGTGGGGTTTCAAATAGGAAGATTTTATTTGTGTCGCATGTCAGATGAGTTCAATGGTGGGTTATCGTCAATCAAAAAAATGAATAGTGTTTGGAATGGCCCCGCTGGGTTAAACGGTCCAATGCCGTCAGATTTCAGACTATATGTTCAAGATATACACCAAATGTTGGTTGAGTCATTATCTGTTGATGGAGTAGAGTTTGATGATCAAGGTGAGGAAGTAAAATCTGTTTATAAAATGACAGATGAAACTGAACAATGGTATGAAATTGCATCAAATGCCGGGGAGTTACGTGATTTTGTGAATTTCCTTGCATCTAGATTGGGTTTGATTGAAAGCGATAAGGTAATAATACCTATGGCTTCGCTCATATATAAACCTGTATTGCATTTGTACGAGTATCTATCTAATATTTTACCATTAATTGAAAAACAAGAGGAGCTATTAGACACTGGGAGGTCAAGCAGAAAAAAGACTGTTGATTATAGTGATAGAAGGGCTGCCGCAAGATATGAAGGTGTAATTGAAGGTGACGATTATATTGAAGAAAATGGGGATGATGATGACAACTACGTAGATGCAGATGTACCCGAAGACGATGATTATGACGATGAAGAATATTTTGATTGAAAATGTACATATTTATTTTTGTTACTAATAGAATTGTTTTTTTATTTAACCATTTATTAATATATTATGTTACACGGGGAGGTTCTAAAATCTATTTGAACCAAACAAAAGGTCGATTTTTTCCTTTATAAGGGCTTCGTTATCCGTAAAGTATTTAGCTCTTCTGACAATCTCTTCATCATAACCTTCATCACTTTTCAAAGCTTTCAAGGTTTCTGATTGACTTTCAAGCCAACTCTCAATGAATTTAACAGGATCATTACTTAATTCACGATAAAACTTTTCTCTTAAATTTGCATTCTGTAAAGCTATTACTCCCAAACTAATTCTTTGATTTAATTGTTGGATTGTTGCGTCTGCTTTAGCCAAATTTTCAAATGTAGTTTTATTTGTATCCAACAACTCTTTTTGAGCCTTTGATAAATTTATTGGTAATTCCACTGGTACATCTAATACAACTCCTCCTAAAGTTGTAGATTTTTTCGTATCCACTTCATAATCAATAATTATTGGCTCGCGAGGTCTGAAATGTGGTTGAAGTAATTTATATAGTTCGGAAAACTTGAAAACTCGAACTTTTAATAATTCGTATAATACATTATCAGATTCAACTAATGTAAAATCATCATCAAAGATTGCATCCTTGTCGCCTGTTGTATTTGGTAATGTGGAAGATTCCATTGCGGCTACGTTCATATATGAGTTTGTTTTTTTGAACAATTTTTTAAACAATGCATATTGCCAGATGATATACATTAATTCTTGTTGATTACACTCTTTTTTGCCAACAAAACTGGACATTTCATCAGACAATTTTAATACGGAGGTAAAGCTCTTAACCAAAAGGGCAACCTTGGTCTTTATATTGAATATCCCGTTCCTTCTGATATCCAAACCATCAAAACTAGCACTTGCAGGGTTCTTGTTCATATTCGATCCATCATCTCTCCATTCAATTATATGAGACTGGGATTCTTGTAAATTTGGATAGTCGTCGTTTGGAATCAAATCTACTGAAATTGCCGATAAAAAAGAACTAAACTTTAGATTCTCGTTGATATTATCTTGCTCTTCCTTATTACCACTAATAAACCTACCTTCAACACGTAGAGTCCAACTTGCTTCAAGTGAAGGATCGGGCAATGGCAAACCGTTTTGCTGTAATAATTGCTTTTGCCACGGCTGGTTTTCACACGTGTTATATACGAAGATTCTTAAAATACCCGTTGGTGGCTTGAATTCATAAGGATGAATTGTCTTCTGTTGGATAGCCTGAAAATCTAATGCTTTTCTTGCGATCAATAAATCCAATTTTTCTTCTGCTTCTTTCAACTTTTTGTATTCCGGTAAGTTAGGGATTTTGTCATACAATGAAGGTGGGATTGTAATATCTGTCGGTGAATATGAGATTGCAGGCACAGCACTAGCATTTGACCGCGGTTTATTTGCAACCGGAGGTTGTTGTTGCGGTGGTGGTGGGGGTGGTTGTTGTTGTTGAGAAGGAGGAAATTGCTGAGGTTGTGGTGGCATATGCAGCATTTTTAGTTGGATTCACAGATAGATTGAAACAAAAGGCTTTGGAAGTAAGTTTCTATGCTTAGCTTGCGGTGAATCTTGTTGTAGTGGTGGCTATAGAGTTGTTTTTGTTGTAATTGTTGTTGTTGATGGTTCAATGGTTTTTCCTTTTTTTTTTACTTTTTGTTTCAAATCACACGTACAGTTTTTTCCTTTTGGTTTCCTTGTAATTCAACTTGGAATCATCAAGAGTTGCACCTTTTACCACCAAGTGTTTCAGAAAAAGAGCCAGAGGCATATTGGATACGTTTTTGGACATGGATGATCTTAGTCGATCTAGTGCTCCCATGAAGGGAACGAAAGTGCAAAAGAGAAAAGTCGTTTCAAGTGGCCCGACATCAACTCCACAACAATTAATGAATCAGGCAACAAAGATGAAAAAGACTCGAATTAATGAAATGAAGAAACGCAAGCAAGATTTTCTTAAGAGAATAAACTATACTCACACTTTGACGGCGGTTGTGCTACCTTTGCTTGCGTTGGTCTACATTTTCTATTATTCACAAAGTATCGTTCCTGAAAATGAAATTACATTATATTTCACATGTATATATTATAATGTCACTATGTTAGCTTTCACGAGTGGTTACCATAAGTATTTTGCGCATAACTCGTTTAAGGTTAAAGCTGGTTTTTTGCGGTATTTCTTTGTCATAATTGGAAGCAGTTGTGGATTGGGATCAGTTAGATGGTGGGCCACGTTACATAGGGCACATCATCATTTTACTGACGACACTGAAAGAGACCCCTATCTGATTAAAAGAGGATTCTCATTTGCTCATTATGGTTGGTTGTTGAAGAAACCAAAGATTGTTAAGTTCTACGATGATTTCATGGAGCAAGAGTTTCCCGAAAATTCGGAATGCAAAGCATTAGAGGATGAAGTTGTTTTGGAAAATGAAACAGAAATCGAATACAGCGGTGAAGATTTGGCTAGAAATGATTATGACGAAGATTTGAAAAGTATACTATTATGGCAACAACGAACATATTTGTTTTGGTTCTTCATTACAACAATTGTAATTCCTGCATTGATAACCAGATACTTTATTCATGATACAATATCACATGGAATATTATACCCCGGTATATTGCGAATGTTTTTATGCCAACAATCCTTGCTAAGCACAGAATCGATATGTCATTTAAAGAAGATTCAAGCATCAATACCAACGCAACCATTTAATGATAAAAATTCATCACAAGATTGTAAGAATCCATTAATCTCATTTTTAACGTATGGACAGTCACATCAGAATTATCATCATGAATTCCCTCATGATTATCGCTGTGATAATAATTATTTGACATATGATCCAACTAAATGGTTTCTCTGGACATTAGAGAGATTTGGTTTAATTGAGGAATTGTGCCGTACTCCAGATAACTTAGTAATTCAATTGAAATTACAACAACAACAACAAGTAATAAATAGAATGAAAAGTCAATTGAATTGGGGCACCCCAATCTCCAAACTACCACTAATAACTCCCAAAGATTTCAAGCGGATTATAGCTTCCTCTTCAAATAAAGATCGAATTTATATTGTCATTCAGAATATTATTCATGACATTACTCCATTCATGGATCAACATCCTGGTGGCGTCCCCCTTTTAAAAGCCTCACACGGGAAAGATGCTACTAGAGCATTTTATGGAGGTGTGTACGGACACCTGACTGCCGCTGTGAATTTGTTGGCCACCATGAGAATAGGTGTGTTGGATGATGGGCACGACGAAGAAGTTTGGAGAAGAGTAGTTAGAGAAGAGGGTGAGGTTGAGGATGCCTCTGAAACAAGAAATAGTCAGGGACAATATCACACCGCTGAAGCGGCCTAGACTCTTTATTAGATATATGTACAAAAGTACGTTCCAGAAAAGAGACTATTTTATCTAATGATGTGTATCTGGTAATGTACCGCACGCACCCCGTTTATTAGCTGTAATTCATATTTGAGCCTTGTGCTACCATATGTTGAATGATCTGAAATGTCTGTCCTATGCTTTTTGTTCAGCAGTATAATAATAGCCAGCTTTTATTCTGAGCATGTCAATTGGTAAGCAAATTTGACAGTTCACACAAGTTCTGAAACAATTGCAAAGTCAAGTCGTATCCTTTAAGGCGCATAACACGAGTAGTCTACAAATGAATTTCAATAATTATTGTAGATTATAATAGTTCATGCAAGTGAAAAGTGACCAACGGAAGAAAATAGAATAATCGAATTTTCAATAAATTAACGTGATTGTTTATAATTTGTATATATACAAGAAAAGAAATCATGATGAAGGTTTTACATATTTGATCTATTCCCGGAGGTTGGCAAAGTCGTTTTTATCATTTATTCCAAGGTAACTTTAGCACCTAAACCTTCCAAAGTAGCTTTAATCTTTTCGGCATCTTCTTTTGCGACGTTTTCCTTCAATGTTTTTGGAGCACTCTCAACGAACTTCTTAGATTCAACCAAGGACAAGCCTAACAATCCCTTGACTTCCTTGATGATCTTTGGTTTTGATTTGGCGTCGAAACTTTCTAATTTGATAGAGAATATAGTTTTTTCTTCGACTGGTTCCTTGACTTCTTCTTCCGCTGGTGCAGCTGGCGCAGCAGGAGCGGCTCCGGCGGCGGGCAAGGCGATATCTGAGATGTTCAATCTCTCTTTCAACTCAGTCACCAACTGGGATGTTTCCAATAAAGTCAATGTTGAGATTTGGTCAACAATTTGAGAAATTTTGGCGCTCACAGCGGGCGGCTTGGCTTCTATTGAATTGAAACGCACGGAGCATATAGACAGGGCAATTTTTTTGGATGAAATAGTTCTTAACGTTGGTCTTATAGCTTGACGGACGACTGACATGATAGGAATAGGGTAGTGGGGTTGTTGTAGGGTTGTATTATTATACACCTTTGGTCGTTCTTTATTGATTTGATGAAAAATTTTTAACTAACTGTGAGGAGCGTTGCACTAACAAAAAAAATTTGCATAATTGTGCAAGTTGACACGACTAACACAAGAATTCATTCGAAAAAACGATCAACCATCAACTATCAACTGTCCAACCATCATCGATATTCATCAACCAGTAGCCAATCGCGCAAACACTACTTCCCTTCAATCATGGCATCATTCAGATTTTGTGCGGAATGCAACAACATGTTGTACCCTAAGGAAGACAAAGAGGGCCAAAGACTATTGTACGCCTGTCGTAATTGCGGTTATACCGAATTAGCAGAAAATCCCAAGGTGTATCGTCATGAATTGATTACTAATATTGGTGAAACGGCAGGGGTTGTGGAAGATATTGGTAGTGATCCAACTTTGCCGCGTTCCGATAAAGAATGTCCCGGATGTGGTAATCGTGAATGTGTGTTTTTCCAATCGCAACAAAGAAGAAAAGATACCAGTATGATACTATTCTTTGTTTGTTTAGATTGTAAGAATGTGTTCCAAGCATAGAGAATAGGTGGCCATTTTTGTATTATAGATATATATATATTTCAATTCTTTCAAATGCTTTCAAGTATTCGGTTTGTACAGTAAATTATTTATTTTTATAGTAATATATACTTGCGTTTGGTTTTCTCATAATAACATAAAAAAGGTAAGGTAATTGAAATAATTTGTCAAAAACAACTAATCAGAATTAAAATATATCAACCAAATATGTAAATTCAGTCAAGTTACTTGTATCTCTAAAAATCAAGGAAATATTGTCTATATGGATCTTCACCTTGTGCACCATAATCCAATTGCTCTTCAGGGTAATGATCAAATAATGAAGAATCACCAACACCAGCAGTGATTGGAGGCTCATAAGGCGTTTCTATATCTTTGGCTAATAATTTCTCCCAGACAACCTCCAGAAACCATGGATGGTTTCTAATATCCGCGGGCCCATTAATTAAATTGCCTAATCTCCTGGTTAAATCGGCAGTAATCAATTTTGATAATAAATCAATTTCAGCAGGTTGAAAAAAGCTTGGATAATGAATTTTACCGGCCAAAATTTTCTCGTAGGTTTTCATGGGTGTTGTATCGTAAAATGGAGTATAGCCGGCCAACATTTCAAAAATTAAAACTCCCAATGACCACCAATCAACCGATTTATTATATGGTTTTGTTGTAATCACTTCAGGAGCAATATAATCTGGGGTACCACAAAGGGTCCATGTTACTGTACTCACTTCTTTAGCAAATCCAAAATCAGTAATTTTAATATGCCCATTTCTATCCAATAGAATATTTTCGGGTTTTAAATCACGATAAATAATATCATGGCTATGTAAATATTCCAATGCTAATGTAACTTCTGCAGCGTAAAATTTTGCTACTGGATTGGGGAATCTTTGCGATTTTCTCAATAATGAAAATAGTTCACCACCTTCGATATAGTCCATAACCATAAACAAGTTTTTAGAATCTTGGAAAGTACCCCACATTCTAATTAAAAATGGGTGTTCTACCAACTTAAGCATTCTTCTTTCATCGTTTGTATGTTCGACTTGTTTCATTTTAACAACATGCTGCTTTTTCAAGACTTTCATTGCATAATATCTACCATTATGTACCGATCTCACTAAATGTACTCTTCCAAACGATCCAGTACCTAATGTTCTCATTATCGAGAAATCAGATAAGGAATATTTACCCTTGGAGACAGTAGAGCGTTGAGGCAATAACGACCTCTTGATTGCTTCATCAGCAGCAGCCCTGGCTGCGTTTAATTGTGCTTGTTGCTGTTGTTGTACTTGCTGCTGCGCTTGTTGTTTTTGAGATTGGAGTGCCACTTGAGCTTGAGCTTGTGTTACGTTGGCTGTTGTTGTAGAACTTACTGTTGTTGTACTAGGAACTGCTTGGGGTGTCACCGGATGAACAATTTGTTCTCCTGGTTGAGTTTGATGAAAATACTCCATTGGCTTATCTTGTGATTGAGGTAACTGTAGTGAATTGTTGGCCAGTTTAGTTATATAAAGTTTTCTCAAAAGATTTGGCATGAAAAGGTGGCAAAGACGATAAAAAGGATGAAATTGGGGGACGGGGGTGTTGATATTTCTGTTTTTGAAATTTAATATAGTACCTGGTTGCTATATAAATCTCAGTTATTTTTTTATCAACACCGATTGATTATTATAAGCAAAACAATAATGAAATTAATTAAATTTGAACCTAAAAGGACCTATTTATTTTAGTTTTATTGGGTACTCAATGTTTAATTGTGTGCAATTGATTGTGTACTTGTTGATTGTAATCGTGGGAATAAGGATAACAATTGGGCAAGAAGTGGATAATATGCGAATGTGTAAAAGTAATAGTAGTTGATTAAATTAATTACGTTTTAGTCGCAAGTGTTGAATAATGCTATTTTTGAATTATATACCAGTAATTGAATCAATAAATGAAAGTGAAAAGCGAATCAATAAATGAATTGAATGATAATAGTTAATGGAATTGAACAGTAGGACAACGGGAAATTCACACAATTTGTTATTGTCCTTGCTCTCGTTCTCTGTCAGACTGTCACTCGCCCCATGCTTCTATCTTTCTTTGTGTGATTTAATTTGTTTGTCAATTTTTAATGTCGGTTTTTAGTGTCAATTTTTTCGGGTAGGTTATTTTTTCTCTTTCTTCTATCGAGAAAAGTGAACCTTCTAATGATTTGTTATATGCAGAACCATTTCATATTCCACTTCTTCAAGGCTTGCCAAGCGATATCACATAGTGGATTGGAAGGTTCATAGAAAAGGTCGATTTAGATGAATTCTTTATCCTCTTGTTGTTTTTTGCGCTGCGGCAAAAGTACGTTTGAGCTTTCTGTTAATCATAACCACTGGTTGCTAAATCTATCCAATGATTTACTTCAATTTAAAGACGGCTGTATCTAATTTCATTTTCTAGCGTCAATTGATCAATTGATCAACGAAATTGACTCTTCCATTCATTGATTGATTGGTGGCCAAAATAATGAATTGGTGAATGCTTGGTAATCAAAAAATGTATAGTTAATTCTAATCCACTTGTAGTTTTCACATAGAGCTCTTATTTGACGAGTTAAACTCAGGTATCAATCAACCTTTATACTTTATCCTTGTATTTATCTTCTGTTTCGAATGGAAAGACAGAATTGGTTGTAAAAAAAACTATCGTATGTACCTGTTACATACATTTCTGTCGAATTCTTGCAGAAATAAAGCAAAATTGACTACAAACTCTGAATAAAAAGATCACCTAAATTCAACTCTATGCTTTTTAACAAACAGCAGATAAAGCCTTGACGAAAGCTATTTAAGGCTAGCAATACGTACTCTCGTACCAGGTTTTACCATGTTTCTTATCAAAATTAACCAACATAGTTTTAAGTAATTGGTGGAAAAACTAACGAAAAAAATACATATACATAAAACACATGAACTGTAGTTTTCATCTCCACGAAAATACACCTTTTAACATCCTAAACTCCAACACATAAGCACATATTCATGTCATTCACACCCATAGGAACCCCAGCAAGCTTTCAAAACGCAACCCTAATAATCCCATCGATATCAATGGGAAACATCCCCCAATTAACAATAGATCTCTTCATACACACCTACAACTTCACCAAAATAGGCATTCTTGATGACTTGTATCTATACCCGTTTGCATCGCCTGTAGACCATTCGAAGCCACCACAACCGGTGGGTATCTCACATGCAGTCGAGGTGTATGGTAATAACGCCATGCAGCTTTACTTGATCCAGCAACGGAGCCCCATCATCCCTAGCTACACCGGCCCATACGTGTCTGCGATCATGCCGTTCATTTCCAGTTTCAAGAAAGTGGTCATTTTGGACAGCTCGGACGCTGGACTCGTTGAGCACGTTTCTGCGGGCGACATTGAGGTATTCACGTCCGAGGATTTGTTGAGCAAGTCGTTGGAGAGTTTGAAGTTGAGCAAGGAAAAATCAATTGAAGTCGAGACGCATTCAGGTTATGTCAAATCACTACTCAAGGCTCTCAACTTGCCCCGTGATGGTGATACTGAAACCGACGATATTGTGGTAAATGTTCTAGTTTCATATGTATATGAAGGTGATAATTTCTTTGATGGTGAAAGATTGGCTAGCAAATTGAATAATGTATTGGGTTTGGAAGAAGTGAACTGGGTTAGACCAATTAGTTGGTTTGGTGCTTATGGTGATAAACCAGTGCCCAATTCAATGGAAGAAGGATTATTTGGTTAAAACCTATATAAAATACATATAAGTACATAAGAATCAAAAAAAGGTAACAAAAAAGCATTCATTGATTCATTCATTATTGCCTTTCTTAGTATACCCGTAACCATTTTTGTCTCTATATTGTGGCGTGGTCGGTGCTTGAAATTGTCTAATTTGCAGGTGTTGATGCTGAAAAGTACTTTGTTGATTGATGTTGTTTCCGTAAAATTGACCTTGTTGTTGATATGGTTGTTCGTCACCATCCCGTTGCATTGGCACAGGTACTGGATGACGTAAACTTTTATCATTTGATGGAGGACTCAATGCATTAATACCAGCAAGTAATACTCTCAGCTGTGGATCAATTGGCGTTTGTTCGCTGGATATCGGTAGTGAAGGTGGAGAATTTAACAAGTTTGCAATAGTGGGCGATTCTTGCGCCTTAGGTGAGTCCTGTTGTTGTTGTTGTTCATTTTCATTACTCATTAATTTCAATAAATCCCATGATATACAAAATGGTATAGACGTAGCCGCAATACTTGTCAACGTATTTTTCATTTCTCGACAATGATTTAATCTCATTTGCTCAGTTTCAAAATCCATCATGTCTGGGAAATTAAAACTCATGACAATAAAGTAATCAATAAATGGATAATGCTTGATCAATTTAACCACCTCAAAATTCATCAACTTACGAAGGGCAATTATGGACTTGGTATATTGTTTATTTCTTGATTTAATAATCTTATCTTTCAAATCACTGTTTCCTTTTATTGAACTTAACCTTACAGCAAGTATACACCAAGTCAATTCACGAATTGCATGTAAACATATAACCAATGGTGGTGCAGTGCCGGAGGCAAAATGATTCATTTGACAATATATAGGAATTTGTTCTATCCATTCGTTTATCTTTTGTTTGAACATTGCCATTGTCATGCTCTGGCAAATTTGACCATCATCATACTCAACCTTTAAGTCAGCTTTGTTTTCCTTTTCCAGTATCTCTTCATTATCAAGCATACCCTTCGAAGTATCTATGTTTGAAGTAATAGCTAGGTTTAAAATAGATATTCCTTTTAATAATTCATTAAAAGTTGACAAAACTCTACCATTTTCCAATTTAATTAAATCTGGCGCATGATAACATTCCCAAGAATCCCATTCTTCCCATCCATCACTATTAATTTGAGGCACTGGCCAATCAGAAGCTCTAACCACTGGTGATCTACCCATACGCGCAGAAAGCAAGGTGTTGACAACATAAACAGTAGCCCATGTTCTTCTTCTATTTATGTTATTCAAAGTTGCACTTGACTTGTATTTCAAATTGTCTTCATCAGATGCATTTCTCATTAATCTAACATCAATTGCCATTCTCGAACCCGATGATATTAAAACCCATGAAAAATCCCATAGTCCTGACTGATAATAATAAAGTCCTAATAAAACCATAGCTTGAATAGTTTCAATTGTTGATGTTAATGAATTCTCTAATGCCATTACTGCATTTTTTGCATAATTTGCCGTTGATTCTATGTTACCAGTAGTACTTGATTCCCCCAAGGCTATTACAGCCCAAACCAATGCAATCAAATTACAATCTATTAATTGTCTGTTGTCTTTTGACGATGATCGCACGTGATGCAATTGCCTTATAATTGAAATCTTATCCAACATTGGTATCCAGCAATGATAGATTTGAAAATAGCTATCAACTAATTTGCGAACATTTGGCGGAAACTGAAAAATTTCACAAGGTAATTGAATTGTATTTGAAATACTTGCATTTATGGCAAATGAAGAAATATTAAAAATTGCTCCAACTCGAAATGGACTCTTGTGAACTTTTGATAGTTTGCTATTGTACTGTTGTATCGCTCTATTTGTGAACCCCGATATAAGTGAGGATAAGCCATGATATTGTAAAGCAACCGGCTCCCAATTCTCAGCATTATCCGCGCCTTCGATCTCATCGGATATAAATTGGAAAATATCATAATTCAAAAAAAATGAAGGATCATGTGCAATATGGATAGTATTGTCTATATAAGGTGAATGCGATGTATTCATTATGTCACTAAAAGGACCTTGATGTTGTGACTGTATAGATGGCACTCGAGGAATTGGCAAAGATGGAGTTTGAGATGGCAATGACGCAGATTGGGAATCTGTTAGCAGTTCTGTTATATTTTCTTGTTTTATCACCAGTGTGGTGTTCTCAATATTATCAGGTAATACTAGCAGCTTAGTTTCGGAAGATGGTAAAGACTCGCTCGGAGGTAGTGTTTTAGCAGCAGATGGTTTAGCATTACGAATTAATGAATTACTAGTCATTAGTAGTTTATCAAATAAACGGGAAATGTCGTGATCTTTCCACTTTACAAGCAAATCTCCAAGATTACTTGAAAACCCAGGATCATTCAACGTGTTCCATATTTGAGTCTCCACTCGTTTATCGTTAATTATACTCGCCAATAGTCCTTGAAATATTGCAACCTTTTTCTCAAGATCATGTGTATAACCAGTTGGTAAACCTCTTCTTTTTAATGATTGCGTATAATTACATTGCTCATTGTTGGAAGTGCAATTAGAGCAAGCAGGTTGTTTGCCATCGCATTTTGCCTTTTTTGACCGACAGAAATCACAAGCTTGTTTAATTCTTTTTCGCTTTAAAGGTGGCTGCTGATCATTAAAATTCATGCGAGAAGGGTAAGTAAATGTAATTTAAATAAAAAATTGGAATTAAAAAAGATGATTATACGAGTTCCACTAATTAGGTATCTGAAATGTCCTGATGTGGTTGTTGTTCTGTGTGCCTGATAGTCTTTGGAGTAGTCTGTGTATGATAATAATAGTATGTGAAAACCTCAGAGTAATTGAAATCGACGTCGTCTGGTGTTTATTTCTGTTATTATAATTGTCCTTGCGGGGCAAAACACTTTTCAGAAGTGGAAGGATCGAAGTATAGAATTACAGTCTCAATTGTATACATGAACAGTACATCAAGTACATCATGTACGTATGCATGTACAACATCGTATTATGCAGATAGGTACATCCCGCACTGCATGTACAGTATTGTGGTGATACCTAAACAAGCGAAATTGGACAATGGCAAGTAGTTTAATCATCACTTCTCAATTATCACCAATTTTGAGCGTTTATCAGCCTTCTTTCATTACTCAGAGTACGGGTAGTTCATTGACTCAAACAGAAAACAATAGTAAAGACTAGAAAGGAAATGAAATGACATGTGTATATTACGGGTAAATTCCGTTCTTCTTTATTTCCAGTTATTAGCTTAGCCTTGTAGATTTCATTAAGTTTGTTCGATGATCAGAAATATCATTTCTTTCATAAATAGTTCAATATTTGACACTAAAATGGTGAGGTGATAAATGGGCTACAGAGTTTCAATAAGTATGACACTCATGCTAATAATAGAGAACCATGCTACCAATATATATCTAACCTTCTATTGTGTTTGTGTTTTCTCCACCACCCACTGCACTCGCTGCCATACTAGTAATTTTCAATTTGCTTCAAATTTGGTGAAACTTCGAATTTTGCCCCTGTTTTATCAGTAACTTCTTCAATTGTAGTAGATGGATCAATTTCAATTAAAATAAGCTTCTCATCAATAATATCAAATACAGCCAAATCAGTAATAATTCTGGAAACGCATCTTTTACCAGTTAATGGAAATTTGCATTCTTCCAAAATCTTTGGTCTCCCTTTTTTATCGACGTGTTCCATGACTACAACCACCCTGGTAGCTGCAGGATTACTTACTAAATCCATGGCGCCTCCCATGCCTTTGACTCTACCTGGTAGGCCCCAGTTTGCTAAATCACCTTTAGCAGAAACTTGTAATCCACCCAAAATAGTCAAGTCAATTTTACCACTTCTAATCATACCAAAAGACTCTTCTGATCCAAATAGTGATGCACCCGGGGCCAATGTAACGGTTTCCTTACCAGCATTGATTAAATCCGGATCTTCTTGGCCTTTATGTGGGTAAGGACCCAATCCCAATATACCGTTTTCTGATTGCAATGTAACTTTAATGTTTTCAGGTAAGTAATTTGGAGCTAATGTTGGCATACCAATACCTAAATTTGCAAAAGATCCATCAGTGAACTCTTGAGCTGCTCGACGTACAATTTTGGCTCTTTTCAAATCAGCTTCTGTTTTTGGTTCATCTGTGTGTGGGTTCTCTTTATTTTCGGAATATTTAAAAATTTCAATATCCTTAGGTGTAGTCGACTGAATTACTCTATCCACGTATATTGCAGGCAAATGAACATCTTCAGGTGGAATTTCACCGGGCTCAACAATATGTTCAGCCTCAACAATTGTCAAGTTTGCATTTCTTCCCATTACTGAATTAAAATTACGTGCTGCACCTCTAAACCAACAATTTCCCAAAGTATCTGCTTTGTAAGCTTTAACCAATGCAACATCACCTTGAATTGCCGGTTCCAACAAAAATTTCCTCCCGTTAAATTCACGCACTTCTCTAGGCTCGCTAGCTTTCAACACTTTTTCCCCAGTTTCATCATATCGAACAGGTAATTTTCCTTCCTCTAACCATGTACCAACACCAGCAGGGGAATAAAAAGCAGGAATTCCTGCCGCACCAGCTCTTACTCTTTCAGCCAAATTTCCCTGTGGCGTCAATTCCAAGTCAATTTTACCCGTGAGGTATAACTTCTCAAAAGTCCTATTACCACCAATATAACTGGAGATCATTTTGGTAATTTGCCCAGTTACTAACAACTGTGATAAGCCTCTACCGTCTAACCCAGCATTATTGGAAACAGCAGTTATATTTTTAATGCATGGCTTGTTCACCATTGCATTAATGATTGTGTCCGGAACACCACTGAGCCCAAATCCACCAGATAATAAAGTAATATCTGATCCTATGCCTTCAAGAGCTTCATCTGTAGTATTTACAACTTTGGTTTTAGGACTTGTTGTGGAAAGACATCTAATAAATCTTGGGAACTGTTTTGAAGCTCTCAAAACTGATAACATTCTTGAATATATTGATTACGGCATTATCATCTTAAAAGTCTGGGGAATAATTTGAATTATTTATATTTGATGATATTTGATGATAAAGGGAGAAAACTAGGTGACGGATATTGATTTATATCACCCAGTGTAAATCTCGGAAATAGCCTTAAGTCGCGTAAAAACCTTTTTCCTGATCTTGATTTCGCAAAACATGGTAAATTGTGGAGAATTGTACATTACACCAATACTTGATACTTGTACATTTGTTAGATCGAAGGCCAGTTCTTATATACACAGATGTTTTTAACTAGTAGGTCAAAAGAGTGAAAGCTTTTACCAGCACTTAATTATGAACTACGGTCTGACGATGTTATTTGCGGAAAACTCGTAGTTTGTGACTTCAAAACAAAAGATAGTATATTCAATATAATATAGAGCTATATCTTCCCTACTTAATCCAATGAAGCTGGTTCCGGTAAACCATTTGCGTTAAGAACTAAGTTCTCATTACTATGTTTTAAAGCTTCAGTATTCTTTGCAATAACCAAGTCTCTAGATTCTTGTTCAGTAATGATTTTGAAATTCCATTTCAAATACCAATCATCGGCTTTCATGTCAAATTTCTTTGCCCTTTCTTCTCCCATTTTCTCCAAAGTATATAATAATTCCGATTTAACACCAAATACAGCGTCCGATGTTTCATAAGGATCTCCCTTTTCATACAATGCAGTGATCAATTTGTCGTATCCTGGCTTTGTTATAATGAAATGAATATGGGCTGGACGATAAGGATGTCTATTGATCCTTTGCAATAATTTACCAACCGGACCGTCATGAGGAATTGGATAAGGAACTGGTCTCGTAGCTTTTATAGTGAATGACCCATCAGATTGAGTTTTAACTATTCCTCTCATATCGGGATGTGTACGATTTTCATATTGAGTGTCGTAAAGTCCATTTGCATCACAATGCCAAAGATCTATACAAGCATCAGCAAGTGGGTTACCATGAGAATCAGTTAATGTACCGTCGATCAACAATGGCTCACCTTTATCCTCTGAACATATCGAATCACCATTTTCCTTTATTTCAGCATCATGTGTGTGAAAAGGACCTAATAATGTTCCAATGGTTGCAGTTTTTGGCTTTGGATGAGATATGCCATCAACCAAGACCGATAATCCAAGAACATCAGATAACAATACAAATTCCTGTCTAATATCAGTCGTAATATGGCCACAGTCAGCTAGGAATTTGATACCTTCAGCCCATTCCTCAGTAGTTAATCTTGTCTCTCTGGCAAAATCATGTAAATGTTGCACCAACTTTCTTAAAAGAAACAATAATCTCATATCTTTGTGTTGTGAATTAACAAGAATTGTATTCTCAGTGATTGTTTCATCACTCATATCGAGAATTTTTGGGCCTTTTGGAACTGCAGTTGACATCATGCTTCTGTTCTACCTTGTTTAGTTGATTTTTTTGTATTCCACGGCAAAAGCTGTAGAGTAACATCGATTTATATATTTATTTCATTTTTGACATTTCCGGAGCGATTTTGTATTTACCCGAAGGTTGCAACGTGACAAAGTTGAAATCGATGTGAAATGTGGGGTAGGACTTGGGGTTACCTTTCGAACCGAATAATTAGTAATTACCCGATGATCATTACAATTATACAGAGATAGCCTATCGCTGTCACCTGATCTCCTGATCGTATAATGCTAAGTCTATAAACACTAAAAATTCAATGCATATCAAGACTATTGCAGCTGTATATCCATAAGCACCCAAACCACGAATCACTGCCGCCTTAATTCAAATAATTTTGATGTCTGAAAGGTTCACTCAATATACATTGTAACATGAATTTCGATAAATGGAGTAGCAGTAGCTAATAATGAAGCTCTAATCCCTACCGAAGTGCGTGTATATGTGCCTGCATTTGAAACAATGAATCTGACACTTCATGTTTAGCTTCACGTATTCTATCAATTATAAAGCGTTCTGTATTATTCTGATATGTGAAACTGCCGATTCGTCATTTTGCAGTCGGCCCGGTTAATTGCGGTGGATTCTATATCTTCTAGTGATCTTATATCATATTTTTCTGGCTCCCTGTACCTAATAAATCGAGATCAGGACTTTTGATAGGAAATGCTTTCTCTACGACTACAGAATCCCTTTAAAAAACAGAATGAAATT
The DNA here is from genome assembly GCA_030572795.1 of Nematodospora anomalae. Classification (NCBI taxonomy): domain Eukaryota; kingdom Fungi; phylum Ascomycota; class Pichiomycetes; order Serinales; family Debaryomycetaceae; genus Nematodospora; species Nematodospora anomalae. Next base: position 266,418 of record JAJMBC010000014.1, on the reverse strand, counting down.
GGTGAAAATGAAAGTGATGAACTCTAAGTTGACTAGAGCATTGAGTTCCTTTTTCTCATTGACTCACTTCATGTACGCTCCACAAACACTTGGAGATATTTTCCATCTCCCACTATAAACTAAGATTAGATTTTATATCTGTGATCAACCTTATACTAAAATGCAATTGCAACATATTTGACTCTACGGATGTTAATATACACATGCACACTAATAAGCAGTGACCTATTTAGCGCTGATTCTTTTTTTTTTTTTTGTAGATAATGGATATTCGTTTCTCCATTTTCACTTTTTCCACCACAATTCCGAGATCTCCAAACCAACTAATATTAATAAGCATCCGACTTGGAAATCATTTTTAAAGTCTCCAAAATTCACAACTAGTTCATACCGAAACTAGCAACATTTCAATACCTCCGCTTTGTGATATTTATACCAACTATGACAAATACAACAGAACCTAAGAGATTCGGATTAGAAAGTCAAGTCAAACGTAATCCACACCCTGATTTTGGAAAAGTAGAAAACTCTAGACCACCATTTGATTCCGACTTGAAGTGGGATTATACCCAGATTCCTGATAAGGACTGGAAATTGGGATCTGGTGCTAATGATTCATCATGGAAGAATCATAAGAAAATAGAAATCGATCCATTTGGGGAAGGTAGAAATCCTGTCGATAATTACAAGACGCTAATTAGTGCTGTTGTACCAAGACCAATTGGATTTGTGTCTACTCTCTCCAAAGACGGTGTACGCAACTTAGCTCCATTTTCATATTTTACCGTTGTCAATCATGATCCTCCAATTTTTACATTAGGGTTTTCTGGTGGTAGAGGTAATCCTAAAGACACTTGTCAAAATATTTTGGATACCCAAGAATTGACTATAAATATAATAAGCGAATGGTTTGTCGAGGCTGCCAATTTTTGTTCCATTAATTCACCCCCTGGTGTAGATGAATGGAAGTTATCTGGATTAACTCCTTTAGAGTCTTCGAAAGTGAAACCTCAACATGTTGCGGAATCTGCATTTTCAGTTGAATGTAAATTATTGCATGCTCATGAGTGGAAATCTAAAGCTGATCCAAATAGAGCAACTGGTGTCTTGTGTATTGTTGAAGGAATTAATTTCCACGTGAGAGAAGATGTTATCAATAAAGAATTAAACAACCTCGATATCGCCAAATTGAAACCTGTTAGTAGATTAGGAGGTATTACATATGCTAGAACTATGGAAGGCTACGAGAAGCCAAGACCGGATTTTGATAAGGTAAGCGCTACAAATGAATACAAAGAATTGTTTGATTGAGATCTGGATAATTGTTTTTCCAGTCGGTTTTTATCATTGAGATTTATAAGCAACAAATTATAGATTTATAGTTAAATTAGAAGAACTAGAAATAGATGTATTTGCAGTAAATCGTCTGCTAAATGTCTTTGCATGAGTGATCTAATAACCATGCTTATTGGCATTATCATGAAACTAAACTTTCAACCCAATTTTGGTTATCAGCCTCACATATAATGGATGCATCATATGGAAAGCTACAATGAACAAAAACTAATAAGAATGCTCTATTCTGCCAGAGACCTCTAGCCACGATACCAACTCAGATAAACAACCTGATCAACGATCTAAAACTATAGAAATTAATGGACAGGAATATCATTATGAAACGGTGAGGTAACTACATTGGACGCTGCTTGAATAGCGAATGCGGCTAATTCTGCGCTACTCGGGTGTTTTCAACCTAGTTACAGATGTATAGATAATATAATTCATACATCCTCTGGCCTCACATTTAAGAATGACTTGTTATGAAATTATGCAGGGCATGTGTATACCTCCGGGGAGTTCTGAATTAACTATCGGGCTCAATTTACCTGCAAAGTACGTTTTACATGCTGTTGGAGCGATCATGGTGACGAGGTGAAAGAGAGTTAAATTGACAAACCAAAGAGTCATTATTTATCCTCTCTGACAGAGGTTGGAACTTGAATGAAGATGAAGATGACAAATCAATTGCATTTTGTTGTATTTCAACATGATTATTTTCATTCCTCGAAGAATTAGCAGGCGAGATCACTATAAACACCGTAAAACAGTATCTTGATTTGAATTTAGACACCACATATAATAATTAATGCATTCTGGAAGAGAGAGAGAAATCTACTAAATAAACCCTTTTGGCTTTAAACTTGAAATGCACATGCTTTCAACATTGAGTCCTAATATAGCAAAAACCAAGAGGTGGCTCGATGAGACATATTACTTGAGCAGATTAGCGCAGGTATCCCTGTTCTCCAAAAAACTTAACCATAAAGAACACCACCCATTGTAAAAATACAAAATAATCCAATTATAAGACTATGTATGGCCCAACACAGAGACATACCAAGAATTGTTAAAACTTACACTTGAGTTTAAGGATTGGTTTGTAGTCACTTCAAACGCCATCGAATTTTTTGTCAAGAATGACTTTAATTCACTTAATTTCCAGCTGCCGGAAGAACTGTAACAACGATTCAATGTCTGAAGATTAGTCGACTTGACGCATATACACGAAGAGCTGAGTTTCTGGATAAATGAGGAGAAAACTGAAAACTACTCCGATGATCTTAGGTTGCTTAGGATTTGGTTAGAACCAAGTAATAATATTCCGATGAAGACTATTAACTGGAGCATGTTTAACAATGGAAATATCAAAAAGATTGTGGGTTTGTTAGCCAAAATCTAGTTGTAGATATAAATAGGTTAAAAAAAATTCTAACTAAACCATGATATCAGATTCTTATATATCTCTCTCTTTGATGTTCTAAATTGTATTTTCAAACTAATTAACATCAGCTATAGCTTAAAGTAGCAAATGCCAAATATAACTCGACGGACAATTGGGAAGAAGGACGTAAATGGGGAGGATTAACCATCAGTTGGTTGCGCTAGCCCAACTAATTTAGGAAAAAAAGATGCATCAGATGAGTTTCAGTCTACATAGTTAATCCAGGCAATATCAGTACTGAAAATTTTTTTAATCATTTTATTCGACCATTTATAACACATAAAAACAAGACATTTACTATGTCAGATGAAATAGATATAGATTCAGCTACATTAGAGCAATTGAGAGATATTCTAATTAACAAGTCGCAAGATGTTAAATTAGCCAATAGATTTAGAGCATTATTCAATTTAAAATCGATAGGTTCAAACCACGAAGATAGATTTAAAGCCCATAAAGCAATAGAATATATAGCTGAATGTTTTCAAGACGATTCGGAATTATTAAAACATGAAGTCGCTTATGTATTGGGCCAAACTAAGGATTTACATGCAGCACCGTATTTGAGAGAGGCCCTAATTGATAACAATCAGCAGTGTATGGTTAGACATGAAGCTGCTGAGGCGTTGGGAGCTTTAGGAGATAAGGATTCTTTACCGCTCTTGGAAAAATATTACCAGGAAGACCCAGCTTTGGAAATCAGACAAACATGTGAATTAGCAATTGAAAGAATAAAATGGGAGAATTCAGAGAGTTCAAAAACTGAAAAATTAGAAAAATCTTTGTATACTTCAATAGACCCCGCTCCCCCATTAGCTACTGATCAATTTGCATCCAAGATAGAAAGATTACAACAGATTTTAAATGATCAAGAAAAGCCGTTGTTTGAAAGATACAGAGCAATGTTTAGATTAAGAGATATTGGAACAGATGAAGCTTGTCTTGCCTTAGCCACAGGATTTAATGATCCAAGTGCTTTGTTCAAACACGAGGTTGCCTACGTGTTTGGCCAATTATCCAATCCAGTCACCGTCCCATCTTTGATCAAAGTATTAAAGGATACTAGAGAAGCAGGTATGGTGAGACATGAAGCCGCTGAAGCCTTAGGTTCGATCGCCACAGATGAATGCTTGCCAGTTCTACAATCATTTTTAAATGATGATGTACAAGTTGTTAGAGAATCTGCAGTTGTTGCTTTAGATATGTATGAATATGAAAACTCCAATGAATTGGAATATGCAACTGTAACATGAGCATACACAGACTTCTATATAGAATTAAGTATATAAATACATATTGTAATTTTTGCTGTTATCAATTATTAGTTCTGAAGCGGTACCCACAATTAGTACAAGTATAAAAGACAGTGGCACCTTCATCGGCACTTCTTAATTGTAATGTATGATATTGCATTTCTTCATTGCCACATTTCGGACATTTTTCCTTGATAGTAGCACCATCGTCCAACTCATCTTTCTTCAAGGATGTTTTGACTACAGATCTTGCCGATTTCAATTTTGATGGAAACGCATCATCAGAACTCTTCGTTATAACTTTTAAATTGGCAAACTCTGATTTTGGATACGATGCCGTACATACACTACACTGTATGTCTGAGGATGAGCTATGGGAATCTAATAAGTTACCACAATATGTACAAAATATCAACGAGCCAACCACGGACATGCTTTAGGAGTGTGTCTAAATATTGTTGAATGAAAGAATGGCTGTTGTCAGAATACTGTTAAATGGCATAGAACATCGCAGTTTTTTTTCTTCTAGAGATGAGACCTTTTGATTCAATACCGATTATACTGAGAATACTGTCATCAGATTGGAGCAAACCATATATGCTACCTACATTCCTTATCAGCTCAATTACCCTTTGCTATAAAGATCAAAATCATAAAAGTAGTTAAATAGCACTAATAAGGATCGTTGCAATCAGTTTCAAACTTGGGAGTCTTTTAGGTCCCTTTGAATTTACGATGGACAATTTAAAAGTTTCACTCTTTAAAATACCGGTTCTTTCATTGACTGCTTCTCAACACGTCGATAATCTTTCTATGAACTGACTTTAAATCAATTGACATAGTTATAACCATAGAAACAGTTGTTCAGTTGGGTTCAAATGACTCTGATGCATTCGCGTGGAAGATTCAAGAAAAACAACAGGGAAAAAAAATTCTTCACTTGATTTACTCAATCTCTTCCAAACGCAATCAGGCTAATACATATCAACTAAACAAAATGGCTGCAGCTCCACAGGGGATTCCTGATTTATCCAATGCAATTGTTGCTCAAGATGAAATGGGTAGACCTTTCATCATAGTCAGAGACCAAGGCAAGAAACAAAGAAAGCATGGGATTGAAGCCACAAAATCACACATCTTAGCAGCAAGATCTGTTGCCTCCATTGTAAAGACTTCGTTGGGGCCAAGAGGACTCGATAAAATTTTAATAAGTCAAGACGGTGATATTACCATAACTAATGATGGTGCTACGATTTTATCACAAATGGATTTAGATAATCAAATTGCTAAATTGTTAGTTGAATTATCTCGATCTCAAGATGACGAAATTGGTGATGGAACTACAGGGGTTGTTGTGTTAGCCAGTGCATTATTAGATCAAGCTTTGGAGTTGATTGAAAAAGGTATACACCCCATAAAAATTGCTAATGGATTTGACGAAGCTTGTAAAATCGCAGTTGAACAATTAGAGAAAACTGCAGATAATATATCGATCGATGACAGAGAAAATCTTTTAAGAGCTGCAAAGACATCACTTGGGTCCAAGATCGTATCGAAAGCTCATGATCATTTTGCTAATATGGCTGTTGGTGCAGTTATGGCCGTTGCAGATTTAAATAGAAAAGATGTTGGTTTTGAATTAATAAAAATGGAAAAAAGAGTTGGCGGTGCTATTGAAGATTCTTCATTAATCAAAGGTGTTTTATTAGACAAAGATTTTTCACATCCTCAGATGCCAAAAGAAGTTAGAGATTGTAAAATTGCAATTTTAACTTGTCCCTTTGAACCACCGAAACCGAAAACCAAGCACAAATTAGATATTTCCACAGTGGAAGAATTCAAAGTATTGCAAGAATATGAGCAAACTAAATTTCAAGAAATGATTGATTTGGTTAAACAATCTGGAGCTAATGTGGTTGCATGTCAATGGGGCTTTGATGATGAAGCAAATCATTTACTTTTGGCAAATGGATTGAATGCTATTAGATGGATAGGTGGGTCTGAATTAGAATTATTAGCAATTGCAACGAATGGTCGCATTGTCCCGAGGTTTGAAGATTTAAGTCCTGAAAAATTGGGTAAAGCGGGTATTATAAGAGAATTAGAATTCGGTACAACCAAAGACCGTATGCTAGTCATTGAAGACTGTTCCAATACAAAAGCAGTTACCTGTTTTATAAGAGGTTCAAATGAAATGATAGTAGCTGAAGGTGTTAGAGCATTACATGATTCACTTTGTGTGGTGCGTAACTTAGTAAGAGATGGTAGAATTGTGTATGGCGGTGGTGCAGCTGAGATATCATGTTCTTTGGCAGTTTCAGAAGCTGCTGACAGACAGAAGGGAATTGATCAATACGCATTCAGAGCTTTTGCAACTGCGTTAGATACGATTCCAATCACATTGGCAGAGAATTCAGGTTTAAATCCAATTGAGTCTTTATCTTCTTTGAAAGCTAAGCAAGTGAATGAAAAGTCATCCCAATTGGGTGTAGACTGTCTTGGCAAAGGTACTATTGATATGAAAGAATTGTTTGTTATTGACCCATTGATCGGCAAGAAACAACAACTATTGTTAGCTACCCAGTTAACTCGAATGATTTTAAAAATAAATGATGTTATAATAAGTGGAAAAGATGAATATTAGGGGTTGTTAGATGTTAGGTTACAGTATATATTATTTCCCATCGAATATAAGTATAAGCTTACTAGGTGATAAGACTATATAGATTCACTGAATGGAAGGTTGTTTCAAAGCATTCTCAGTAGTGCGCATGGACCAAAAAACGGCAACAATTAAATCTTCAACAAAAAAGTAGGCTGGTGTAATCCTCAAAAAAACGCTCCTAAGATTGGATTGTTATCAAACAACCTTTTGATCAGCAGAAACTTTTAATTGCAGAATTATATAAAAAAGAGCTCAATTTCAGTTGAATTTTTTAACCATAATCAATTAAATAAATAATCATTTATCATGAGTATGGGAACTCCAGCAGTTGTCATGGACAACGGTACCGGTTTAACGAAATTAGGATTTGCCGGAAATGATTCACCGTCTTTTGTATTCCCCACAGCAATTGCTACATCTTCGGTATCTTCAAAGGCATCTAAAGGAGCACGCTCAACAAATTTATCATCCAAACGAGGTTTGGAGGACTTAGATTTCTATATCGGAGAAGAAGCATTAGAAGCAGCAAGTGGATCACAATATGGATTGCATTATCCTATAAAACACGGACAAATTGAGGACTGGGATCAGATGGAAAGGTTTTGGGAAAGCTCAATTTTCAAATATCTTAGATGTGAGCCTGAGGATCATTATTTCTTATTGACTGAACCTCCATTAAATCCACCAGAAAATCGTGAAAGCACGGCCGAGATTATGTTTGAGAGTTTTAATTGCGCTGGGTTGTATATTGCAGTGCAAGCTGTTTTGGCTTTAGCTGCATCTTGGACATCTCCTAAGGTCCAAGACAGATCTTTAAGTGGCACTGTCATTGATTCAGGTGATGGTGTCACTCATGTTATTCCAGTTGCTGAGGGGTATGTGATTGGCACAGCAATTAAAAACATTCCCTTAGCAGGTAGGGACATTACATTATTCATTCAACAATTATTAAGAGATCGTGGAGAAGCCGATACAAGTTTACAGACTGCCGAGAGAATAAAGCAACAATTTTGCTATGTTTGCCCTGATATTGTGCAAGAGTTTAGTCGATTTGATCAGTATCCCCAGGAAAAATTTGCTCAGTATATTGTTGAATACACCGATAAGAATAGAAAGAGTGTCGTTGATGTCGGTTATGAAAGATTTTTAGCTCCTGAAATATTTTTCAACCCTGAAATTTGTTCATCAGACTACTTAACACCATTGCCTATTGTTGTTGACCAAGTTATCCAATCATCTCCAATTGATGTACGTAAAAAATTGTATAATAATATCGTGTTGTCGGGTGGGTCAACAATGTTCAAAGATTTTGGTAAAAGGTTGCAAAGAGACTTAAAATCAATCGTCAACGAGAGAATCGGATTAAGTGAAAAATTGAGTGGTGTACAAAGCAGCGGTGTTCAAGTACAGGTTATATCTCACAAAAAACAGAGAAATGCTGTTTGGTTTGGTGGATCACTTTTGGCACAAACTTCAGAATTCAAGAGTTATTGCTATACAAAGAGTGATTATGATGAGTACGGACCTAGTATTGTTAGAAATTTTTCATTATTTTCCGTTCCATAGATTATATATGTATATATCATTTGTATTTTGAAATGGAATGAAGGCCGTTGAGGTCAATTATGGTAGTAGTGTACTTGTGTCCAATTGGAAAACAGGAATCCCAGTCGATTTCTAAAAGTGACTTTGATTTGTAGTCACCAGTATATAATTTTTCATAATTAAAACGAAGTCCATTTATAATGTCGGCGTCCACATCTAATCAATTACAGGTGGTGGATGGTGTGGCGTTGCAAGAAATTTTTAAAGGACTTACGTCAAACACGGAAGAAGAGAGATCAAGATATGCCCAAGAACTACATAATTATTTATCATCTATTGCCAGAGATTTGTCATCGGAACAATTTAATAGATATAACAATGATATAAACAAATCAATATTTGATTTATTACACGGCGAAAAAACTGCAGAGATATTAGGGGGGATTGCAGCATTAAATGCATTAATTGCATTCGATTCCGGTGTTGGAAAAGAAAATGCCAGTAAGACGGCCAGGTTTTCCAATTATCTAGGGTCATTGATTTTGAGTAATGATTTAGTTATAATGAAGCAAGCTACGCAAACATTAGGAAAATTGGCCACTCTAGGTGGAAACCTTACTGGAGATTTTGTTGATTATGAGGCAAAAAGAGCTATTGAATGGTTACAAAGTGATAACAAGCAACACGAAAATCGAAGACATGCGGCAATATTGATTATAACTGCATTGGCAGATAATGCCCCTACGTTGTTGTATCCTTTGATTAATCAAATTTTGGAAAACTTGTGGTCGCCATTGAGAGATCATAAGATAATCATAAGAACAGATGCAGCAATTGCACTACAAAAGTGTATGCATATAATATTTGACAGAGATACAAATGCTTGTTCTTACTGGATCCAAAGATTGATTGAACTGGCTTCTAAAATACTTAATGAAAATGATATTTCTGAAAATGGAGATACAAATAGTTCATATAATCTAATTCCTGCTAGTTCTCATACAAGTGAAAATATCCATGGGTCATTACTTGTGTATAGAGAATTGTTGAGGTATTATAAGGACTCTTATATTACTTCCAGATTTGAACAAATGTATGAAAATACTATATTATATAAAAATCATAAATTAGCCATTATAAGACAGGAGTTGACAAACATTTTCCCATTATTGTGTAAGGTAAATACTGAGTTATTTGTCGAGAAATATTTGCATAGAACATTATATTATTACTTATCACAATTAAAAAAATTCAAAGGTCAACACAATGAAACTGCCAATGCTGACAAAAGTGCTATTTTCAAAAGTATTGGCTTAGTCGCATTAGAAGTCGGGAATCAGATGGCGACATATCTAGATGCGATTTTGGATAATATAAGAGAAGGTTTGGCATATTCCACGAATTCAGGAGTACAACTGATATTAGCAAATGCAGCTTCGAATGAAAACCCGAATATTAACGCAGCTAGTATAGCATCCTTGACTTCAGGAACAAAATATTCTGCAAGCAGAAAGGAGACAGAACCTGCAATTTTTGATTGTATAGGAAAACTATCAATTGCTGTCGGACCAGCCCTTACTAAGCATTTGCAAAGAGATATCTTAGACATGATGTTTGCCAATTGCTCATTATCTAAAGACATGCAAGACGTGTTACAAACACTTATTAAAAACATCCCTACTTTAACTAACCTAATAAATGAAAAGTTGTTAAACTTACTCAGTTTAGTTTTATCAGGTAAAGGATTTCAACCGCCAGGCTCACCATATGGTACAATTAAAGTCAATACCTCTTTAGCACGAGATTGCCGGTTAATTATGATTTCCCGAGACACGGGTTTAAACATCAATAATATCATGACAAATCAAGCACAATACGATAGATTAGATAGCAGGATTTTAATTCAAGCTTTAGAAATGTTGGCATTCTTTAAATTTGAAAACTATCAATTAAATGAATTTGTGAGATATTGCACAATAACTTACCTAGAACACAATAATCCAAGAGTTCGGCTTACAGCTACAAGTACATCTTGCGAAATATTCGCAAAAGATCCAATTTGTCAACAACTAAGTGTCAATGCATTGAATGCGGTGAATGAGGTCTTGAGCAAATTATTATCTATTTCCATTACCGACCCAACTCCTGAAATTAGATTAGCAGGATTAAATTGCTTGGCTAATGCCGGAAATTTTGATCCACAATTGTCACAAGCTGATAACGTAAGATTATTGTTTATCGCATTAAACGATGAAATATTTAGCGTGAGAAAAGTTACCATAAAGATTTTAGCAAGGCTATCATCCATTAACCCAGCATATATTGTACCATCCTTAAGAAAAACACTCATTCAGTTATTATCAAAATTAGAATACTCAACCACTAGTAGAAAGAAAGAAGAAAGTGCCATACTATTATCATTGCTCATAAGTAATTCCAAAGAATTAACTCGACCGTATGTTAAACCAATAGTGGAGGCATTATTATTGAAAGCCAAAGATTCGAGTTCCTCAGTAGCATCAAGTGCAATAAATTGTTTAGGCGAATTGGCTGTCGTTGGAGGAGAAGATTTAAAGCCATTCATTCCTAGTTTGATGCCTTTAATATTGGATACTTTTCAAGATCAAAGTTCCTCGTATAAGAGAGATGCAGCATTGAAAACATTAGGTCAATTGTCTTCTTCCTCAGGTTATGTGATTCAACCATTACTTGACTACCCTCAATTATTAGGTATGCTTGTTGGCATATTGAAGCTGGAAACTTCACCCCAAATAAGAAGAGAAACAGTTAGATTGTTAGGTATTTTGGGTGCTCTCGATCCTTATAAACATAGAGAGGTCGAGCAAAATTCGAAAAACATTCCTGCGGAGCAAAATGCTCCTCCTGTAGATGTTGCCTTATTAATGCAAGGAATGTCACCTTCAAATGAAGAGTACTACCCGACAGTTGCAATTACAAATTTGATGAAAATTTTAAAGGATCCATCATTAAGTATACACCACACCAAAGTTATTCAAGCTATCATGTACATTTTTCAAACTCTTGGATTAAGATGTGTGTCTTTCTTGCAGCAAATTATACCAGGAATGATTAATGTCATGCGTACTTGCCAGCAATCTATGCTTAAATTTTACTTCCAACAAATGGGTGATATAATATTGATTGTCAAACAACATATCAGACCCTTTTTGGAAGAGATTTTCAAAGTTGTCAAAGAATATTTTTTTGTTAATTCACAATTAAATCTTCAAGTGACTATTATTAATGTAATTCAATCAATCTCTAGAGCTTTAGATGGAGAGTTCAAGATGTATTTACCGGGTGTATTAACTTTATTGCTTGGCGTATTTGAGGAAGATAAATCGACTAAGCGGCTACCCTCATTACATGTTTTGAAAAGTTTTGTCATATTTGGAAGTAACATTGAAGAATTCGTTGACGTTATTGTGCCTACAATTGTAAAAATGTTTGAAACTGGTCCAGTCGAATTAAGAAGGGCATCCATTGAAACTATTGGTAGATTATCTAAAAATGTTATGTTGAACGATATGGCCTCCAGGATTATACATCCTCTTTTGCGTGTACTAAATCTGGGCAGTGACGAACTTAGGGAACCTTCTATTAATGCGATGAGTTATTTATTGATTCAATTGGGAGCGGAATTCACAGTATTTATTCCTGTTATTAAAAAGACTTTATTGCAAAAAGACATACATGCTCCGAAATTCGAACAATTGGTTGGAAGGCTTATTAGTGGAGATCCCCTCCCACTTCATTTGGACATTTATAAAGATTATGATCAAAGTAATTACGATATTGCTGATTCGGATATGCCTTCAAAGAAATTACCAGTCAATCAGGCTGTTTTGAAAACGGCATGGGATGCAAGTCAGCGCCGAACCAAGGAAGATTGGCAAGAATGGATTGGTAGATTAAGTAAAGAGTTATTATTGCAAAGTCCTTCTCACGCTATAAGAGCTTGCGCTGGGTTAGCTTCAGATTATTACCCACTCGCTAAAGATCTTTTCAATGCTAGTTTTGCTAGTTGCTGGAGTGAATTATATTCTCAACATAAAGAAGAATTGGTGCAGGCTTTTTGCATTGCACTTTCATCTCCTAGTAATCCACCGGAAATACATCAAATAATTTTGAATCTTGCTGAATTTATGGAGCATGATGACAAAGCTCTACCCATTGCAATTACCACACTAGGCCAATATGCTCAACGCTGTCATGCATTTGCTAAGGCATTGCATTATAAAGAATTAGAGTTTTATGAAGAGCCAACCACACCAACTATTGAGTCATTGATTAGTATTAATAATCAACTACAACAGTCAGATGCTGCTATCGGTATTTTGAAGCATGCTCAACTACATCATGATCTTCAATTAAAAGAAACATGGTATGAAAAATTACAACGTTGGGATGATGCATTAAAAGCTTATAATGAAAGAGAAAAACTCGAACCAAATAATATGGAAATCACAATGGGTAAAATGAGATGTTTGCATGCGTTAGGAGAATGGGAACAACTTTCTGAGTTGGCGCGTAGTAAATGGGATAATTCATCTAGTGACATTAAGAGAAGTGTAGCTCCACTTGCCGCCGCAGCAGCTTGGGGTTTGGGACAATGGGATAGAATGGATTCTTGTATTAAAGTTATGAAAGCAGAATCTCCCGATAAGGCATTCTTCAATGCTATTCTAAGCTTACATAGGAACAATTTCGAAATCGCATCTGAACATATTTTGAAAGCAAGGGATTTATTGGTAACCGAAATTACTGCACTAGTGAGTGAAAGCTATAATAGAGCATACGGTGTCGTTGTAAGAGTTCAAATGTTGGCCGAATTGGAAGAGATTATTAAATATAAATGCTTACCTCAAGGATCCGAAAAAAGAGGTATCATGCGCAAGACATGGAATACAAGACTATTGGGATGTCAAAGAAACGTTGATATTTGGCAAAGAATGTTAAAGGTACGTGCCTTAGTTATTAAACCTAAACAAGATATGGATATGTGGATCAAATTTGCAAATCTCTGTAGAAAATCGGGAAGGTTGAATTTAGCAGAGAAGTCATTGAACTTATTATTAGAAGAGGGATCACCTGAAAATCCATCCCGGGCTCCACCTCAAGTTGTTTATGCTCAGTTGAAGTATATGTGGGCTAAGGGTCAAAGACCGGAAGCATTGCGCCACTTAGTTGATTTTACAACTAGAATGTCACAAGATCTAGGCTTGAATCCTAACGATTTGATAACTCAACCGTTGCCATCTGAAGGTCCCGGTATCCCAAAACATGTTGAAGAGTATACCAAGTTATTGGCTAGATGTTTCTTAAAGCAAGGAGAATGGCAAATTGCTTTGAATAACAATTGGAGGACAGAAACTTCAGAAATTATCTTAGGGGCTTATCTATTAGCTACTCATTTTGATAACAAGTGGTACAAAGCTTGGCATAATTGGGCACTTGCTAATTTTGAAGTTATTTCTTTATATACTACTCAGAATACCGCTAATAATAATAAGGTTGAAATATTGGACGATAATGAAACAAACGGAAATGGCGAAGAAAGTCAAAACCAACTTCAGAAACATCCACTGCAACCAAACCAGGCCAATATCATACCAATTGAGGCTGTTCAAAGACATGTTATCCCGTCGATCAAGGGTTTTTTCCACTCAATTGCATTATCCAATTCCAATTCACTTCAAGATATGTTAAGGCTACTTACTTTATGGTTTAAATTTGGTGGTATTCCAGAGGCCGCACAAGCAATGACTGAAGGTTTTAATATGGTTAAGATTGATAATTGGCTTGAAGTTGTGCCACAATTGATTTCTCGTATCCATCAACCCAATCAAATAGTTAGTAGATCATTATTTGGATTATTGACTGATTTAGGCAAGGCACACCCTCAGGCATTAGTTTATCCTCTAGCCGTTGCCATAACTTCGGAATCAGCTAGTCGTAAAAAGGCAGCCCAGTCTATCATTGAGAAAATGCGGTTACATTCTGCAAGTTTAGTGGATCAAGCAGAACTAGTAAGTAGAGAGTTGATAAGGGTCGCTGTATTATGGCATGAGCAGTGGTACGAAGGATTGGAAGATGCTTCAAGATTATTTTTTGGTGAACATAATACGGATAAAATGTACGAAGTCTTGGAGCCGCTTCATCAAATGCTACTGAAAGGACCTGAAACAATGAGAGAACAAGCATTTGCTAATGCATTTGGCAGAGAATTAGCTGATGCATTTGAATGGGTTTTAAATTTTAGAAGAACGAAAGATGTAACTAATTTAAATCAGGCGTGGGATATCTACTATAATGTATTCAGAAGAATAACAAGACAGTTACCTCAATTAGTTAGTCTTGAATTACAGTTTGTTTCACCCAATTTGGAAAAAGCATACGATTTAGAATTGGCAGCACCTGGAACTTATGAGGCAGGTAAACCAGTCATTAAAATAGTTAGATTTGATCCTACCTTTTCAGTTATTTCTTCAAAACAAAGACCAAGAAAATTATCGTGTAGAGGCAGTGATGGTAAAGACTATCAATATGCCTTAAAGGGACACGAAGATATCAGACAAGACAATTTAGTTATGCAATTATTTGGCTTAGTTAATACATTATTGCTTAATGATCCTGAGTGTTTTAAAAGGCACTTAGATATTCAGCAATATGCTGCAATTCCATTGTCACCAAAAGTTGGTTTACTTAGTTGGGTTCCAAATAGTGATACATTTCATGTATTGATTAAAGGATACAGGGAATCAAGAAGTATTATGTTGAATATTGAACATCGTCTCTTATTGCAGATGGCACCTGATTATGATATTTTAACATTGTTGCAAAAGGTTGAAGTTTTCACGAGTGCATTAGATAACACTCGCGGGCAAGATTTGTACAAGGTATTATGGCTAAAATCAAAGAGTTCTGAAGCGTGGTTAGATCGACGTACAACATATACTAGATCATTAGCTGTGATGTCAATGGTTGGATACATATTGGGATTAGGAGATAGACATCCATCTAACTTGATGTTGGATAGAATTACTGGTAAAGTTATTCATATTGATTTTGGTGATTGTTTTGAAGCTGCTATATTGAGAGAGAAATACCCTGAAAAAGTTCCGTTTAGATTGACAAGAATGTTGAATTATGCAATGGAAGTTAGTGGAATTGAAGGATCTTTCAGGATTACTTGTGAGCATGTAATGAGAGTGTTACGAGAGAACAAAGAGTCGTTGATGGCAATTTTAGAGGCATTTGCATATGATCCATTAATTAACTGGGGATTCGATTTTCCTACTAAAGCTGTAGCAGAAGCTACTGGTATCAAAGTTCCCCAAGTAAATACTGCTGAATTGTTGAGAAGAGGACAGATTGACGAGCAAGAAGCTGCTAGATTGCAGAAGCAAAATGAGCTAGAAATCAGAAATGCTAGGGCTGCTTTGGTTTTGAAAAGAATTACAGATAAATTAACAGGAAATGATATCAAAAGATTACGAGGATTGGACGTTCCTACCCAAGTTGATAAATTGATTCAGCAAGCTACAAGTGTTGAAAACTTATGTCAACATTACATAGGATGGTGTTCATTCTGGTAAGTTGTGGATTATACGCTACATATACATAATGTAAAGATACATAAAAGTTATTTGTATTACTATGCTATTTTCTTAGACACATTTGTAAAACCGACACCTCTTACGGACACAGTCATAAAACTATCATCACCTTCAAATTCTTCAGCATGATCTTTCAAAAATGCTTCTGTGCCAAAGACAGCTTTAATATCCCTCAAGGCGTATACAAACTGTTCATCAATCTCCTTCTTATGAATTATGATTCTACCAACATCTTCTTTTCCAATAGTCATAAACACAAGACATAATAACAACTGGAATCTACCTACCATTCCGCTCCTGGTAATTTCATCCAATAATTGATATGCAGTCAATTCCCCCAAGTCTTCAGGCAATGAACTTGGCTGACCCACATTTTCGGCGATTATTCTCCATCCACGTTTCAGTTCAGCTGCCAAGGTGATCCCAAATCCTGGGGATTTTCCGGAATTTTCACCTCTCCATACATCAGCAGTTATATTCACTTCACATCCCGTATTTCTTAAAACTAGTCTTGCCGAGTCAATCATTCTATTCACTATTGAAGGGGACACTCGTGTGCAATAAGCAACACCACGAATTGCCGAAAATTTAGGTATATCCAAGGCATGAATAGTTAATGGTTGTGGTATTAACGAATTGCAAATCAACTGGGCTTCTCCTCCGCCCAAAGGCGGTGAGCCTCTTTTCAAGATGTGTAAATTTATTTCCCGGACTCCAAACTTCTCCATGATAGGTAATAATCCCCATTTTATTGCATCGACACCGATATCCTTCTCGCTGTTGGAATTTGTCAATCCCTTGAACACAATGTTGAATTTCTTTTTCGAGAACGGAGCAAGGAAAAGCATAGGCTCGATGAAATACCCAACTGACTTGGTCGTTGGACAATTATGAGTTAACTCGCCTCCTATTATAATACCTGGTCTGTATATTATTGTGGTACCAGTATAAGAAATCTCAATATGAGATCCATTAGTTACTGATTCCATTAGTCTAAGGAATGATACTTCATGATCTTTCAAACCTGGGTTCATATCTTGTGATCTTATTTTGGTTATCTTGATTGGTTTTCCCGATAACGTTGCTAGGACTAAACGTAATCTGAAATTTCTATGGCCCTCAAAAATGATAACATTATTCTTGCCTGACATAACTGATTGTAAAATAATGATATAAATTAGGCTTATTCAGAAAATTGTAGTTAATATAATACCGATGGTTGTAAACGCATTGATAATTTTTTTTAGTAGAAATTGAAGCTCATCGTTTTTGTTTTGAGATGAAGTTGGGCTACCAATTGATGTGTTTTTTGAGAGTTTATGTTTGAACAAGTTGCACGCACGCCACTGAAATCACCACTCAACAACAAACCCTTATTCAACCTGTGGCACTATCAATCTTTCAAACTTATCAACCATTGACTTTGTACATTTTGTAACACTTAATGACTAGTCCAGAAGATGTATCAAGCTTGAAGAGAGTTGCATCTGATTCACCTAGTGAAAGCAACTCTGGTGCCAAAAGAATAAAGTTGGATACTGACGCAATCAATGAACAGATCGATTCCGAGTTAAACAATTTACCATTGAGTTTGCTACAAAACGAAGGTAACACTGGCAGCAATCATAATAACAACAGTAATGTAGACTCATCAGCAACAGAGGTGCCGGGTAATGACAATATTGGGAAGGGGCAATATGATCAACAGGATACATCGAAATTGAATGATGCAATAGCAGCTGCAGGTGTGGATATTCAGCGAGAAGAAGAACTATTGTTTCAACAGCAAATAAATAGAAAAGCAGATGGCATGTCAAGCGATTTAAAGGAATCAATGCGTGCTTCCAAGCCACCTCCATTTTTGAACAACTATCATTTAGCTGCGTTTATGGGTAAAGTGGCCACAGAGAATGGAATACATCAAAATTTCCTTCAAGATGGAGAAATGTTGGATTTGGTTTCTGCAGCTTGTGAAAACTGGATATCTCATATTGCCAGCAAAACAATCATACTATCACGTCATCGAAGAAGAGGTATACCCAATATTCATAAGAAATTGGGTGGCGGTGCCTCTATTCCACGATCAGAAATATCCAAAGAGTTGAAGAATTTAGCTATTAGGCAGAAAGAATTGGAAGAGAAAAGAGTCAGCAAAAGAGTCATGCTAGGCTTGGAGAAAAGCGCCAACGACCCAACAGCAGATGGAAATGAAGATGGTAGGGCAGGAGCTGAAGAAACCCTACATAGGGCTGCAAATGCGACAGCTGCAATGATGACAATGAATCCCAGGAAGAAATATTCTTGGATGACTTCGAGCAGTGGCGGGCGAGGCGGTGATGTGGGCAAAGGTGGTAAAGGTGGTGAGCTGGATACTAAGGGTAAGCAAAGTCCAATAATATCCATAAGAGGCGATAATGGTCTTCGGTTTAGAGAAATAAGATCGGGAAATTCAATAGTAATGAAGGACCTTTTAGAAGCTATTGAAGATGAAAAAATGGGAACAAGAAACGCCATTATAAAAGGATATGCGAATCTAAAGGATTAAATAAGTATGGAGTGATCTTAATGCACTGTGTATAGTATCTGTATAACTATGAATGAAAGCATTAGATAATGCTCAACAGTTGCTACTAATCGAATGTTGTTGAAACTGTTGTGGTTTAATACGTAGTGAATTCTTAATCATCACCATCTGTCTCGGCTTGCTTCTCTGCTCATTGAAGAGGAAAAAACCAGTATCAAAACAAACAAAAACAAACAAACAAACAAATCAAATCAAATCAGATCCAGATCAAACGGTTATATAAATCTATCAGATATAGCTACAACTGGTATGGACTTCAACTTGTCTTCGTACTTCAATGCGTTTGATGTTGACAAAGATTATGAAGTTGAATTCTCGGATATTAATACTAAATTAGAAACAATCACAGATTCCCTTGCAAACAATCCCGAATCAATTAATGATAATAATGATCTATTCGAAGACGTGTTAGAATTAACACATGGCTTTAAAATACTACACGCAAAACAACAACAACAGCTAGCATATCTAATAACTTCATCATTTAATGCTATTGGACTACAGATTCTAAACGTAGTTGAAAATGGAGATTTTCTTGAAGTATTAGACCAAACTAAATCATTATTGGAAAAATATGGATATTTAATGTTTGTGATTTTGAAGTTTTTAGGAAAAGAAGATTTTTCAGTAATTGGTGGGTCAAGGTCCCAAAAATCTGTGCCCCGTGATATATTAGCCAAATGGAAATCAAATTGCACTGAAGTAGAAAATTGCCTCACTGCAATAACAACCGTTTTAAAGATTGATATTGGTAAAATATTTGTAACTACACCTGAAAGAGATGGATATATAGAATTATTTTCTAGGCCAGTCATAAATCTAATGGAAAGTCCCGAAAGAATGAAGTTACCCGGTATGAGGATATTAATCTTTAATGTGCTATCAATAGCTGTTAAGAACCATGGTCATGGAACTATGATCCAGCATTCCATAATTCAATGCCTTACTTATTATGCACATCTACCCCAGTATATGGCTGCATTGTTGCATACCATGTCGGAGAAGTATGATTATATGATATTAACTGAAGAAGTATTGAGAGAAATCTCTCAAACTCATTTCAATTCAAATGATACAAATGGTCCAAAGGCTGTATCCGAATTTTTGATAAAATTATCTGAATTAAGTCCGAAATTAATATTGAGACAGATGACTAGCATATCGCAATTATTGGATAATAGTAACCAAACTTTGAGATGTTCCGTCGTTGAAACTTGCGGTAATATTGTTGTTGATATTCTTAGAAACTTGAATACTACAACAGAAGTAGAAGACGAGGATACGCATCATTATGATCAACAAGCAAATAAATTGTTGGATTTATTAGAAGAAAGGTTTTTAGATCAGAATCCATACGTACGTACAAAAGCATTCCAAGCTTTGACGAAAGTTGCTGATTTAAAGATTAAAATAACTGAAAGAAGACAAAAAATGATGATCCTAGCAGTTAGAAGTTTGAATGATAAAAGTACTTTGGTGAGACGTAATACTATTAAATTGATATCCAAACTAATTTTGAATCATCAATTTCAAGGACCTCATGGAACTCAGTTAAACTTTAGTTTTTGGAAAGAAAAATTAAACGAAGCTGAAACTGAATTTATGAAGTACTTGCCAGTAACAAGTACCAAAGCCATACAAAATGAAGTGGAAACCGAGGACGATGATGATAAACCTGGAGACTCTGCAGATGATATGGTACCCGAGGGCAATGATGATGAACCTGGAGATTCTGCAGATGATATGGAAATTGATGATGTAGTGGCAGAAGGTAATATCGAAAGAAATATCGAGGAAGGAAATATGGGTAATGATAGTGATGAAGAAATTGAGGAAAATGATAACAATGAAGAAGCTCAACTATCAATACTAGATCAAGATTTGCCAGATAGAACAGTATTGGCCAGAGCAAAACTTAAGGTCAATTATTACAAAGATGCAGTAGATTTTATAGAAGCAGCTCAGCATGGAACTGATATTGTATCAAAGTTATTATTCTCCAAAAATAGAAATGAAGCAATTGATTCGATGGATTTTCTTGTTCTTGCTGATGCATACGGTATTGAAAATGCCCATTTTGGTATAAGAAAAATGTTGCATTTGGTTTGGATGAAAGGTTCATCAGATGAAGGTAAATCTGTTCCATCTCATTTAATTGATTGTTATAAAGCATTATTTTTAACTGTGCCAGAGGGTAGTAGAATTGAAAAAGCAACTCACATAGCTAAGAATTTGATTGAATTAACCTACGAGGCTTCGGTTGCGGACTTAGCATCTTTGGAGAAGCTTTTGGGATTAATGTATGCTGCTTTTTTGATTAATAATGACGTCATAAAATTGTTATGGCAGATCTATAGTATGGATGTTGATGAAAATGAAGAAGTCAAAAGAAAAAGACGAGGATCCATTATAATATTGGGAATGCTTGCGCTAGAAGATAATGAAATTGTCGTAAGAGGATTAGATGCATTATTAAGAATCGGTTTAGGTGAGATTGGTAAGAATGACTTGGTATTGTGTCGATATACATGCGTTGCTTTACAACGTATTATACCTGTTAGTAAAAACAAACTTATCACTACCACCAAGATATCTAGAGAAGATGAAGCAATATCGAAATTGAAAGTATTGCTAGTTAATTATAATGACAAACCAGAATGGTATTCTGTCGCGGAGCAAGTGATTGGTACGATTTATCAAGTTTCCTCAAATCCTGAGCAAGTGTGTTCTGATGTTATTAGAGTGAAGGCAGTTGCGGTTTTTATGGGAGAAACATCATCTAATCAATCACAGGTTATTGCCCTATCACAGTTACTATTCATAGTTGGACATGTTGCCATAAAGACCATAGTTTATCTTGAGAAACTTGAAGGTCAATTCAAAAAGAAGAAACATGAAGCGGAATCAAGTAATGGATCTAGTAAAAATGAATCTGAAGCAGCTGACAATGAATTAGAAATGATCGGTGGTACCTCGGAAGATGATTTTGCTGATGCAGTAATTCATGTTAAAGAGAAGGAATTGCTATATGGAGAATTCTCATTATTAGCAAGATTTGGGCCATTAGTAAGAGAAATATGCTCTAATCTTAAGAAATACAGTGATAAGATATTACAAAGATCTGCTGTACTATGTATGGTAAAGCTAATGTGTGTTTCTTCTATGTATTGTGAGGAAAATTTACGTTTACTAATCAGAATAATGGAAAAATCTAATGATCCGATAATAAGATGTAACTGTGTATTGGGACTTGGTGATATGGCCGTTTGCTTCAATAATTTGGTGGATGAAAACACTGATTTCATTTACCGTCGTCTTACAGACAAAAGTATTATGGTACAAAGAACATGTTTAATGACTGTAACATTTTTGATTTTGGCGGGTCAAGTTAAAGTCAAGGGCCAATTATCATCAATGGCCAAATGTCTTGAGAACCCAGATGAGGGAATCAGTGACATGTGTCGATTGTTCTTTGCAGAATTGGCTACAAAAGACAATGCAATTTACAATGGGTTTATTGACATTTTCAGTGGCTTATCAAATGATGATGCGTTATCTAAGGATGCTATGAAGAGAATCATTAAATTCTTGTTGTCTTTTATTGATAAGGAAAAACATCAAAAACAATTGGCCGATAAGCTTTTGATCAGATTACTCAAATGTCAGTCTGAGGAACAATGGAACGATGTCGCTTTTGTCTTGAATACGATACCATATAAGAATGATGGCATTACTGCTGCATTGGAGGGAGGATACAAATTAGTTCTGGCTAAAGAGTAAATGTGTAGATATATAGCTCAGTATTTTTATGAAATAACTGTAGAGAACAATACGTTACAATCTAATTAATCCTATGAATATGGAAAATGGATTTGATAATCCAAGAAATGAAACAAAATCAAACACACCTTCGATAACCATAAGAAAAAAAAACAACTAAACTAACGAAATCAGCTAATCATTTAATTATCAGTAATCATTAGCAACTGGTTATTGCAAATAAGATAACGATGATTCAAAATCAAATCAGTCAATTACTGAATACCTTTGGTTTGGATGAAGCAAGTTTGAAAATTTTACTATGTACTTTATTATCATTTCCTTTTGGTATAATATTTAAGAGATTACCTGATCGCAACTATACCTTGAAAAATTTATACAATGTAGCTGTATCGACATTTTACGTATTTGGAATACTTGATATACGTTCTGGTTTGGGCACCTTGTTATTTTCTTCAATGGGATCATACTTCATCACCAGATATTTAAGGACGCCTAATATGCCATGGGTTAATTTTCTATTCTTGATGACGCATATGGCATATAGTCATTTCCATGTACAATTCTTTGAAGAGTACGATCCTACAGTCATTGACATCACTGGAGCTCAAATGGTTCTTGTTTTGAAACTTTCTTCATTTGGCTGGAATATCCATGATGGAAAGCAACCACGAGGAACCCTTAGTGAGTTCAATAAATCAAGAGCAGTATATAAACACCCAAATATTTTACCATATATTGGATACGTATTTTTTTATGCATCCTTGTTAACTGGTCCAGCATTTGATTATGCAGATTATGACAAATTTATTCATTCTACTTTATTTGATGATGTACCCGATTATAAACGACCTGGTAAAAGGAGAAGAAGAATTCCACGAAGCGGAATACAGGCAACCAGAAAACTTTTGCAGGGTTTTTTTTGGGCTGTTTTGTTATTTCAAATTCCCAAGTTAGTTACCTTAGGTTATGTGTTCGATCCTGCGTTTGTTCAGAATCATAGCTTAGTTTACAGAATTTTTTACATGTGGATTTTGGGTTTTAATTATAGGTTAAAATATTACGCAATTTGGACTATAGCTGAGGGTGCGTGTATTTTATGTGGTATTGGGTACAATGGCTTTGATGCAAAAACAGGTACTTTCAGATGGAATAGAGTTCAAAATATTGACCCATTAGCATTTGAATTTGGTCAAAACGTGCATGCATGTTTGGAAGCCTGGAATCAAAACACCAATAAATGGTTAAAGCATTATGTTTATTTGAGGGTAGCTCAGCCCGGCAAAAAGCCGGGTATTAAAAGTACAATATTTACATTTGCAACAAGCGCATTTTGGCACGGTACTAGTCCTGGGTATTATTTAACATTTGTCATAGGAGCATTACTACAAACTGTTGCAAAGTTTTATAGGAGAAATTTTAGGCCGATGTTCTTGGAAGCTGATGGTAAAACTCCGAAGCATTCTAAAAAAATTTATGACTTTATATGTTGGGTAAATACTCAATTAGCGTTTGGATTTATAGTTCAGCCTTTTGTGATTTTAAGCTTTCGTAAGTCGTTAGTTTGCTGGGCAACTGTTTATTACTGGCTTATCTGGGTTATTGTTCTATCGTTTCTTGCATTTTCAGGGCCATTTGCTAAACCAGTAATTGGTTTTTTCAAGTCCTACCATCCATCAGCTCATGTTTCAAAAGCTGCTGGTTTTAGCCGGGAACAAACATTGAAACAAAATGAAAAAGAAAATTTGGTTATTGATGAAGAAAGATATAAGTTAAGCAATGAAGAAACAAGTCTTATCAATCAAGCAGTTGGTAGCAGATTAGAAAAAGATTACGAGAGTCCTACATTGGGTTTGCCTTCATTTGATGTATTACAAAAAGTGGATAAAGAAGAATTAGATCAGGACATAAAAAACTTGAGCATGGCTTGGAAGTCATTTAGAAGTCGTCGACATTCAATTACTGACGATGATTTTGAAGGGTTAAAAGACGCGTATAATAACTTTACCAACGAAATTAATGAGATATTTCGTAACAAGAAAGAAGAATTCTCAGAACACGAACAGCAGAATGATGAAAATGAATAATTAATAGATATATAGATGGATTTGTTGCCTGAAATGCTTCAAAACACAATTACTGCGTTTCAAATGTCAAACGGCTCATAATCTTTTTAAAAGTGTGACGATCAAGCGTATATATACGTGAGATGTTGAAGTATACATTGTAGAAACCATCACATCTTTGAGGTTGCTCCCTTCCTCATTAGCAGACGGTTTGGTGATTTGAAATCACAGTTCTGATTCTACTCGTATCTGCAATCTGTCTTAAGTAGATCTAATGACGTAGTCGTGAGATGTATCTCAATTTGACGGTTGCTTGCCCTTCCCATTTTTTCTGAAAAATGCCCCCAGTGGGAACGAGAAATCGGCATTCTTCAATCTTCGAGATCAATTCAATAACTGCACGATATAGGGACTTACACTTAAGAGTTGAGATATTTGAGTTCGAGAATATTCAAATCTGTCTTTCCTTGTATATTGAACATCTCACAGTGGTTTCTATTGTTTCTTAGGTAGACTAAATTATACCCTACACTCACATAATTGACGGTTGATAGAATGATTTCCAGGTTCACTAGATCAGCAACAATAGGAAGAATCGTCAGACATAACTCAACGAATGCCTCGAAATCGCCAACAGGTGTTGTGTTCATGAATATGGGTGGACCGTCGAAAGTAGAAGAAACACATGATTTTTTGCTTAGATTATTCTCGGATGGTGATTTGATTCCGTTCGGTATATTTCAAAAACCGTTGGCCAAATGGATTGCAAAAAGACGTACACCAAAAATTGAAGAACACTATAAAGAGATCGGCGGTGGATCCCCAATAAGGAAGTGGTCAGAATTTCAGTGTCAAAAAGTTTGTGAAATTTTGGATAAGACAAGCCCGGAGACATCTCCTCACAAACCTTATGTCGCTTTTAGATACGCCAAACCATTGACCGAAGATACTTTACTCGAAATGAAGAAAGATGGGGTTAAACGTGCGGTTGCATTTTCACAGTATCCTCAATTTTCTTATTCTACATCCGGTTCATCAATGAATGAGCTCTATAGGCAAACCTTAATTCACGATCCCGAAAGAACAATTCAATGGTCATTTATTGATAGATGGCCACAACACTACGGTTTAGTTGACGCATTCTCTTCCAATATTAAAGAAAAATTGGCTGAATTCCCCCCTGAAGTTAGAAATGAAGTTGTATTATTATTCAGTGCCCATTCATTGCCCATGGAGATTGTTAATTTGGGGGATTCGTATCCTGCTGAAGTGGCCGCTACTGTCTACAAAATAATGGAAAAGCTAGAGTTTTCAAATCCTTATCGTTTGGTGTGGCAATCCCAGGTAGGTCCAAAGCCATGGTTAGGTGCCCAGACAGCGAAAGTTATTGATAAATTGGAGAAACGAGATGATATTAAGGGTATTATTTTAGTACCTGTCGCATTCACTTCGGATCATATTGAAACTTTACACGAATTAGATATAGAAATTATGGACGAAGCAGCAAATCCCGAAAAGATTAAAAGAGCAGAATCCTTGAATGGAAACGAAGTGTTTATTGAAGGTTTAGCTGATCTAGTTAAAGATCATTTGCGATCTGGTGAAAAATATTCAAAGCAATTGGAATTAGATTGCATTCTTGGAGGAGATAAAGCAAAAGGAACTTTCAAACATCCAAGTGAAATATTTGGTAGGAACTGACAACAATAGTTATATTCTTGTCTATAGTAAGTCTATCAATCTGAATATTCGTCATCTGGATCAAATAAGTCCAAATTGAGATCCGCTGTTGGTTCCTCTTTCTTTTTTGTATTGCCGTACTCACCGAATGAGCTTCTTCGTGAAGGATCTCTTTCTTCCTTCTTTGGTTTAGAACCTTCCTCTGCAACGTCTTCAATTTCTTGGTTTTGGTTTTCAACTTTAGTCTCAGCGGCGGTTTTTTGTTCTTCCTCTAAATCTCCCAACTCTTTTCTTATTATTTCATCTGCTTGTAATGAACTCATGGCAAGCATGCCGCGTCTTAATGAATCTTCAGCTGGCCATATATAGTTATTTGGATGTATTTGAAACGGCATGTTTGCAACTGTAGCGGGAGCCTTTGTAAATTTTGCAAGCTTCATTGCATATTTTAATATATCATCGACTTCGATTTCCGGGACAGGCGTACTGTTGTGCTTATCCGTGGGCACGCGAGGAAGGCTTTTCAATTCGTTTCTATACCCTATTAATTCCTTTAATATATATTTTGACTTGTCTTCCAATCTTTTATTCTCTTCTGTCAACTCGTCGACTTGATAACTATGATTTCTATGCCTATCCAAATCTTCAATCTTCTCCTTTAATATATCGTTACACTGAATAATTTTCTCAACCTTGGAATGTAATTCATCTGCTTTGAAACTTGAAATATCACTTGATAATTCATTTAGCAAATTTTCAAATTCACCAACTTTGATAACCATGGGTAATTTCTCAAATTGTTCCAATTGTTCTCTTGTCCTTATCTTGCTCTTAATATTACCTTGAGTCGTAGGTAGATTTCGCTGGGGGTTTAATGAAGATGTAACATAACTAGGTGTTGAGGGAATAGAAGCCGGCTGGTTTAATTGGTTAAGTCTAGTTGATGATGATACTCTTGATACAGGATTTGATCGAAGTGGACTATCTACTTTTCTGTTAGGTAGCATTTAGGAATACTGAAGGTTTTGAAGTATATATTTCAATGTGTTTTTTTTTCGGTTTGTTACTGATCAGTACTTTTTATTTCATGAAAAGCCAACAAAATGTGTTTAGAGACTCTGAATCTGAAGATGAAGACCAAGGCAACGTATATTTCAAGAAGAAACTGTTCAAGCTGCCAGTGATTGGACTACCAGATTTTGAAGAACCGGAAGGTGAAGAAGATTACATGCAATTTCAAGTAGAAACAGAAGAATCAACTCATCAAAGACACCATGACAATAAGAGTACATTAGATAAGTCCTTATTTGATCTGTGTAACAAGTCAATAGGTCTTTCCATGATGGAAAAAATGGGATTCAAAGTGGGGGATACATTAGGTTCAACAAACTCAAGCACTGCTATTAAAGAACCAATACAAGTTTCTACAAGTTTTAGGAAACGAGGATTAGGTGAATTAAAAAGTGATGAATACACAG
Source organism: Nematodospora anomalae (assembly GCA_030572795.1). Lineage (NCBI taxonomy): Eukaryota > Fungi > Ascomycota > Pichiomycetes > Serinales > Debaryomycetaceae > Nematodospora > Nematodospora anomalae. The sequence continues at coordinate 238,945 of JAJMBC010000014.1, read as the reverse complement.
TCGAAAAGGCGGAAAAGTTAAAATTGACAATGTTAAGTAATCAGAAACAGTTAGTTGAATTCAGGGACTTGAAGAGAATCATGAAACTATGCCTAGAATTAAGTGGAGAATATGATAATTACTACGAGAATCAAGACGTAAATGAAATAAACGAGCTTTGGAGACCATACATTGTGGATCTTGCAGCTAAAGATACAGCGAAGAAAATGCACTCACGAGAGCAAAAGTCAAAAGCGATTGCTTCTCAAATACCGTTTAAATCTCAAATTAATGATCCGCAACAAAGACTCTCCCAGCTACTTGAATACTTGAGGGATGTACACAACTACTGCTTTTATTGTGGAGTGAAATATACAGACCAAGATGATCTTTCGCAGGTTTGTCCAGGTAAATTTCGTGACGTACATTTGATTTAAAACAATGAAGAAGTCAATATTTCCTCTCTATTTAATTTAGATGCAAGATATATATCATTAATTTGATTAGTAGAAAGCACTTCGCTCCCATCCAATCTATTGGTAAGTTTGGTGATCCCATCGTTATCCAATTTATCCAATCTTCTATGGCTGTATTCTGAAGCAAAGTATACTGCGGGTGGCTTGATAGCTCTTTCGTACTCGCCCGTTAAATTAGGAACATGGTTAACGTCGCTACTTTCACCCTTTGTACTACTTCCCCAATGGATTTTTAATCTGCAATCATTTATTATGTATCCATTTAAATAAATGAAAGCAGCTTCGGCTGAGGAACGCAAATAAAACTTTATATAGCCTGTTTGGAAATCTGGTGCTATTCGACAATAGATTAAATCGCCAAATGCAATAAAATGTTGTTCTAATTCTACTTCTGTGATTTTGGAAGATAATCCTTTAATGGTAAGACTGGTATTATTTGGATCTGTATTGTTGTTTGTCTCAGGTTGATGCTGAGGGACATGTATTTTATGATAATCTGATTTTGTAGTAGCTTGTTGTGTAGATTGAGTATTATCTGATCCTGCAGCAAGTCCAACTCTAATCGCTTTTGAGCCTATCATTACTCCCTGCATTTCCACAAGTGCTTTATTCATAATATCGGCAGAGCTAAACTTTACAAACCCAAATCCTTTACTTTTCTTTGTATTAGGATCCACAATTACTCTAGCTTGTTTGATTTGATTAGGATATTTCAAATTAAATTTATTAAAAAGAACAGCTTCATTCACCTCGGGTGCTATGTCGCCGATAAATATAGAATATTCATTTGTTGAATTTCCAGCTGAGCTCTTACTTCCGCTAGCATAATTCAATTTGAAAATTCTATTTGAGTTCGGTACCTTTTGGCCATTTCTTTGAATAGCTAAATCAATAGATTCATGATCTTCAAAAGTAACAAAACAATAAGAAGGCTTCAGAGGGTTCAATCTATCTTTCATGATCTTGACTTGAAGAGGTTTTTGCACCAATGAAGTCCATAAATCTTCAATTGATTGCTCAGTCCAGCTTGGTTCTAAATCCCCCATCCACATTTGGAATTGATTACTGCCATAGCGAGATGTACTGTGTTGTTGATATAAATTCTGCCGAGCTTTGTAAGATGCGCTTGTTGAGGATGGATTATATGTTCGATATGGTTGTTTACTATATGATGAAGGTGGTTGACTAGTATTAGTATTATTATTGTGCCTTTTGTAGGTAGATTTTTGCAGATTTTGCCTTGGCTGATAATGACTATCAGACCGTTTCGGCCTATAACTTGATCCTTGGTATGATGATGCCATAGAATGATTAATATATTGTTACTATAAATGACCCTGTAGACCAGAATTTGAAATCTTTAATCATTGTATTTTTTCGCGATAGAACTTCTCCAATTTAACTCTATTTGTTTTGATCCACACATGTTCAAAACATTCATCGATATCCATTCTATTGTTGTTATCAACTTGAAGTAATCCCTTGATGAAACTTTTAGCTGATTTGCTAACTGCATCAAATTGTGCTTTGTCAAGGTTTAACTTTCCCTGGCGTGATTTTTTTATTATGCATTCTTTCAGTTCCGAATAAAATGGTGAAATGCCGGATAGCAAAATGTGACAAATGACCCCTAATGACCAAATATCACACTTGAAATCATATGGTTTGATGGTTTTTTTACCGCCGTCTGATTTGAACACCTCTGGAGCACTGTATTCGATAGTTCCAATACATGTATTGGTTCGTTTTTGAACATTGACAAGACGTTTAGCAATTCCAAAATCACAAACATAAATTTTAGAGCAAGGAAGAGGAATCTGAAGTAAGATATTATCAAGCTTTAAATCCCTATGAACAATCAGTAACTGCTTGTGTAGAAAACGAAGCGCTTTCATGAGTTGGAATACTATTAATATAGCTTCCTTTTCTGGTACTGCTCTCAAGCAGTTTTCATTTACAAGATATGAGAATAAGTCCCCACCACAAATTAAATCCTGGAAAATGTATAAATTTGAGTTTTTAATGGACGCTTCATGAATTTTGATAATATTAGGCTAAGATTTCGTTAGTGAAATGTTAGTACATAACTCAAAGGGAGGGGCACATACATGATTAATCTTTCTTAACAATATGAACTCATGCGCAGTAAAGTCGCTATCGTCAAAGTAGGTTGATGACTCAACATGTTGAATAATTTTGACCGCAAATAATTTAGGGTTTTTCGGTTTGGTGGCAATGTATACTGATCCAAAGGAACCAGATCCAATTAATTTGTCGGTCACTTTCCACTGGTCAACACAATAATTCTCGCTCAAAGAAGGTATATAACCACATTTAGATCTAAATTTGACAACTGCAGCGGTTTTCAATTCGATTGTATCGTTGTCTTCAAGAATTGTGGTTGAGCCTTTGCATAATTCTTTGCCGTTATGTAACATTCCATTTCTTGAATTATCATTGAGGTAGATTACCGGAATGGAGTCTTCGTCGAATTGCACTGGCCAAATTGTGCCATGATGTAACGACACAGTATTATTGTCAATAATAATATTGCAATTCTTGCTCCTGCCAATTCTGAGAACTTGCAGAATATGCAAAGGGACAGTAATGACAGGTTGCAAACTGATTTCTTCGTCAGAATACAATTGGCTCTTTTTTGTAACTATATCAATTTTTGATTTGTTTAGTGGCTTTATTTCAAGTATTCCAATTGCTTTCATGGTGTCGCTTTCGGCTTCGTAGTTGATGCAACAGAAATGTTTTGCAACCCAACATATAATTATCACATTTGAGAAAAAAAACTTGTAGGACAGTGATTGACTATCAGTTATGATACTTTTTTAAGCTCCTGAACAACACGTAAGACACTCAATACATTCAATTGATAGCCTGCTTACCAGTACGAAGTTGTCAAGTGCTTTAGTTCACTTTACTTACGTGTGTCAGCAAAATGAAGCGCCTTCCAGTGTATTTGATAGAGATTTGACAGAATATCTATAATGCGAGCCAGCACGTTTTTATTTCTAATAGCAATGATTGCAGAAAAGCAATTGGATGCTTAGCTTCAACGCAATTATCCATCAAATATCTTAAACACATAAACATGATTACATGTCGAATACTGGTGCAATTCAATTGTCACGTGTGAGGTCGTGTAAATCGGCCATTATTTCAGTTTGTTTTTCACTACCAGTTTGTATAAAGGGTAAAAAAAGAGTCGATTTACCCTAACAACACCCCCATTTCCTTAGATCATTTCCTACAATTAGACCATAAAAAATGTTGTCAAGAGCTCTGAGAAGTTATGGAAATATAATTGCCAAAAGGCTTCAGCATACATCCAAATCATTCACTGGATCTGCATCATTCAGCAACAAGCATGGTTTCAACTTAAACCCACCGCCAGTTCACGATTATTGGAACATTTACAATTTCACGGTAGTTTTTGCATTCATTCCTATGTTTCTTGGGGTATCATATTTTGCTAAATATGTGGGTACTGGTCTTGAAGGACAGGTTGGCTTCTTAGACTTTGCAAATAGCGAAAATTCTCCGCTTAAATCGATCCAATTTGGTGAAGCTCAACTTCCAAAATCAAAAGAATAAAGGGGTAGATAAAATATTTCATACATCATATATATAAGAACTAGTCATTAGCCGTTTCATCATCAGGTAACAATGGGAATGTGTAATTCTTGCACCTTTATTTCAAACAAATAATCAATTTCATGTTTTTACTTTGTATATTACTTTCTTTTTGTTGCAGTTGGCAATTTAACAATATAACAACTTATTTACCGGTATCAAATGTAAATTAATCACATCCAACAAGCGGCGATGATCGTAATGTCTCACTCCCAGTCTCTTGTAGAGGTATGTGAATCTGTATCTGTCTCTGAATTGATATTGATATTTGACCCCATTCACACGACCATAAAATGATGATAATTTTTTTCCCGTAAAGTTCTATTGGCTAGTTCCCACTCACTCCCATATCACAGAAGTGTAGGTTAAACAATTGATTCCTAGCAGGATATCGAATATTACAATTATACCAAAGCAAATATGATATCAAGATTAGGGTTCAAATCAGTAAGATCGGTATTGCCTTGTACTGCTAATGCAATCGTCAGTAACTCTGTTGCTAAAGTATCCCTCATAAGAACGTATGCACAAAAAGCAACCATTTATGATCAAACAAAAGGGGAAATAATTGAATTGGCAGATCCAGAACATCCAGAATTGGCGAATTATGAAAACCCAAAACCAGTGTTGGCTCAAAGTAAAGACCCATTTGCCAAATACGATGATCCACAAAATAGAAGAAATAAAAACGACCCCATGCATATGGATGAAGATTTATATGACATTTGGTCCCCTGATTATTTCGACTTTGTATCTGATAAAACTGCGCTTAAACATAATGCCATTTTCTTTGGCCTTGTTTTTGGTTTTGCAGGTGTCATTGCTTATTTCCAGTTAAATCCTGAAAAACCTGCCATGATCAGATCCTACCCATATAATGGTTTAGCTGATAGTTTGGGAGCAACTTCCAAAGAAACAGCCGATTTTTATCAAAATAGACCTGATATCACTGCTGAAGAAGAATGTGGTATCTTACCTGCTGATGAGGATATTGTGAAAAACAAGGAGACTTACGAAAAGACCAATGCTGACTTTTTCAAATTTTAAACTGGTTTGATTATCGATTATTGAACATGACGTGAGCGTGAACCTAGACACGTTCGAGAATACGGAGGATTCTTGCGAAGGAGACGGTTTTTACTAATCCCACTTCCACCAACTCAATTCGTGAGGAAGTTGTACTTTATTCTGCATCTTTTTTTTATTTTTAAATAAAAATATACAATCTAAAACGCTATAGTTTTGCAAACTGCTTCGTGTGGGCCATTTATCTTGTTTCTAGCATACATTAGTATTAAATTGTTTGTACAGTTATCACGAATAGTAATCAGTAATAAATCTTGAAGATTGAAAATTTATGCGAGTGCGCCTTCCATCATTTTTTATTCATGTCTATCTTCTTTTGTTTGTATATTTCAATCCATCAGAAGAACCAACCACTACTCCAGTAATCTTTTCCATCGTAAAACAATTATGTCAGCAAATGGGGGACGAAGAAGGACGCTGGTTAGATTAAGTCAGAATGGATCATCATCAATACAATATAACAATTCCCAGTCCACAAAAAGAACAATACAATCACAACAGCTACCCAATAAATCATTAAAGAAAAGAAAACTACAACAAAAGCCCAAACAAGAGAGGCTAGCACAAATAATAACCGATTTCAATTTAGCAGTTAATGAACTATTTCAGCTACAAGAGTACAAATCTATAGTGTATTGGAATCCTTCAGATTATTCTAAAGTTGTACATAAAACAATACCCGAATCTTTTGAAGAATTCTCCAAAGATGAAAAGTATCAACTAAAATGGGATGATGAAATTGAAGATGAAAGTGAGTTGAATAAATTACCTTTGAGATTTCAAAAGAAGAAATTGGCAGAAAGAGAAAAGTTACTTAGCGAAAAATTTCCATTCAGACTAGATGTGATCAAAAATAGTATTGAATTTGAAGAGCAACTCTTGAATAGCTTTGATGATGATTCGAAACACAAGCCCAGTCCTCAGACAAAAGTGGCGCCACAACCTCAAAAGCAAATTAGAAAACGAGGTAGATCATCCAGAATAGAGATAATAGGGGATAATGAATGGGGAAATAAAACTGAAGGAGACGAGAAGGAAGCTATAGAAATAGAAGATGAAGAGGAAATAAGGACGTCGGAATCAGATTTGCATTACAACTTGAAAAGTGTCAAATACACTATACCTCCGCCAATAGTAACACATCCATCCCATATTCCAAAGTGGAGACCAGAAGTAGTGACTAATGAAAAAATAATGACAGATCAAAGTGATGAATCAGAAAAGATTATAGACTTTGAACCTACACCCTTGTCAATCATACAATTCAAGGAACAGACCCTAGTTGCACCGGAGCTATCCACAAAACTTGAAAGATTTCTTGAGACTCATTGCCGAACTCCCATCATTGATGAAGCAAATATGCCTGATTTTAATTATACCCAAAAAGAATATGACGCAATTACGGAACAACAAAAATTACTTATTCGAAAGATTTATGAGAAGATCAATATTGAAAATAGTCTTGAATTAAATGGAGAGAAGATAGAGCAGCGTAAAATAATACTACCTCAAACTTCAAATATTCGACTCACTGACCCATTTAGAAATACATCATCGGTAACTCCCAAAATGCAAGGAGTTTCAAATAACTTGACGCATCAAGATCATTTATTAGCTCAGGGTATTGCGTTCTCCAAAATTCACCAACAAATGAGAAAACAACATCAGCTAAGGACAAGGAAGATAGCTACTATGATTGAGCAACATTTTAAAAAGAAAAGAGGCGAGAAGGAAAGACTCGCGAGGGAACGAGAACAAAATCTTAAGAAAATTAGCAGATTGGCTATTCAAGCTGTCAAGAAAAGATGGAATCAGGCGTTCAAAGTATATCAAATTATTCAAAATGAGAAAGAAGAAGAAATCAGAAAGATTAAAGGTAGGGAGCATTTAAGCCAAATGTTGGAGCATTCCACACAATTATTAGAAGCACAGTTGACTTCATCCAGGGAAGCCACCGCGGAAAGCGAAAACTTGGTAAGTGATGAGGAGGAGCTCAGAAGTGACTCTGATAACTTTTCAACTAGTTCTGATGAAGATGATCAAGAAGAAGTGGAGCAACAAATGAACGGCGTTAGACAAGAAGACGAAAATGACATGAATCTTTCTGTTGAAGAATTGCGAGAGAAGTATGCCAATTTGGAAGATTCGGTGGAACCCACATTATCAACCAATACTTCCGGCAAAGAAGAGTCAGGGCCCGCAAGTGAGGAACTTAGATCATCGGATGACGATGAAATTGAAGCTAGTCGCGGCCTTGCCTCCTTATATGGATATGACGAAGTGCCTGAGAGTCCAGTTCCTGATGCAGAATACACTGAAGAGCAAAAAGAGTTCATTGAAAAACTCAATAGAGAAAATGGATCAGAATCAGGTAAAGATTCAGTGCTAGATTCAGATTTCAGTAGTACAATCACTGAGGATTCTGACTCCGAATCTATCGAGGAAGAGCTGGAAGTTGATCACTTGGACGAATCTGAGGCCGATAATGAAAGATCAGCCAGTGGTGGTCTTGCAAGTTTATTTTCAAATAACATTGGAGAATTTGAAGATGAAGAAGATAAAGACGTTGAAAGTGTCAATGGATATGAAGACTCAAGCGATCAGAATATGAGTTCCTCTGATGATGAACTTTCTAAAAGTGGTAGTAATCACGTGGAAAATGAAAAAATGAATGGCCAAGTGAATGAAAGCGACGAGAATGAAGGCAGCGTTGAAGTAATCAATGGCTCAAAAGTTAAAGATGTTCCTATACCTTCATTATTACGAGGAACACTAAGACCATATCAAAAGCAAGGTCTCAATTGGTTAGCTAGTTTATGGAACAATAATACAAATGGTATACTTGCAGATGAGATGGGCTTAGGTAAAACAATCCAAACAATCTCATTATTGGCATATTTAGCATGTGAGCAACATATTTGGGGCCCACATTTAATTGTCGTACCAACATCAGTTATATTAAACTGGGACATGGAATTCAAAAAGTTTGCGCCGGGGTTTAAGGTTTTAACGTATTACGGATCTCCACAACAAAGAGCTCTAAAAAGAAAAGGATGGAATAAACCTGACGCATTCCATGTTTGTATTACATCGTATCAATTAGTCGTTCAAGATCAACAGTCTTTCAAAAGAAGAAGATGGAGATATATGATTTTGGATGAAGCTCATAACATAAAAAATTTTAGATCAACTAGATGGAGGGCGTTATTAAATTTTAACACAGAAAATAGATTACTATTAACAGGTACCCCTTTACAAAATAATTTGATGGAATTATGGTCTTTGCTTTATTTCTTGATGCCATCTTCCAAAGTAAATCAAGCTATGCCTGATGGATTTGCCAATTTAGATGACTTTCAACAATGGTTTGGAAGACCTGTTGATAAAATCTTGGAACAAACTTCGCTTGGTGATAATTCTGACCTAATCGATGAAAATGAAAGAACAACTCTGAAAATGGATGAGGAAACGAGAAATACAGTAGCAAGATTACATCAAGTTTTGAGACCTTATTTATTACGTCGTTTGAAAAAAGATGTTGAACAGCAAATGCCTGGTAAGTATGAACATATTGTTTACTGTCGTTTATCTAAAAGACAGAGGTATTTATATGATGATTTCATGGAAAGAGCTAAGACCAAAGAAACGTTAGCTTCTGGGAATTTTCTTTCTATTATCAATTGCTTAATGCAGTTAAGGAAAGTTTGTAATCACCCTGATTTATTTGAAGTTAGACCAATTGTTACATCATTTGCAATGCCTAGATCTGTTTCATCCTACTATCAAATTGTTGATCAGCTTATAAAAAAGCTATTTGAGAATCAACTATATGTTGATTTCAACGTATTAAACCTTGATATTACTAGCTCAGAGAATTTGAATTATTTTGTGTGTCAGTCTAGGCATAAATTGAAATCTTCAAAACAATTACAAGCTCAAATTGATCAATTAACCCTGTTGGCAGACAAATTAGGAAAGGCTGATTTTACCGATTATGTCAATTATTATCAACATTTAAAGTTAGGAAAACAGTTGCATGTTAAAGATAAATTACAACAAGTTTTGTATTTGAATGCTTTAAGATGTGATAAGAAACCAATTTATGGTGAATCGTTATTGAAGTTTCTTACCTTGAAACAGCGTGATTACACAGATGAACCTTTCAACAAATATTGCAAATCAATCATTGAAAGAGCAACTACCATGACCGATGAAATCGAAAAATATTCTATCATTACTCCCTCGGTTGTTGCATTAGATATGAAAGATCAAATAATTCCAGTTTCAATCCAGCGTAGAATTAGTAACGAAATAGTCAAGCGTAATATCCAAAATCCATTTCACAAGTCACAAGTTAAATTATCAATTGCTTTTCCTGACAAATCTTTGTTGCAATATGATTGTGGTAAGTTGCAGAAATTAGCAATTTTATTGCAGCAATTAACAGCAGAAGGACATAGAGCATTAATATTTACCCAAATGACAAAAGTGTTGGATATATTGGAACAGTTTTTGAATATTCATGGTTATAGATATATGAGATTAGATGGTGCAACCAAGATTGAAGACAGACAGCTTTTAACTGAAAAGTTTAATCGTGATCCTAAAATTCCAGTGTTTATCTTATCCACAAGATCAGGTGGTTTAGGTATAAACTTAACTGGAGCCGATACAGTCATATTTTACGATTCTGATTGGAATCCGGCTATGGATAAGCAATGCCAAGACCGTTGTCATAGAATTGGTCAAGTCAGAGATGTTCACATATATCGATTTGTCTCCGAATTTACTATTGAGTCGAATATTATCAAAAAGGCTAATCAAAAGAGGCAATTAGATAATGTTGTTATACAAGAAGGTGAATTTACGACTGATTATTTTGGCAAATTTTCAGTTCGAGATCTCGTTAGTGATGCTAATGTTGGAGATGATATCACCGACCGAACAATTGATTTTTCAGGTGACGCGAAAATGGGTAATGCTTTGGCCCAAGCAGAAGATGAAGAAGATCGTGCTGCAGCTGGCGCTGCATTGAGAGAACAGGCTATAGATGACGAGGATTTCGTGGATGAGAGCAAATCAACAGGTGTTACACCCGCACCCGACACCATTATGAATAATGATGGTGATGGAGCATTAATTGATGCCGATTATGAAGAAGGATTTGGTCATATTGATGAATATATGTTAAGATTCATTTCAAACGGTTATTATTACTGACCATTCCTTGTTGTATTATATATCATGTAATTATAGGTTTTGTAAGACTGAATGCATAACGGTATTCTTATAGAACAGTTGTTGAGTCGATATAGCGGGTACCCGCTTCCATCACCCGCCGCTAAGTTTTAGTAGTTTCTTGTTTGATTAAAATATCAATTGGCTCATTGTATTCCCAGTTCAAACAATGGCTTTACATGTTTTGCACCGTAGGTCGCTTTCCTTCAGGCGAATGGCATATTATTTATCCTTGTACTTTTGTACATACATTTTTTCTCAATGAAATACTTAACCTTTGTTTCTCTTTGGTCACTGTGGGGAAATGCGATTAGTAATCTTGTTGAATATATGATTCATTGTAATTATATAACCACCACTAAACCAGTATAAGTGTTTCAATAATAGAAGATATTTGAATAGAAGGGAAGTTTATAATAATGACAAATACAGATGCAGATGCAGATGCAGATGCAGATTCTTCCTCGTCCTCTTCTTCTTCACCTTTCTCATCAAACATTCCTAGAGATGCTGAAGGCTTCTATCCATATAATTCAATGTACGTTAAATCACCGCTAACTTATCTACAGTTTCTCAAATTAGAATGCATTGATAATTTTTCCCCGGTCTATTTTGTAGGATTCTTGGGAACAGGAATTACTGCAAACATAATGTACAATTTTCCATACCCAGCAAAATGGTTACAAATTTGCGGAATAATCATGTTTTGTATTTCGATTTTATTATTCGTATCTACCAATATCATGTTGGTACTAAGTTGTTTATACTATCGACAGAGAATGTGTTTGTATACCCACGATTCGTCGCTTTCGATATATTTCGCTGTTTATTCAATGGGATTCACTACAATAATAAATGCTATAAATCTAATAATTGATGGAAAACTTATCATCTTCTTATGGGTGCTATGGTGGATTGCTGTCGCAATTGCAATTTACAACTGTACTTTTATATTTTATTTTTCATTCTTGTCTAAATTGCATGAACACAAGATCCATGATATTAATGCAACCGTACTTATGCCAATTGTTTGTCCTGCTGTTGTTTCATCCTCTGGCCATTTGCTAGCCGCAAATATGGCTGATCAAAATCATCAAATAATAACTGAAGTCGCCTCATTAATGCTATTATTTCTATCATTGATGTTATTTCACGGGGTTGGCGCACTTTACATGTCGCGATTGATATTATGTAAAATCCCAAACACTCAACAAATCTTTACTCTGTTTCTACCAATTGGCTTTGTCGGTCAAAGCAGTTATAGTGCCATGTTGTTTGGAACAAACATGTATAATTTCATACCAGACAAAACGTTGGCCCAGGCATTTTTGGTTCCGTCTGCATTATTATCGTACTGCTTGTTGTCAGGAGGATACTTTTTTTTATTCATTGCAGTCATATCTACCTTATCAAAAATTAAACCATTTGCAAAAAAAGTAGATCCACGATTCACCACAAAATGGGGACTTATAAAATGGAATAAAGGTTGGTGGACAATGACTTTCCCCGTCGGTACTATGTCGTTAGCGAACTACGAAATATCAAAAGGTGCCGTGGGGGGTCATAAATTAGAGTTCTTTAAGATGATGAGTGCTATTATTGGGGCGTGTTTATTTATAATATGTATGATCAATTTGATTGGATTAATGTTGTGCATATCAGAGAAAGTAAATCAAGCATTCTTCCGTATTAATACTGCTGGTCCGGTAGAGGAGAAGGTATAGAACAGTATAGAAATTCTCTAGTTTCTCAAACTTATTTATTCCTCCAAAAATTGTGATTTATAATTCCAAATTGCAAGATTTCTTATAACTGTTATAATTGTGAATTACCTCTCAAAAGCATTTTAAATCAGGTTCGACAGCACAATAATGGTGATTAAAAGCTCTGGTTGTAGCTGCAAAGTATTATTCACCCACACACGTCCTTTTGTCATAACGCACGACCCCTGTTTATTTGTATCAACATATTTTTCGCTATGGTGGTTTCGCTAAACTTGTATTGGTTTACTAAGTTCAGCAACCATTTAATAATGTCATCAGGGATTCAGTCATTGTTGAAGACGGAAAAGGAAGCAGCCGAAATTGTTGATGAGGCAAGAAAATACAGAACCAACAGATTGAAATCTGCAAAACAAGATGCTCAAGGGGAAATTGATTTATATAAAAAACAAAAAGAAGAAGAATTAAGGGAATTTGAAAAAGAACATGAGGGCTTAAATGATAAGATTGATAAAGAAGCAGATGTTCAAGTTCAAAAGGAATTGGAAGAAATTAAACGGAAATTCAATGCAAAAAAGTCGGATGTTGTAAAGTTATTAGTGGACGCTACTATCACACCAAATCCACAGTTACACATCAATGTTTCGTACTGATTATGTTACTTTATTTTTTACTTCAATTCATCTATCGACTTTATGTACAATCTAGATATAAAAAAGTCATCTATTTTCCTAAGAAAATATACATAAATACATATGTGAATGTCTTTTATTGCTTACACTATGTACCTCCTTTGGTCAAGTTTTTAAACGCTTTTATTTTTGCCCATATTCTAGTATCATATCCAGCAACATTCAAACTCTTTACAAATCCCCAGGCTTTCTTGTCATCCTGAATTGGATAATCAATTGGTGGAGGTATAGCTGTAGCAACACCTAATAATCGTAATAGTGGTTTATCCATTACAATAGATTTTGCGTTACACAACCCCGTAAGACCTTCTTCACCACCAAATTTTCCATATCCTGATTTTTTGGTGCCACCAAAAGGCAATTGAGCAACATAGAAAGTAGCAAAATCATTGATGGCTACATTACCACTTTGCAATTGGTTTGCTATTTCGTTGACTTGAGAAAAGTTGGACCCAAAAATGGAGTTACCCAAACCGTAGTCAGTAGAGTTGGAGAGTCTGATTGCATCATTCACATCATTTGCTTTTATCATCGTTAGTATAGGTCCAAATACTTCTTCTTGAAATATTTTCATGCTTGAATCAACATCGACTAGTAAAGTGGGCTCAAAGTAATGTCCTTGAGGGTAATTGGGATGCTGATATGGTTTACCGCCATGTAATAATCTAGCACCTTTAGACACTGCATCTTGAATCAATTCTTCAAAATAGGGGAATCTGTTATCTGATATCATTGCGCCCATATCTATTTCATCCAATTGGTCAATGTCAGAACCCAATCTGAATGATTGTATTCTTTCTGTCAATATTTCCACAAGCTGCTCATATGTTTTAGGTAAACATATCACTCGTTCAACACCAATGCAATTCTGTCCTGCACTTTGAAAAGTCCCTCTCAATATCACTGAAGATAATGCTTTGACATTCTTCACATCATCCAATACAATTAACGAATCTTTACCTCCTAATTCAACAACACAGGGGGTTAATTGTTTGGAAGCACTAGTTATGACATGATGTGCGACTGGCTTAGAACCAATGAATGTTATATGATTCAACCCTGGGTGTGATGTAAAATACTCAGCATCTTGTGGGAAACAACAGCATAATTGCACCAATTCTTCATCTATTTCCAAAGATTGTAATGCTGCCCTTACCATCTTGATAAACCATTTCGACGACCAGACTACATTCTCTGAACATTTGACAACTATGGCATTTCCAGTAAATAAAGACGCAATTATGGGCCCCATCAAATTATGAAATGGATAATTCCACGACACAATTGCGCTCACAACTCCCAATGGTTCATATCTAACTTCTGCATTCTTCATCAATCCTAGAAGAAAATTGGAGGGTCCCGGCCTTTGAGAAGGACGTAATATTTTTTCACCATGATTTATAATCCAATTCAATTTTTCCAAAGTGACCATTATTTCACCCATTGATGCATCCAATTTCGTCTTTCCAGAATCTCTACACGCTACACGTGCAATATTTTCCTGATTTTCTAGTATAAACTGTGCAAGTGTCTTAAGTAACTTTCTACGTACGTTGAATGAAGATTTGCTCCACTCTAATTGTGCTCTTTTGGCTTTCTGAATTTGCTCATCCATTTCTTCCCTCGAGGTGGAATTCGTAGTTCCCAAATACTGTCCGGTCGCTGGACAATAACTTTGAATTTTAGAAAGCTCATTGCCAACTATTATTGAAGGGGGATATAACCTTTTGCCCTTCCAATGTGGTCTTGCTTCCTCAGGTATCGAAAGTTCTAATTTTATTGGAGCTTCCAATTTATTATAATTATTTGGTGATGACGTGATATATTTACAATAAACATAATATAATACTGGTACAATTACAAATATAAAAAATGTAGTTGATATTTGATATTGCCACTGCCATTGTCTAAATTCAAGGTCAATTGCAATCATAATTGAATGAACTGGATTGAGCCTAGTGAAATTATTAGGTTCTAGAAACTTTAAAAGCATAAAAAACTAGAGGAAATTTTTCGTGTTCTCGATTTAAGGAAGTTGACTATACGATGTACTCGTACATCTATACACTACTTAATATAAGACTGTCGTTAGTCACTAGTCCTCCTCTCCTTCTGCGTCATCGATATTCTGTAAAACTAATCCTCTTAAAATCTCCTGAAAATCGATATCATCTGCTGTTCTACTTTGTATAATACTGCCAAGTAAATTCTGATCAACATAATCTAACAAGTAATCGACGATTTTCATTTTGTGATCGGTGGTATCCACAACTTCTTCATATTCAACTAAATTTGGCTCCTTCGGAGGCAATAGATCATACTCAAAAATATCATCTCTCGACCATACGTTCTTCGGCAATTTGCCCATAATCTTATTCTCTCCTGATAATATAGCAAATCTGATTAAATTATAGGGTATTTCTTGATCTTGATCTGATGAATTTGAATATAATCCCAAAAAGCCATATATAGAATTTTTAATACCACCACTCAAAGATTTTTTTTCATAGAATAGTCTTTGTAATTCGTCATGTAAAAATTGTCTGTGTGACTGGTTATTCCAAAGTATTGCAGCTCGTGCCAAATAAGTTTCCGCGGAAACCAAGTCCTCTGGAGTGGCATTAAACTCTGACTCTTTAATTGATTTATCATTGGACAACCCGATACTTTCGTATAGTTTAAACGCAGCATATGGATAGATATCAAAAGCTTTTTTCAATGCCAGTTTTGCTTGATCCATTTGTCCCAATTTTAAGTAAGCCAATACGGTTGAAAATGCAATTCCAGGAGTATACCATTTAGCATATGTTGTAAATAAATGAGATTCTGACAATTGTATCAAATATTTAAATTCTTCACTCATAATGCAATAAAAATCAATAAAATATCTTACACCTAACGGATCTTCGGCGGGAGATAAGGATAGCAAAAATTTGCAGTATGCTAATGCAGTATAAAATGTTGATCTTTCACCAAGGGCAATGATATATCTAAATAAGCACAAATAAAATTGACGATTCATAAATCTTTCATAAGGTAATCTGATTAGTCCTGTTTGGCCATTTGCTAATAATTCATAAAAATTCTTATGGAATGATCTATCAAATGTGAAAAGTGCTCTTTCTATTAAAGCATTACTTGTTGCTTTATTGTCACCTTGTCTTAATAGCACCATTGCTACCTGCAACAAAGTCTCTGCGTGATACGGATATTGCTGTAATAATTGCATCAATAATTCAGGATCAGGAGTCATGACCACACTTGCATAGAATCTAGTATTAGCAACACGTTCTTTTATATTATTGACTTTACTAAACTGAAAATACCTTACACCTAATTCTCTTTCTTTTTTAATTTTTAAAAGGAAATCTTCCGAAATTAATACATCCTCCTTATAGAGCAAATATTGGCAATAAGTTTCCGGATCAATTTCTTCCATATTCATAGGCTTCAATTGCGTTGGCAACCAGTCATCTCTGATCTTCGATAATAACAATTTACGATTAGTTCCCGGTATACTTCTACGATCCTTTCCACCCCAACCACGAGTTATTTTCGCTAATCTTTTAAATTGCTGTAACATCTCAGGAGATACGGCTAATGACGATGTAGAATTTGCATCCTCAATTGTATCCAAAGATATTGAATTTCCAAATAAATTTTTGTACTCGCTATCTTGATCCAAACTTCCTACAGACTTAATGGATAATAAAGGTATTGACTCTTTTAGTTTACTAGTAGTAAAAATTTTAAAGTTTGAATCGTAGGATGTATGTGGAGTGGGCACAACATCAAACTTCGCGTCTACATCAATAATATTTATATCAACGGCCATTGCTGTGGATTTCTTCTCTTGATCTTTTAGCTTGATTTCTTCTAATATTTTATCCAATTCTTCATCATTGTCCACTTGTTCAGCCCGCTGCTTCTGCTTCTTTTTTTTCTTCAGTTGCTTCTTACTCTTTGTTGGTAGAGGTTTCTCTACTATTTTTGGTTCCATTATCTCCTCCTCTGATGCTTCATCTTCTTCGTCGTCTTCATTTAATAAAGCAAATGCATTAAATCTTGATACTTTCTGGACGGTGTCTGATTCGTCTTCGATTTCTCCTGCATCATTCTCAGCACCTCCATTCCATTCCTTTGACTTCTCTATCATTTGAACGTCATCTTCTAGTTTTTGTCTTTCTAACTTTCTTAATGATCTGGTGCTCATGATTCCCTGTCTTATTAGTCTGGTTGTGGTTATGCTTGTCACTTGAATAAATGGAAGTACAAAAATGTTTTTTGCTTCGCGTGAGCAAAAGTGGAATCAACAGAAGTAATAAGCGCTGTAAGTGAATTTGGGTTGCAAAAAATCAACAAACTACAAACCAACAATCCCACATTATTGTTTAAAGAAACTTATCCAAAACATGAATCAGCTTCAAAAGGAGGCTAAAACTACAAAGTCACTGTCAGATAACAAGCATATTCCTTTCGGTGCAAGAATTGATAGTAGGCTAAGTCCGGAAGAAACGATATATGAGGACAATCATGCAACACTATCACCACAATCACAAATACTTCATCCAATTTTCCCTAATTCACAGATACTAACGAGCTCAACAATTGATTTAAATTCCCCAAAGCCTATAATATCGTTTTCCCCTAAGGATCAAAAAAAGATCACAATACAAACAAATTTAACGTACGCTATTAATGAAATACTTGAAACTGAGAAACACTATGTCCAATCATTAAAGTTATTGCAGTATGACTACTTCAAGCCATTGATTACAAACCTTAAAACCGAAATTCCTATACCTATTATCACTGCGGATCACTGCATAAGATATTTGATCTCCATACATAGCGACTTGTTCAAAAACTTGAAAAAAACAAGCTGCGAAAGCGACTTGAGTGTTCAAACCAAGATGATATCAGAATTAATTGCAAGCCACGGAATATGTATATTTTGGTATAAATGGTATTGTTCGCAACATAAAATTATATTTCAGTTATTGAATGATTTACGACAAGAAGAACCAAGTCAGCGATTCTCTATAGTGAATTCCTGGTTCAAAGGTTGGCAAAATTTCCTTGAAGGTGTGCAACCCACTAAGAAACATAAAGACTTATCATTCATGTCGTTGCTGCAACGACCGGTTGATAGAATTACAAAATACAGACTTTTTCTTGAAAATTTGAAAAAATTTTGTCAGAAATTGAATTATGATACCACTACGTTGAATAAAAATATCGAGAGAATATGTATGCAGTTGAGTCAAATAAATGAAGAAACCAAAACGCTACAAGAGGACAATGTGAAGACAGACGAAATATTGAATCTGCTTGTCAATTTTAGCGAGATACTATATCCTTACTATAAAATTGTAAACTATCAATTTTTCGGTAATCCATATTTGGTAGGATTGTGTGGGATTGTATGGGTGCAAAATAGTATACCAAAGTTTCAGCATTGTCCGATAATTTTATTTAAAAGTCATTTGATTATATGTCAATATATCAAACATCATCACCATCATCAACCTTACAAAAAATTTGGTCTCAATTTTATAATTCCATTGATCAAATCTCAACTTTTTGTAAATTTTAATGACACAACATTCGGATTATATTTAACATATCCATATTGTTTAAAAATAATATTTGAATTGAGGTTGATTAAGTACGAAATAATTCTATGTTTTCTTTCGAAGTTTGAATTTAAAATTTGGAATGAAGAGTTGAGCGTTATGATCTACGAAGTAAATGGGGCCAATCAAGAAGAGTCCGAGCCCGATGTAATTAATTATGTGCATCAAATACCAATGGGAATTTCACCGGTCGATATGAATCTAAATTGTAAAAACTTTAACAACTTGAAGAAGAATTGCTATTTCAAAAAGGTCAAGCTGGTTAAGTTTCAATTAGACAACCCATTGAAAAAACTTCTTTCGAATGAGGATATAATTCAAGATGATCTCGATTGTGAATATACGGTTACAATGAGAAAGCATGAATTGGTTTTGAATGAAAGAATTTTTAGACAGGTCATAAGTAAAGAATTACCGGTATATACGTGTTATGAAGGGCAAGGTACGAATACATTGAAAGATTTATTTAGCAATTGGTCTGCGGAGAGACAAAAGAGTATGACAAGTCTTAAGGACCAGAATACAAATCCATTCAAAGATTTGCTACGAAACTGGTCGATCAAGAAAGAAAAGAGTAATACAAATCTTCAACAATCATGAAAAGACACTAATAGAATTCTCATTTATTATTCCATATGTTTATATATATATGTAATGCCTTTTTTTTTTAATTCAAATGCTACTAATATTAATTACCACTGTTGCCCGCACCAATAGAATCATTTTTTGATGCCATACCTTCATCAATGGAAGCATCAGCTTTATCAGTACCTTTCTCCAAAAAAATCTTGATAGCTTCATCCACATTCGAAGTACCAAAATTGTTACTTAAATCCGATTTTGAAGCTTCATCTAATATACCTTCGACACCGCCTTTTCTATTTATGAACACTTTGAAAACTGAAACAATATCAATTATGGAAATTGTTCTATCTCCCTTTTTATATCTTTGCAATAAAGCAGGGTCATCTACGAAAATGACAAAGTCATTTTCATTACCTTTGAAAAATAATTTGTGTGGAGCGTTACCCATTTTATGTTTTAGCTTTTAGTTTGTAATGATTGTGGAGTTCAGTAACTGAAAGAAGGTAGAGACGTGCAGACAGTTTAAATACTTTTGAACTTAGGGGGGTGGGATAGCAATTGTAAGTCCGGTGTGAGGTAGGTTTGAAAAAAGATAATGACACAAGATTTTCTTGTAGCAATTGTTACCATATACAGCATGTTGCACGTCATTGGTCTCTCACTATCTAACACTTATCCTCGGTAACTTAGTTCTATGGCTTGCATCAATGAAGTATTGCCATTGACATGCTGGGCCAACTCAGAAGAGTGGAATCAATCAAGTTTACTGAATTGCATCTAGTAGAATTCAGATCAAGAGCAAAATATTGAACAAAACAATGCACGCTCTCTTATATACCTGAGAATTAATATGGGATACCTTCTACGACTGAGAGCTCTATACGCTGAATTCATTGATGCGACAAAGTGTGTAACTCCCTCCTTCTTGTCACGTTTCAGTTGCAAAGGTCCCGTTGACTGCAAGATTTTTTAGTGCAGCGCGAGGTGCAAAATACGACCGTTCGAAATCGTACCTAGAGAGATATTGGTCTGACGTCATAAACATATCTTGCTACTACATGAAGGTTCTATAAGCTCAGGA
Organism: Nematodospora anomalae; assembly: GCA_030572795.1. NCBI lineage: Eukaryota > Fungi > Ascomycota > Pichiomycetes > Serinales > Debaryomycetaceae > Nematodospora > Nematodospora anomalae. The sequence goes on along the minus strand of JAJMBC010000014.1, from coordinate 218,806 downwards.
AGAAGGTATAATCCAATCTCTACGGTGAATTTAGATCTACGTAAAACAATTCAATGGCGATAGAGAAGTCGCTACCTCCTCTTAACTTGAGAGGAACAATTACATTTGGAAATTGCACAGCAAAAGGGGTATCTGGTCCATGACATCAAAAATTATTATGGATAGAAGTGTAGCAATGATTAGTTTCTGTCGAACATTGTTCTGGAGTATTGTAGTTTAATTAGATCTACATACTAATAGGTATTTCCCACGGAACCATAAACACAAACAAAGAAAGGCACACAGGCGACATACATTACGCAAATCATATTGTAACCTGGATACAACAATAAGGTGAATGAATGCGAAGACTGGAATACTAAATAATACACTGTTTTTATATACGTTATGATGATATCTACACTTCAAACCAACTTTATTAGTGACAACAGTCAAGAATCAGGAATCTAGGTTTCATAATGAAATACCATATACTATATGAATTGCAGATGCTTAGACTACAAGTATAGTACATCACAGTACGAACGAATCAGTGAAAATTATTTCCTTTTTTTCCTCTTGCCGGTGGGTGACCCGTGTGATTTACACTTCCGTTTTTTCCTCTTTTAGACGATTTGTTTTAGTATTCATCACCACGGCTTCTATCACCACATCCACTTCATCGTTATTAAACAGTCAATAATGGTTGCCGATAAACTCAAATCAAACATAACTAATTTAGGAAGCAACATTGGTAGTCATATCAAAGATGCATATAAAACTACTGAGTCGGAATTAACCCATTTGTCATACAATATCAAAGATAAGGTAACTTTTTATCAACGAGATTATGACAAGGATGATGAGTTGATAGATTATTATAAACATGACTTGAAACAGTCTATACTGGGATTGAAATATATTGTGCTGCAAAATCATCATTTGTCTCACCGGTTTATACCTAAAATGTTGTCCTTGAATGTGAAGGTTGTACAGGATTTTATATCGCTAATTGGACCCAATTCGTTGGAATTTAAAGGAATTGAAAATTATTATCACGATTTCGATTTATATGAGGCTACTCAAGAAATTCCTCATGTACATCCCAAAGAAAGGCAATTTTTAATTAACTGTGTTAATGATGAATTGCTTAACTACTGGTCATCTATCAAATCCTTAAAAGTGAGAATAAGCCAAGACTGGGAATTGTTTGATGAGTCTATTAAGTTGAGAGTTGCAGATATGAATAAATACCTTAAGGATACTATGAAGTTGATTAAAAAAAGGAATAGAAAACGGGAGGAACAAGATAGGTTGAATAGAAAGATTGAAAAATTGAATCAAAAACAGCCTCCATTAGATGAAAAGGACCAAAAGCATTTAGAAAAACTACAACAACAGCATGAAGAGATAGAAAAGATTTTTACTCAGTTGAATACTAAGACAGTTACATTATTACCTCATGTTATTTCATTTCTTGATGAATTTGTTGAAAATGTGACCAAATTATTATTGTGTAAACAAACGGAAACTTATCAAATTATTAACGAGACTTTGAGCTATTTTACAACATTTTATGGTATGGTTGATAAGGAATTACCTACTTATCAAGAAATTATAGACCAATGGGAGTCCAGTATAACAACTACAAGATTACAAATCGAGTCTTTTATTACTGTAATTCATAATAAGAATCCTGCCCTTATTGATTCCGAAATTAAAGATCAAGATGAGTCGCTGAGAACTCAAAAGTTGTTGAGCAAGATGAACATGAAGCTACAAGATAAAAAGCACATTATTAAGTGCAAGGACATAGAAAATGGAGTGTTCAATGATGTATTGGAAATTGATCCTTGGGAAGCATATGTAAAGTACCAAGATCCTCTGTCCAACATTTCGGAAACATATCATCCTCATAAGGTTGTGGATGTAGATGAGGTAATAGTTCCAAAAGTTTCGAAACCCGACCCACCTCAATTACCACCAAGATCCAACACTGCTACTTTAAGACCAATACAACCGGCAGTCGCATCAACCAGTCCACAGAATGGGTTTTATTTGCAATCTTCAACTGATTCTATGGAATCATTACTTTCCTCTTCGGAAACGGATGACATGACTTCAGTCATGTCTGATTTGTCATCAACTAGCTCCTTTTCTAGTCATTCAATAGTGCGTTATGCCAATGACAAAGGTCTGTCTGTGGATAGAGGTTTAAAAAGAATTTACAATACTAGCAAAAATGATATAAAGAAAGCACCAATCACAAATGACCCCTTTATGCCGGTTATCAAAAACAGCACAGCCTTGAATCAGATGTCAATTACTTATAAGCTTGAACTACTAAACAGCTTTTTTAGTAAGCTAATTGACAAGGCTAACGGAAGCGATGTGCGTGTTGCAAAATATAATTTTAGTGGAGTCAAATCTGGCGATTTGTCATTCAATGCCGGTGATAAGATTGAAATAATTTTTGATTTTCAGAATATTGATACTTTGTATAATCAAAATAACTTGAATTGGTTGGTTGGTTTATCTAGAGTTAATGATAATTATAGAGTAGGATTTGTACCTAATAACTATTTTGAATAATGTGTATACATATAGATAATCCGTGCCTTTTCCAGATGAGAAACTACTCGATAATTTTGTGACTATATTTCAATAAAACTAATCTATTTCATGTTCTAATAAGTCAAATAAAGAGTTCAAAATCTTCTCAGGATCCATTCTTAGTCCATTATGGAAGAATTCGCTTGTGATATATTGTCTTAGATTGTCTTGAGCAATAGCTTTATGTTTGACATGCATAGTTAATTGAAAATCAACATATTGATCATGATAATAGGTTGCAGCAACAATGGGAACTTTATTCCAACTAGTATCTTTCAAAACTTTCAAATCGTAAAGCTTACTCCATTTATCATTTTCATGGATTGCAATATTCAAATCTTTGAATTTGGCTAATTCAACATAATCATCAATCATTGACTGAAATACCATCTCGCCCGTAAAGTAAACTTCTGAACTGTCTTCCTTGAAAACAAATTTTTCATTATCTTTATGGTATCTTAATCTATCTGCACTCCACTTGGAAGCTCCTTCTCCATCGCAGTAAATGGCTTCCTGAAATAGCGCGTAGATTACATTAGTGTCAAACCCGGATTCATTTTGAATTGTGTTTAAAATCTGATATGTCGGATATCCAAATAAGTCCAAGTCATAATAAAGCTTTGTCACAATTTGATGTATCCTATCTGTTCCTCCCGTTCCACCGAGTCCTAAGCCCAATTGTTGAAATCTTTCAACTGACAAATTTCCACCATTTGGTAACAGAACCTCATTACTTGCCAAATATTTACAAATTTCGACTACTTTGGGTATATCTTGCGGATATTTATCGTAATAATGCGCATTTCTTTCTCTTGTGCGATTATAAGTTGCTTGGTAAACACTGTCAACATTAGAAGTAATAGGAGGCACACCACCAGTAATCAAAACTTCTTTCAAAGAATCTGAATATTTGGACACATATGTAAAACTTGTAAAGCCCCCGTATGATTGACCCAATAAAGACCATTTATCATGACCAATCAAATGCATTCTGATTTGTTCCAAGTCTTCCACTATGGAATCCGCTCTAAAGTTCAAAATACATTTCAATTGATTATTAACCTCATTGTAGTCTCCGTACGCCTTGGTTACTAGATCTTTAAACGTTTTGTGTTCAATTGGGGTTGATAACCCAGTTCCTCTTTGGTCAAGATATACAATCTGATAGCCTTTCTCCAATAAGACTTTGGTCATACCCAGCTCATCCAAAGGTACCTGACATGGAAACCCAGGACCGCCCTGAAGATAAACAATTAGCTTGCGTTTCTCTGGTAGAACGATTTGCTTGCCGTCGAAACCCTTATGCAAGCAAGGTTGATATCTCTGAGTGATATTTATAACTACTTTAATTGTAATCCCTGGACGGGAATAATCCAATGGTAAATCATAGCTGATTCTTTGATTGACTATATCCTTGACTCTAAAGTAATCAATTATTTGGCAGTTTGTCATTAGGAGCAAATTGTCACAATAGTCTCGAGTCTCGAGGGGGTCGTCAAAAAAACAGAATGTATACCAGCGTGATAGATACCCTTTGAAAAATGGAATTCTTAGTCCAGCGCGGATATATAAACCCGACACGGTCAACACCAATATTAGTGACAAGTGCCTATATGAAGCCGTGCAGACCACCACATCTCGGTAAAAATACCTCAGCAGAATGCTCTTAAGAATGATTTGGGAATTAGATTTGTATTGACAAATAAAGGCTTTGGAAAAGCATTAGTGAAATTAAAACAATTGTCACTGCTTTTAAACAGAATTAACAGAATTTATTCAACTTATAGATGTAAATTTTGAAAGACATATATGCGGTTCGAACAACGTCGTTCATTCCCTTTCGGATAGTTCTATCGTAATTGAACTAACGCGAACAAGGAAATTTGAAGCAATTGAATTAAGGGTAGTAGATTTGGTTGGTCTTGTTTATCTGGTTAGACGCGCCGCAGTGTGAAACCCAACTCAGTCTACTCTCTTTATATAAAAGAACTAACACAACAACTGAATCTCCTATGTCCAAATCCCTGTTCACCCTTCCCAAGCACTCGTGCAAATAAGTCAAGAACTATTTATTTCAAGAGCTAAAGACTACGACATGTTTTTTTCTATCTATGAAGTATAGATAATAACATACTTCAACTACTCAATAGGCTTTCCTCTCTTAAGCTCCAACAGACGCCTCCGAAAATTGGTAAAGAAAAACCAAAATGACAAAAATAGGTCTAAGCGACCAACTAAAGGCGATACCAATGGTCCGGCAGACATTGGTTTAGTAACTATTCCGGTTCAGGTTCAGGTTCAGAGATGCAGATTTCTATTAAAAAGCGCTACCAATTCATACGGCTCTGCATGTACTTGTCAAACTATTTCGAGATAAAACATAGAATAGTCGCTAGCTTTACTTGACTATTATTTAACTAGAAACCAAGCTTTTTTACTCAGGGTTCTCTTTATTATAGCCTACTAATAGAGAGCCCTCTACCTGCGTTAAAAACGAGAGAACTCTTTATTTGGCAATGACGAAAGAAGTTACTTGTGGCCAACCATTCCTGGTTCGGAGGTATAAAGCAAATATATTCAACAGATAGTTTGCTACAATTGCTAGCCCCTCTTTCTTGGAATAGCAACCATAAATGGTTAATTACTACAGGCTGACTTATTGTGTATAACTATATATTGGTATGATCAATATCTCAGATATTACGCGATACACGTCTCATTATTTTTTTTTCCTTACATTCAGATCAATACAGGTATTGTGTTAAATAATTACTGAATTTGACAACCCAAAGGATTACAATCAATACAATAATGGCTGGTCATCAACAAGGGGAGTCTAATAAGAGTGGAAATGCTTTGAGTTTTAACAAATCCATATTAAGCAGTATCAAAGATCCAATATCCAATAAAGAATTGCTAAAAAGAGTCACAAATTTGCATGATGAATTGTCAGTATTAGATGATAGTTCAATAGATCTTTCTTCATTAAGCCAAATTACAAAAGACTTAGCCAACAGGAAGCTTTTGAACCATACAAGTGTCGGTGTGCAAGCTTATACATGTTGTTGTATTTCTGATATTTTGAGAATAAATGCTCCCAATGCTCCCTACTCCGCTTTACAATTATCTGATATATTTAAAGCATTCTTCAAACAATTCACAAGATTGGCCATAAATAATAACAACGCAAATGAGAAGCCACCATATTATCAACAGCATGTCTATTTGCTAAAAAGATTAGCTGAAGCGAAATCAACTATCTTGATCACAGATTTACCTGATTCAGAAACCTTGATTGAATTATTATTTGACACATTTTATAATTTGGCGACAAAGAACAGTTTTCCTCAAGAATTAGAAACCATTGTAACAGATATCTTATCAGAAGTTATATCAGAAGCAGAAATAATACCTCATAACGTATTAAGGTTAATTTTGAATAAGTTTTTGATTCATGATTCGAAAAATCAGTTGTTGATGAGTAGTAATATAACGAGTCCCGAATTTAGCTTCTCGTTATCAATATGTGACCATAATATGGATCGGATGTCGCGTCTTGTTGCCCAGTATTTTTCTGAAATCTTGTATGATAGCTCAAATAAAGTTGAGAATGAAGAGGGAAATGAAGACAATGACTATAGCAAGAAACTCGCAAAAGCAATGGAAGTTTTGAATAAAATTCATAATTTGTCAATACAGCTTTGGAGATTTATTCCACAGATATTGTCATCTGTAATGGCTTTAATTGATGATGAATTGAATGCTGAGGATGAACGGATCAGAATTTTGGCAACAGCTACAATTGGTCAAATGCTAGGATCATCCACTTTGAATTCAGTTGTTCCACAACATAAAGTGAATTTTTTCAGTTCTCATAAGCAAACGTGGAATAATTGGTTGAAGAAGACTTCAGATATATCAAAAGAAGTTAGGAGCCAATGGGTTGAACAACTACCTGATATTATAGTCCATAATAGTTACATCACAACCGAAATTCTTCAAATGTTATCCACTTGTTTACATAAGTGCCTTGTCGATACTGAAGAAAAGGTCAGAGAATATGCATGTGTTTCTGTTGAAAAAATACCTTTTGAACAGTTTGTTACTAAAATTGCCACTAAAGATATTTTGAATGTTTTATTTCAATTAACTCGTGAAAAGCATAATAACATAAGAGAGATATCAATTCAAGTATTGAGCTCAACTTATCTCAATTACATGAATTTTCAAGGTGATGCTAGCAAAAGTTTGGGATATGAAAATTTGGAATTGGAGAAGGCAATTGTTAGCATTCCGAATCAAATTTTGTCACTTATCTATATTAACAATAAAAACATTACATCGCAGGTGGATGTATCTTTATTTGAAACATTGTTACCAATTTCTGAAACGAATACAGTGAAAAGAGTTCACAAACTTGTGCAATTGTATAACGGACTAGATGATAAAGGGAAAGAAGCATTTGCAGCAATTAATAAGAGACAGCAACAAGTTTCTAAAGTTTTGACTACTTTAGTAGAAACAAGCGAAGACTATAATAGGGTCACAACGTCACAGGACAAGGAAAACAATACGTCTTCTAAACAAGATCAAAAATCCATAATGATGAAGCTAAATAAAATAATCAACTGGTTTTGCTTTTCATTCCCTGATGGCTACAACACATATGCCTGTTTAGAAAGGTTGTACAAATTAAATAGAGCTAGATTTTTCCATTTGATCAAAGTTTGCATTTCCCTGGAATCTGATTTCAATACCATAAGAAATTCTATGAAGGAATTACTAAAAAAATTATCAGAACCGAAGAATATACGGTTGGAAAATGGAGATAGAAGTGTTATCAGTACGAATGAAATGGTATTTAACTTAAAGCTTTTATTATTGAGAGCATCACCTTTGTTTTATAATAGATCCAATGTTGAAGAATTAATTAATTATTCCAAGGATCCTACACATGAATTTTACTCTCCATCGAATGAGATACTTGAGCAAATTTCTTTAATTGTGCCTGATATCTTTAGGTTCCATGTCAGATCATTGACTAATTTAATTACAGTGGAACTAGAGAATAATGAAAGCGTATGTGGAGCTTTGAAAACTATATATCATTTTGTTAAAAAATATCCTGATTTATTCCCAAAAGAAATATCATTCACTGAATCATTAAAAAAGTTGGCAATTACTGGAACACCCGCGGAAGCCAAGTATGCTGTTAAAACAATAGGGCTAAGTGATAAAAAAGAACTATGTAGTGCTGCAATTCTAAATTCAATATATCCTTTAGATATTGAGAACGAGAAGTTTGCAACTCACCTTAGTTCCCTTGCTGAATTATTTTTAATCGATCGTTTGTCTATCCTGGATAAAGAAAATGAAATCACTCCATTCCTTATCAAAGAATTATTTCTTCAAAACAGAAAATTGAATCGTGATGCTATAAGCAATGAAGAAGTATGGATTAGTGATGATGAGTTAGATAAAAACCCAATTCATTCAACTGTATATGAGAAGCTCATTGCCATAAGATTATTGACAAATAATTTGAAGAGTCTTGATGATGAAAATTTGACAAATAAAGATAGGGAAAAAGCTCAAACGAAGGCTCTGCCAGTTGTAAGGTTGTTAATCTCGTTTATTGGTAATAATGGTGAAATAATAAATAAAAAAAATCCCACTTGGCCAACGCCCAAGCCATATAAGATGAAATTACGCCTTGCGGCAGGTAGTTGTTTACTAAAATTGGCTAAAATTCCGATGTACAGTGAAACAATGTTATCTCAAAGTATTAGAAAATTGACATTTCTTTTATGTGACTCAAATTATAATGTTAGATCTAATTTCATATATAATTTAGAGGGAAAACTAGCCGGCGAACAAATATCAGAGAAGTTTTTACCACTATTGTTCTTTGGTGCTTTGGAACCTAATGTCGAGTTGAAAAATAATGTTACAATGTGGATCAACTCGATGTTCAAGCGAATGGAATCGAAAAAGAATATCAAGTTTGAAAAATCACTTGTGAGATTGATTCATATATTAGCACATCACGAACACTTTGTAGGATTGATGAAGGAAAGTGATACTGATGAAAGTAAGGTAAATGCTTATGTTTATGCCTCCAAAGTTATCATATTTTATGTGCAATTAATTGCCAAGTTGGAAAACGTATCTTTATTATATTATTTTGCAAGTCGAATTAAACAACATCGAGATGCAACTGTTGCCACTTCTGAATATGAGGCAGGCGAATTATCCGAGGATATTTTGAATTTATACAGGATATCTGAATTAACACAGTTAATTTTGAAAGATTATAGTGATCATAAGTGTTGGACTATGCAAACTTGGCCAGGTAAGATACAGTTACCTAGTGATATTTATGCTCCAATGGCATCTTCTAAGGAGGCACAATCCATAGTAATAAAGGTTTTCATACCTGAAAAGATTCAAATCCAGTTAATGACTAATATAAGAAAAAGATTATATGGAAAGCGTAAAGCAGAAAGTTCGGTAAGTGGTGGTCAGAAACGTCCGAAACAGAATAGTATTTCTAAGCCAATTAAGTCTACAAAACCAAAACCAACAAAGAATAAGAAGGTGGCAGAAATACATGAACCCACAAGAAAGAGTTCAAGATTTACGAGCAAAATTAGCTATACAGAACAGCTAGAATCCGAAGATGAAGAGAGTGAATATGACGTATAGTATAGATATATATTTTTAAATTAATATTCAGCTTTCCATTTGTTTAAGTGACTCTATATGATTATTATTCATCCAGTCTTCTCCCATTATCCTTAACCTAGCCGCAGATGGGAGTTTCTTATCAGCTACAACACCTGTCAACGATCCAACTATCATCGACAATAACTTGAAACTCTGTCTTCCATAGTGAGGTAAAAACTCTTTAGCGGTAGCTTCCCACCAGCTTCCCAATAACGAAAAATGTGTATTCCTTAATAAATCAACGGGTGTATTTGCTATTCTAGCAAGGAACTGCCAAGATGCTTCAAATGAATATATTGATATTGGTTGTTGCTCTCCTAAATGAGTCATTACTGCCCACACGGTACATATACCTGAAACACGTTCATCATATTTGACATCATCTTCCCATTTGTTATCTTCGTTTCTTTTCCAACCCATTCTAAGTCTACCTTGTTCGGATTCTATCGAACATGTGTAACCTATAATATATGGGCATTTTTTAATGAATCTAGCAGTCAAGTAATATTCAAATTCGGGGTAAGTGTGCAATAAAGTATACGCTAATCTTGCTAATGGTCTTGCTGCAAATGGTCGTACTATCACTTCAGTTTCTGCTTGGTCTATAATTGCTTTAGCTATAAAGTTTAAAATCCAATTGTAAGTCAAATCGTTTGGTTTAGTCATGTCGATCATTTGTACCACTTCATTTGTAATTTTATTTAATTGCGTCACTGAATTTGATAATTGTCCGAACTTAGGATTTAGTTTTCTCTTGAATTCGTAGACTTGTTTTTTTAGCACTTTATTTTCGTTTAATTTACTTACTACATTGGTGTTAATGTCCTTAATGTCCTTTTTATAGTTAAAAAACTGTGATTCGATCGCTTTGAAATTAGTGGTGGATGCATCTTTAGATGATTGTTGGATTCGCCTGAGTTCCTCTTCCTCCTGTTTTTTCTTTGCTTCTATTTCCTTTTTGATTTCTTCTTCTTGCTTACGCTTTTCTTCTTCTTCTTTGAGTTTCCTTTCGGCCTCTTCCTTTTTGCGTTGTTGCTCTTCCGCTTCTTTACGTATTCTCTCCTCTTCTTTCCGTAAAGCTTCCTCTTGTTGACGTCTATTTGCATCTTCCCTACGTATTCTTTCTTTTTCTTTCGCTATTAATTCTCGAACCTCTAAGTCTTGTAAATTCAAATTCTTATCAAACGCAGCAACCAATCTCGTAATATTAACCTCTGCTAACTCATAATGGCCGTTTAATACTTGTTGTAATTTCTCCTGTTGATGATCGATTTCTAGTTGTTTTGAGATAATCGAACGTAGTGTGTATTGTTCAATTGAACTGTAAACATCTTTAAATGGGTTTATCGACGATGTGTATGTAATTGTTCTGGGTGTAATTTGCTCCAAATCGGTAATAGTAGTTTCATTATAAGCAAGATTTGTGGTGGTTGGAGTTTGTAAATCAAAGTAAATATCAAAGTCCGATGGAAGGCCAAATCGCATTTTCTAGGAAATAGTCTATTGTATCCTATCGAATGGCTTCTATTCTGAAAAGGTATTCTCTAAAGCTCTGGAACTATTCTGCTTTGGGTTGTGATACAACGGAGTAAAGATTTGGTTCACAAATGCACTACTGAATATCAATGAAAAAAAAAGATTGAAAATTTTTCAGTATATTCTTGATCAACCAACCTTAGCCCAATTGGTCCTTAAGATGAATAAGACTTTCCTTCGTCAGTTTTCTAAATCCGGTATAGTATTTAGACCAGGGTATTCTACTGTGCAACCAGTACACCATTTAGTGAAAGTTGAAAAATCAAAATTAAAACCAGGCTTAAAAGGACTTTTAATACCCAAAGACGATATTCGCTCCATAAAGTTTAAACCTACCGAATTTTGTCAGGATAGATTAGCCGACCATTATAGTAATACTTTGAAATCAGATTTGTTATTACAATTATACGATCATGACGCCGAAGTAATACCTGGAAATAAGCATAGATCTTGGGGTACAGATTCTCCATATAAATTATTTCGTAAACTAAGAAAACCAGTCGGAGGTACTAGAGCAACAAAAACCATTTATCCTATATCAAATAAGAATATCCCAAAAATTGAAAGCATTGTAGTGCAATCATACAATAAGCACGCTCTCGAACATCCATGGTTGAATATTTCAACAAGATTGCAATTGGGAACAATCACAAACGTAAAACCAAAACAAATTTTCTCAAGAACTAATATATTACAATGGAAATTGAGAGTTGGTAAACCATGTGGTGGTAAAGTCGAATTACTCGATAGAGACATGAATCAATTTATTACGACATTAACCGAATTAGTGCTACCAAGAATTAGAGCTTTTAAAGGTATTAAGATCAACTCTGGAGACAAGAATGGCAACATTACTTTTGGATTGAATCCAGAAGATTGTCAGTTGTTTCCTGAATTGGAACATTTTCAAGAATTATTCCCAAATTTAAATGGTTTACAGATCACATTCAAAACTAGTGCACAAACAGATTCTCAAGCAAGGACTTTACTTAGTGCTTATGGTTTCCCGTTCTCAAATCACTAAACTAAGAGCATATCATTACTTGTATATATACATATATTATCGTAAATAGCCAATGCAATAGATTAATGATAGTAGTATCAATCGAAACTCGGTTTTGGAAACACGTAAAACTATCGGGCATTTTTTTCTTATCTGTTCGTGTTTTTGTTGTTTATATCATACAATATATCCACATCGGAGGTGATGATATGTCAACAAGTAAACCAGATATCTCAATAGTTCATGAGTATCAGATACTATATTCAAACAGAATAAGGCAGAAAGATAAAAAATGGAATGATGGCAAACTAAAATTCTATGAATTCAATAATAAACTAGAGATCTTGAACGAAGATGGAATGCTCGTTGATACTGATTTCTGGAAAGACAAGCAAGTCAAGCAAATTTTGAATAGGATATTGGTTACAGATAATGAATTTATTATACCGAAAGGCAACCTTATCATACAAATTCAGGAGTGGCTAGGTATTTACGAACGAGATATAAGCAATGCATTTAAAAAGAGCAGCAGGAAATCGACATCATTACTGCATACGGAAGACGACAGTCTATCGAAGAGAAAAGGAACGATGCGAAGGAAGAGAAGCTTATCGGCTCAAGAGCTAAGTTCATCTGAAAAGAGGAAAGTCACACCAAGACAGTTGGTAATCAAAGATGGTATAGGTTCAATGAATAGTCCAATATCGACTAAGCAATTACAACGACTGCGCGTGGAAGCGGATCCACTGGTGAGAAAGCAAGATCAGGCATCTATAGAACCAAATCAATGGGCGCCTTTGCGGAACCAGCAAAGCCACCGACATGAACAATCTAGCACCAAAAATACTTCTCACTTACACAATTTAACGACATCCCAACAGCTGATATCTTCGTCGTCACTTTCTCGAATAGATTCGAAGATTTCATTAAGAACTCCTATCAGAATTCCACCCAGGTCATCAACTCATTTTAAATTTATGCATATCGCGTCGGAAGATACCCCTTTCTCAACCAATGAATCTATGAATATCATCGAGCCATCTCCGAAACTAGATGACGAATCTTTTGATAATACGATGGATTCTTTTTTTTCTTCGTCATCACAATCAACAGGATCATTAATGAAGATCAAAGAGGAACCTAAGCTTGATCTATGCACAAAGTTAGAAAATGCTGAGATAATATACGACTTATCTGAGTTTGAAGAAAACGAAAAATTTAACGATATGTTAAAACAAAGAAGGCAAGAAGAAAGTTACTAAAGGAAAAAGTCACTAATGAGATAGCTAAGACTCAAGCATTTGATTCTTTCGAAAGCTTTGGGGATTGACGTTCCACTAAGCTCTAAGGAAATTAGTTATTTTAGAGTATAAATCAAATTGCGGCTTCAGAGACGGGAAATATAGAAGATGTTACCTAATCAATGTAGATTTCCTATACACGTAGCCAAAGAGTTCTTAGAGAATTAATCAATCTAATATTCGACAATTTCATTATTTAACTGGTTCTCTTTGTAATTCCCTTTTCTTTTCTCTTGCAACCAAGACAGGAACTGCGTTAGATACAAATATTTTGAGAACTGGAAACGAAGATATAATACCATTGAAAGCAGCAATAGCTGGACGATTAGATATTGTGGCAAGATATTGTTGAGCCGGAATTTCAGTGTAACTATTATCAGGTTTCAGGTTGGTGGCAATATCAGCGACATTTTCAATATTGTTAGCTTGTTGATCGGCAAAAGTAGCAACTGGCATGATTGTTGGTTGAACGAATTACAAAAAAAAATGAATTGGAAAATTTGCAATTCATGCGATTTTTTAGGCTGCAAAAAACAACTTTATGCGTTTTGATACTTAAAATGCCTATCAATCTTTAATAACAAACTTTGGAACATTTGTTCACTCATAATCTTCGATAGCATTATTAATTTCCACCATAGTTTACTTGCATTCTGACCAGCCGGTGTGCTTTTCAATTTTACTCTAAATATTTTACTTCCATCAACTATTTTATTAACTTGATTTAAAGCCATATCAGCCGCTTGACGAATCATAATTCTAGAATCATAATTGTAATTATAACTTTCCAGCACTGAAATGTATTTATTCCAATTGTTTTCTTTTCTATCATTTTCAAAAAATCCAAAATTGAATCTTTTTGAATCTATGCCGGGAGTTGTCAAGATGGGTATATGATGAATAGAATCAAGCTTGTAATTTATTTCTACCCAATTCTTCAAAATATTTGCTGCAAGTAGTGGTATTGATTGCAAGTTATCCGTGTTATTTAAAAGTTTGACGTTGCGGATTTCATCTCCATAATACAAAGACCCGACTAGGGAATTTGGTAAATAAATAGGTATGTTTCGTAGTGCAAAAGACTTCCTCCTTGCTAGAATCACAGCGTTATCTTGCTCCTTGTATCCAAAGTTTATGGTTTTGGTCCATGGAATTGAATCATTTAAATTCAAGTCATATATGAGCTTGTTATCGTTACAATATAGTAAATGGTAATCTCCCCTCCAATTCTGGATGTTTAGTTGATATTCTATTTTATAGCCCGTGAATGGGATATTTGTATTTGTGATACATGATTGAGATTGATCAGGTAACCCACTAATTAAGTCGAAAAGTAGCAAAATGCACAAAATAATCATTGTTAGGGTCAATTACCACAAAAATTTAATCGCAAAACAAACTTCGTAAATCAAATTCTATAAAAATATATTCTAATGTTTTAAACAACTATCAAAGCCTACTGCTAATGTCATACCAATTACAATATCAAACATTCCTCTATTATGTACCCCGCCAAATAATTCCAAATCTTCATAAATGGTAATCCATCCCAATTTGTTTGCATCGGGTGTATCATCTTGAGTGTTTGACAGAAAATATAATCCATCGCTACCTTGATAATATTTCCCAGTTTCTGTTCCAAGACCTAAATCATGATCAATATCTTCATTAATATATGTACGGCTAGTACCGCTTTTAGTGTTTTTTACAGTTTGTAAAATACGCTTTTTGGTCCTATTCTCAAAAGGTCTGAACATACTTAACACAGGTGGGAAATACGCAGTTGCGTCATGCAAATATATACTCTTCGGTTCAATTTCTTTATATCTGATATTAGAATCCTCTGATTCAATGTAATTCTGATGTAAATAAATATTCCGTTTCCCAATAAATTTAAAGTTATTGTCGTCAAATTCATAGTCCATATTGCTGGAATTTGTATTCTTCACCTTCGATTTTAATTTGTGAACCTTACTTATCCTCACTCTCGGTATAGAACCAATATTCCACTGATTATTACGTAAATCTTTGAATTCAAAATTTTTAAAATATTTGGGAGACCTTTTTCGTATGTTATCGAATGGAAAATACTTTAATTCTATAGACTGAGGAAATGACACACCATTAAAAATCGACATATCGTCGTACTTCATGATTGAGCTTTGTTCCAAATATTTATCCTTAGGTATAGAAAATGTAAAATACCCTCCATCTTCTTCTGGCTTCTTAGAAATAATCATAAATGGAGTCTTTGAGTTCAGGTCCAAAGCGTTTGCATCCTTGAAAATTAATGAATAACCATTTTTTGATGATGGTTTGGTACTTTTTGTTATATCACGATTGACTACTTCGACAAAATAGCCAGGAGCATTACGACAATAAACATGTTTCATCCCAGGATTAGTTGTCAAATACAAATCTTTGCCAAATCTTAAGATATGATATTTCCAAAAGGGAGTATCAGTTGTTGCTGAAATCAATTCTGGTGTATGAGATTTTGTACGCTTTGAATATGTATACCGTGGCGATTTTGGAGGTGGCAATGGAGCCTCTGGTGATAATGGTTCATGATAGTTGACTTTATATTGGTGAGAATCTTTTGCTGGTAACTGAGGCTCCTCTGGATGGTGTCTGATAGTGGAATACCTCTTGAGTGACGAAAAGTCATTACGAAAGAGGTTCAACGAAAGTCTTTTAAATTTGTGCTCAGTTGATTTATTACCAATTTCGTGAAGTGAATCGTAAATGGTAGTTTCAAAGGGATTAGCAATATGGACATCTTCTTTAGCAGGAACATCGATTTCATCGTGAATTTCATCTTCCTTTTCGTGCAGTTTTTCCTCGGGTGGAGGTTTTCTCTTGCATTTGGTTGAACCACCGGATAGTAGAATAGTAGGACTAGGTAGCCTTTCATCATCACTACCAGTTTTTAGTTTACGCAACGTTGGAGATTTATAAAAATCACTCAGTGGTTTGTTTGTTGTGGGTGTTTTTATTCCAGCCTCATCTAAATTCTTTGTGATTGTACCAGGGGTATACAAATCCTCAGTCAGTGTATTTGTTGAATGTGGTTCTGTTATAGACGAGGGAGTGGTAACGACCATTGGTTGTAAATTAGGATTACCAATTCGATGTTGTTGTACTAAATTCTCTGTATATTCAATTAAGGACGCATTGCTAATAGTATCGCTTGAACTCTCATCAAGCATACTAGGTGCTGGTGGTAGTGGTAGCTCTTTCAGTATTAGAGCTTGCGACAATTCTTCCAATCTCTTTGACATTGACAATTCTTATTTTTTGAGAGTTCTTAATCAATTCTTGTAGTTGTTGCTGTTCGAAAATCACGATATAAGGTGATATGAACTACCTTATATGGATGAACAATGAATAGTACTACGCTTGAACGGAGAAGCTATGGGTAGATAGAAAAAAGGATTGTCGTCTAACCCCGTTTGGTTTTCTAGCTTTTCCATTGAACAGAGTTGAATAAAAAAGCACAATAAATTAGGAGATTATGATAAATTTCGCTATAAAGATGCACGATATACTAGATGGTCAAGTGTAAATGGATATATTAACGTAGATTTGACTTTCATCTAAGATTTATATGCATACGTATTCTAAGCAGTAGAATCTTTAATTTGCAGTGTAAAAAGGAGATAATCGAGAGTTTTAATGAATGAATTGGCACTGTATGATGTATTTGATATTTGGCAGCAACAAAAGCAACATGATCAGCATCATCATCATGATGTCATGATCCTGCTCTTGATCTTAAGTGATACTACTTCTTACAATACGAGGTATATACGCAGTTAATCATAAATGACGTAAAGATTTTCATGCGTCGTTGTATTGTTTGAAGGTTAAGTGCTTAAAACAATAACCTTGTGCACTTCCTGTTTTCTTTGACTAATTTTGACGAAATCACAGAGTATTGGAACGGGGGGCGGGGGAGTTAATTTCCCCCCTGGCTGGGAAAATGAGTTGAAAAGAATTGGGCTACCTTGACTATGCGAAACTGAAATCAGTTGCATATATGTGGACTACTTTATATTGTTCTTGGTGATTGCTTCTCATCTCTTGATAGCTGATAAAAACTCGAAGGGATAGTTTTGAAGTATACTTTGGAATTAGCTCAACATGAAAACAAAGGGTTTTGGCCATTAAAAGGGCTCACGATCGATTCTGCAACGGAAAGATCAATTCTGCTAAAATTAAACCACCAATGCGTGAAATTCTAAAGCATTTCATCAAGATTAAACTTTTGGAATTCAACTATTTATTCACGTAAGCAACTCTTGATTCGTGTTGCAATAGAACTGTATTGGAAATAGCGCGGCGTTCAGGTACTGAAACCTTCTCCCGCGTCTAATATTTTTCGTGCCCTCCCTGTTTTGGTCTAATCCTGGGGACGTCTAAAAGTGTCCCTAGTTACGGTATCAGTTTCATTGCTATTTCTTGGTTTCTTTTCTTCGTCATTATCAAATGCAATTAGATTCCTCCCAAACTAATGTTTGATCTTGAAGAAAATAATCTACTCTTGCCTCCATCACAAAGAGACGGTAATAATGAAGGCTCTATCTATGGTGATGATGAATTATTTTGTCCAAATTCACGTCAAGTTTTTAGGATTTGTGTTAATTTGAAAACATTAATTGATAAAATTATACCCATTTGTTTCAAAGAAGATGAAATTACTTCAGCAGACTCTTCAATTTTGAATGAGAAAGTAATTGAACTATGTTATGCAGCTGCTGGTGGGAAAGGCGATGGCAAAAAGGGTACTTCTTCTCATAAATATCGAGCATGTTTAGTATTCTGCTTATTAAAAGTATGTAATTGGTATTGGCAACAAGCAGAATTTGAATTAAGTGATAATGAATTGTATTCCTTGAGGGCATTAGCAGTACAGACTCTAGGTGCTATTGTTATAGAGAGAGAGACTGACGATAAATACTTATTTTTAAGTATGTTATGTCATAGATATACCATATGTCTTAATGGTGTTGATGCTACTCCTGTTAGCGCATTAGAGTTAGCTGTCGATATGCATTCAACGATTGTTATTGGGTCGTCTGGCTATCAGCGATGTATCAAGTGGTTATGGAGAGGTTGGATTGTCCAATCATCAACCGATCCTCACTCATATGTCCTATACAAAGGAGTTGCTTCTCAATCTATACCAATTCATTTTGATCCAGCCAGAATAAAGACACCGTATTATCAAAACATTTTGGAGATCATCTTCAGCATAATTTACTTGACATTGTTTACTATCATTTTGAATACTCATACAAGCACATATTCAAATTTGGATGTATTTGAGATTCTATTTTACTTGTTTACTTTAGGATCCATATGCGACGAAATTGTAAAATTCTACCATGTAGGATGGAATTATTTGGGATTTTGGAATGTCTTCAATGATACAATGTATACACTTATTTCAGTCGCAATAATATTCAGAATGATGAGTGTTGATTCTCACGGAGATCTTAGAGAAAGATACGACGAAATTTCTTATAGGCTTTTGTCTTGTACCTCGCCCTTCATGTGGTCAAGATTGTTGTTATTCTTGGATGCTCAAAAGTTTGTTGGTGCCATGATTGTTGTTTTGAAGGTTATGATGAAAGAATCAATTTTGTTTTTTGTATTATTGTTTGTTGTCATTATTGGCTTCTTACAAGGTTTTATTGGCTTGGATGCTTCAGACGGAGAGCAAGACGCAACTAAGAGAATTTTAATCTCTTTGATCAAAGCAGTCATTGGAGGCTCCTCGTTTGACGATATGGGTAAGTTGGTCCCTCCATATGCTTCAGTATTATACTACGCCTATTCATTCTTGTTAACGGTTATTTTGATGAACATCTTGATTGCCTTGTACTCAACTGCATATGCAGCTATTGTTGAAAATGCAACCGATGAATATTTTGCATTGGTTGCACAAAAGACCTTAAGATACATAAGAGCTCCGGATCAGGATATTTATGTTCCTCCATTCAACTTGATCGAGATACTTATAACTCCGTTGGGATGGCTCATGTCTAAAAAGCTTTACAAGGATCTCAATTACTACATTATGTTGATAATCTATTTTCCATTGCTTGTATATATTGCTTCAGACGAATTATCCATTGCCAGAAGAATCCAATACAACAGATTTAAAGGGTTACCTGATGATGCGAATGAGAATGATACTGAATGGGATTTAACTGATGGCTTTGACGATGATAGCGGTGGCAGTAACCTCGGCTCCTCTTCAGCTTTAGAAGGTATTATGCAAAGGAACCAAGAAGTCAACCAAGAATTGCGCAACCAACGTCAAGGAGAAAATCAAGATCATGAATTCATGATAAACTTGCATGCCTTTGAAAAAGAAATTGAAAAGTACGTTAAGCCAGTAAAAGAGGCTAGTAAAGTTGGTTTAGATTGGAAGCTTTGCGAAATGTATCAAAAGATTGATAAATTAACCGCACTTGTTGAAACGATAGTTGGCGAAAATCAGGAATTAAAGAAGAAACTTGAAGCAAAGTAGGTGGATCAACCTTAGCGATTTGTTCCAGGATGTGGATACGGCGTACTGCATCTTTGAACCGTTTATATGCAGTATATTTGCGAAGTGCACGAAAAAAATAAAAAAAAAATTTCGGTACCTCGTTGGTTTTGCAAATGGCTTGTTAGCAGTATTATATAGTATCAGTAATAAAGGGAAATAGCTTCAGGAAACAGCGATTTTAAGTATCTCATGGAGCCACATGGCTTGCGTAAAATGTGTTGTATAAAGTGCTTATTTGTGATTTGTATTGGTAGTTTTAAAATGAAACACAACGACGCATTACACACACTACACTAACTAACGAACAGACAACTCTCAAAACCATAGAAAAAAAAGCTGTAGAAAATACTGACCAACACAGTCGAAATAACCATAGTGAGAAAATAGCCTAGAGCCACTCTTTCATCATGTCAGATCTAATGGATAGGGTGGATTCGTCATCTAAATTTAAACTAGGTGATAATATACACTTTGAAATATCAAACGAAAGCAACAAAAATCATAACCATTCGACAACTTCTTCATCACCTTTACAGCAAAAACAGCACATACATGATTCATCATCAAATTCAAAAAAGAAGAAGAAAAAGAAGAGCAAGAAGGCCAAAATTTCAACATCTCAAGCTCATTTGAATAATCCTGAAGATGATTATCCGACTTCACGAGTTATCAAACAGGCACCGAATGGAGATGTAATAGTAGAAAGTTTGGATGATGAAGAAGACGAAGATGAAAGTAACCATCATCATCATCAGCACCACCGTCACCATCATTACCACCATGATCATTACCATGACGAGGACTGTGACCATGATCACCACGACCATGATCACCACAGCCATCATCAACAGAGCACACGACAAATGAATCATCATAGCAGTATCATAAATCGAAATAGTCAAGATGCTCATACGAGTTTGTGGGATAGTGCGTCCATTGAGGAACAAGAGCGATTGAAGGAATTTTGGGAATCATTGGCCGAGTCTCAAAAATTAGAATTAGTGAAAATCGATAAACAGTCAATCATAAAAATGTTTAAAAATGAAACTAGACAGCATTTGCAACAGCTACAGCAACAACTGAATGCTAATAATTCGTTAAGTAATAACTCCTCATCTTCAAATAATTGTGCTTGCAAGTACTGTGGTAGGAGAAATAATATCATCGAAGAAGAATTGGAAAGTATTTATGATAATCATTTCGATGACATAATTGATTTTATTCATGAAGTTAGGGATATAAACGATTTGAATGCTTTACCTGGATTATTATTTGGTGGGTTTCATATGCTAGAAGAAGAAAGAAGGTTACAGAAGCGACAACAACAATTCAAAGAGAATATCGAGTTAGCGTCTCAGGAGAAGAACAATAATAATACTCAAGCGCAAGTCGAAAAGATTAGGACTCATATGGAAAAATTGCAAACAACAGCTAGTGATCAACAGCTACAACAGGAGCTTCAAGGACAAGTGCCCCCACAACAACCATTACCATTACAGCATTCGGAAGAATTATCACAGCAACTGATAGAAAATCCTACTAAACAATCTCGAGAACTGGATTTAAGAGAAAGCATTGACGAAAATGATCTAAAATCCACGGAATCACAGTTATTCAATAAATTACTTGATCCTAAATTATTTGAAGCGTTGGAAAATATGGATTTACAGAAAATGAAAGAAGTTTCACAATTTGATCCAAAAAATAGCACTCATATAAATATGTTGGAAAAGGCAGGTTCATTGAGAGAAATTATTCGAGATTTAAATAATGTAGATAGATCCCATTTGGAGAAAGGGATGTCTTACGTACAAAATATGGGGAAATTTTTTTCAAATATGGCTACTTTAAATCCAAATAACCCTGAAGATGCAGAGAAAATTATAAGCGGTCAATTGAATGATCAATTATCTCAAGGATTATCCACATTTGCTGAGGACTTACTAAAGAACGATGGAAGTTCTTTTATTAGTATGATGGAAGCTCTTTCGGAATCAAGAACTGCTCGTGAAGAACTATTGAGAGAGAAACCTAGTACTAATATCAATAATAACAATAACATAGCACAACTAGAACAACAGCGACAACAGCCTGCTTGGGAGGATGAGGATGATGAACATCATGAACATATTTGCACGCATCCTGATCATCATCATGATGATGATGAAGATTATGATGAAGATGAAGAGGAAGATTTAGATGAAGATTTAGATGAAGATCTTGATGAGGACTATGACGAAGACGATAAAGAAGAGAGTGATACAGAATCTGAAATTTCTGAAGAAGAAAAAATGCAAGAAATACGTCGTTTATTTTTAATTCAAGTTATCAAGCTATTCCAAGAAAGATTAAAAAATGCATATAAAGAAAAATTGTCACATGATAGAACTCAAAAATTGATAGAAGAATTAGAAGCTGAAGAGAATGCAAAGAAGGAGCGTGAATTAAAGAAATTAAAACAGAAGGAGAAAGCCAAGGAAAAGAAACGTTTGCAACAATTGGCTAAGGAAGAAGAAAGAAGGAAGAAGGAAGAAGAAGCAAGAGCAAAAGAGGAAGAATTGAAGTTACAAAAAGAAAGAATGAAAGCTGAGCAGAAGAAGAAGAAAGAAGAAGCCAGATTAAGACGTGAAGAAGAAAAGAGAAAAAGAATGGAAGAGTTAAAAAGAAAAGAAGAAGAGCATAGGAAAAAGGTGGAAGCGCAGCAAAAGCGTGAAGAAGAGGCCAAGCGTTTAAAAGAAGAACGTAAAAAGAAAGCAGATGAAGAGAGAAAGCAAAAAGAAGAAGAAAAGAGACAAAAGGAATTATTGAAAAAGCGAAAAGAAGAAGAAAGAGAACGTTTAAGAATTGCAAGAGAACAACAATTGGCTGAAGAAGAAGAGGTTAAATTGAAGCAACAAATGGTGCAACAACCTTTAGCTACTGAAGATGATGTTAAAGTTAGGTTGGCAGAAGAGCAAGATCTTGCCAGACAAATAGAAGAGGAGAAGTCCAAATTATCTGCTGAACCGCCTGCAAATCATCTATTGAATCAATTATATCAAGCAAGACCTGGATCTGTTTCAAGCGCTCCATCATCAGTTGGTCTTCCTACATTAACCCAATTACAATCTGGGCCTACGCATGTTCCACCAGGATATTCGTCTGATTTCATTCCATCAACTTATCAAAATAACCCTCTTTTATCTCAAGCTAGTATCATGTCACCTCAAACTGCTCCAATTAATTTGATGAATTGTCCTGCCGTTCCTAAGACCAATTCCGTTGCGTCTAATGCAAATTCTGCCAATGTTCCGCTCAGTGCCAATGTTCCTCTCAGTGCCAATGCAATGTCTCCTTGGTCAAGTAAATCCAGATTGAATTCCTTATCTAATTCCACGACACAACCATTCTTGCCTCAGTTTTCACAAGCAAGCACTGCAACCACTTCTTCTGCCACCACCTCAGGTGCTGGCGTTGTCCCTACTAATGGTCCTAGTGCTTCAATACAACCAAATAACAGTTTTAGTCCTTTCAATGCATTTGCTGATCCACTATCAACTGATTCGTTTATAACGACTCTGGTTAGTGGAAACAACAACATATGGAATTCACCTACTAATAATCCTGGAATGGCAGCACCAAATACTAGAAATAATTCAATCTGGGGTAATACCGGGAATTCAAAAAGTAGTGAAACTTCATTACTTAATACACCTGCTACCAATACCAATGGATTGTGGAGTAATACCAACAACGGTGCTGCTGCTGCTGCTGCTGCTGCTGCAAATGAGTTTGAATTGATTCAATCATCAGCCTATAGCTCTTTTCAAATTTTACAGAATTCGAATCAATTAGAGTTTGGGGTTGCGCCTTTAATTAAATTATTTCAAAATGTTAAAAATTTATTGAATAAGCCAAATTTATCGATAAATCAATTTTTAAGCTGTTGTCATTCATCACCGGTTTATCAATTTGATTTCATATATGATGATTTCGGTACTGTTACTCATTTAAAAGTTGGATTAACTGGTTTTCCAAGAGCTTCACCACCTCTACCGCCACCACAGCATCAACCTCATCAACCTCCTCAACCTCCGCAACCTCAACCTCAACCTCAACCTCAACCACAGCCACAAGCGTCATCTATAAGTGCAGGAGGAGTCCCCCCACCTGGATTTACCAAGGCCTCCCCACCGGGAGGTTTATTTCATGAGAGTCCATTTTTGAATACTATTAATGAATTAAATAGTACCAACACTTCTTCAACAATTTCTCATAATGGATTCGGAAGTAGATTATGGAACTAGCTTTGCTGTCGCTAATTCTAACCGTAAATTTTGTGTGTATAAAGTTATATTAATATAATTATAACAGTTATAGTTTCTTACTCGCTTGTTTTGCAGTTAGATTTCTCTCTCGAGAAGCCGAAGGGGAAATGCAACTATTGCTTGTGTGTTTAATGTCCGTACATGCCCTTTAGTCGCCTGTCAAGAATATCTTAATTTATTTTATTGTTTTTACTTTTTTAGTTTCAGTTCTCCTGGCTAGTTGGCAATCTGTGAAATTTTTGTGGTTAATAGAGCAACGTAACACATTGACACAAATATCCATAGAAACATACTACGACACTTATATGTGAAACAGGTCCGCCGTTTAACTAATCATTATAGCATCTAGCAAATACAATTGATTTCCGTCTACCTGTTTATGCATTATACAAGGGTAGTGTAGTAATTATGGAAATATAACTTTCTTTGAACTGATTTACATTTCCACACATGTATACAACACACACATATACACACACATACACACGACATAGCAACAGTACGATAAATGACAACAGAATCAATAAAACGAAAGCTAGTGATAATTGGAGACGGAGCCTGTGGTAAAACCTCTCTATTGTATGTTTTCACGCTTGGTGAATTTCCCACCGAGTATCACCCAACAGTATTTGAGAACTATGTTACTGATTGTCGTATAGATGGCAAGGCAGTGCAATTGGCACTATGGGACACCGCAGGACAAGAAGAGTACGAGAGATTGCGACCCTTGAGCTACAACAATTCGCATGTGATTCTTATAGCGTTTGCAATAGATACTCCCGATTCGTTGGATAATGCGAGATCAAAATGGGTCGCTGAGGTTAAGAAATATTGTCCCAATACCCCATACATTTTATGCGGATTGAAAAAAGACCTTCGATTGGATATAAAAGATCGAAGGAATTTCGTGCAAACGGATATGGGTGAACGAATGGCTTTGGAAATCGGGGCTAAGGTGTACTTGGAGAGTTCGGCCTTGACTGGTGAAGGAGTGGATGATATTTTTGAGTTTGCCCTTAGAGCTAGCTTATTGCACAATAATAGACCATCAAGTAGATGTTGTACAATACTATAGGTTGTAAATGACGAAGCAAGGAGTTTAGAAATGAAAAATATGGGATATGAGATTATATAAACTCATATATGGTAAGTAGGGACATGCATTTGAATAAAACGTACAGCATAATTCGTAGTTACAGAGATATGCAATTGAGCAAAGATTCCATCACGACGTTTCGATTCAAATGATTCATCTGAGCCTCGCCGTAACGGCTTTCTTTGTTAGACAATTTAGAAGTCACTGGATGGAAGTAAGAGAAAGCTTAACTACTTCAAATAGATAGGCAAAATATGGTAGAGGCCTATTTTCGCTGCTTCAATTAGGATTGAACAGGAATACACATATGTCTTAGAATGTTTATGTCGGTTTGGTTTTGAGCATTGGCTTAATTTTCGTGAGGCCCTAGGTAAATAAATACAAGATCAAGGATAATGTGGCAAAATTTAGGTTCTGGAAATATAGAACCTCGTTTCTGCGCTTAAATGTTGTCACTTCCAAGCAGTGATTCAATCAGACGTTGTTCGACTTGATAGTGTTGAAAACGAGTACAAATATGAAAACTAGCATATTGGATTTTAGTGTGAACTAGTTTGTACATATTTAAGGATGCCTACATTCTAGTGAGTGCGATAAGTTTCTATTAAGGTAAAATTGTATCTTTTAATCTAAGTTGAAATATCCAATTAAAAAGATATGATATGAAGGTAATTTACGGTGTCAAGCGAGTGCTACAAGATTAAAACTCCTAGAAGAATTGCTGCAAAGACAACTTCTCTAGGTATCATAGCACTGTTCAGACGCAACAACAATTATGTACTTAGTAGCGAAACTTTAAAGGTTATCGATAAAATGGACCAAGATGGCCTCTTCGCCACTCGTGACAAGCATTTCCGGCCGACTGTACAAGTCAAGTTTTGTTGCTGAAAGCCCAGTAAAACTTAATTTTCACTCAAAAGAAAAGATCGCTCAAACTCTATCTATTAGGAAAAAATGGTTTCACTTCTTGATCAGCTTTAAGAATACAAATAACAAGGTTAATATTTTTAGCCATTATCTAAAACAACTATAAAGATCTTTAATAAATTAATAACATGAACCCCTCTTGATTTTTAGGATTCAATCAAGCCACGTGCTCGGTATAAGCCCCAATTTCTGTCGAAGGCCGAAAACATATTCATCTAGCTTTCTCTTTCCTGTGAGCTCTACAAATATGACTAATACCCCAAATATCATGCGCATAGCGTCATACTCCAAAAATCTTATCTGAGCTGCAATTTCTAGACCATCTACTGACCTATATCCCAATTCCCTGTCAGTGGTCCTGATAGGAATAATTGGTCATGCCAAGGAAAAACATGGACTGTCGCACATGAGAAGATACGCAAGATAACATTGTTGACACATTGACACAATCGCTGTGTACTGGGACAACTTCTACTATGGTTAAATGAATAGCTACGCTGGTTTGTCAACCATCCAAAGTCTCTCACAATGATCTTGAAGCTAATTGCAAACGCTCATGCGAATGTGACTGTAAGCAAAATTGAATCATTATGGCTGTATTATTTCTGTGTCGGAATATACCTTTCCATCGTTGTGGGGGAGTGTGACAAAAGTTGGGGGGTCATGGGTGCCTCAGTAACTCATGCAATGAGAGTATTCCGCCACTTTAACGAATTAATATACAACTTACAGACAGTAACGTAAGTAGGCAAGTCATGTTCTGAAAGATCAAGATGAACAGGACATCAGAATTGATTTGAAGTTGTTTTCTATGAAAAAAAGATAAAACTAAATAAGATTTGCGGCCCCCAAAGCAATGATATTTAGTTCATGTACGGTAGGCAATTTTACTTGTTATCATATCATTCAACTAAAATGCATGCATATAAGTAAAGCGCAAGCCAATGCTATAGAGAAGAGTGAAGGATAAGAACAAAGCTGATAACAAAGTAGACAGAAAGAAGCAAAGAACGAATGAATTAGTGAAAAAAAAATGCATATTCTGCAAATGATATCCGAAATGAATAACAGTGGACCGAAGAACACTCAAATGCTATGCAACTGTACATGTGACGGTTACATGCGGTGTACAGTACACTACAGTATAATGGATGTTTAAGTTAAGGTTCCTCTGCCAGGATAAGAAATGGGAAGGGAGGGTGAGAGACGAATATATGTACAATTTCTCAAGATAAAGATAAGCAAAATGACAGTTGAAAGAATATTTTCAAAGCTTGTTCTCTAATTAAATGCTACTTGTCACATTTTACGCCTCCTTGTCTTTGTAATATTAAGTGTTTTCAATTAAAAGCTTTATGTACAAATTGAGGTGCTTGATTGATTTAGGGCTTTTTTTTGATACAGGTTTTTTTTCTTCCATTAGCTCGGCTTGCTTTTGCTTTCCTACCAACCTAATCGGCAGTATAAACCCTTTTTCTATTCCTATTCTATTCTCCTCTCTTCTTTCTCTGTCAACTGTCATTACTTCAGTACTGCTTCTTTTTACTTTATCAGCTTTACAAATTTGGTAACGAAGTATGTCTAATAGCAGTAGTAATAATAATGACGAAATATCCCATGCTATTTTAAATAATCAGCCTTTGGTTCCTGATTCAATTATCATATCAGCTCAACAAAACTCAAGCACTCCTTCAGCCACAACCACTCCTATAGCTACTCCCGTCTCCAACCCACATCCAGATGATGAGTACAATGTTGTTAACTCATCTGACTCATTCGCATTAGATGATCAAGATTGGGAAGCTTCAATTCTCAATATTCCCGCAACCCCATTTCATAAAGTCAAACATGTTTTTACATCATTTTATGATTCCTATATTATACCAAATTTAGGAATTTCGCTATTGCTCTTATCTCAATTTTTGAATTCAATAATGATTACAACATGTAAGTTATTGGTTACTGATAAAGATTTTAATCAACCCATACATCCGTTACAAATTTTATTTGTTCGAATGTTTATTACATATTTTTGTTGCTTAATTTATATGGGTGTAACAAAATCAGTCGAACAAGCACCACTAGGTCCACCAAAAATTAGAAAATTGCTAGTAATGAGAGGTTTTGTTGGGTTTTTTGGAGTTTTTGGAATGTATTTTTCATTACAATATTTAAGTTTATCTGATGCTGTTGCAATTACGTTTCTTGTACCCATGGTGACGGCATTTTTGGCGTGGGTCGTTTTAAAGGAAAAATATTCAATTTTGGAAGCTGTTTGTTCAACTTTGTCACTCGGTGGAGTCTTATTAATTGCAAAACCATCATTTCTCTTTGGTGAAGAATCTAACAAAGAAACAAGTAATGGAGAAGCAATTGAATCCTCCTCATCGGAGAAAAGAATTCTTGCTACTGTCGTCGGATTAATAGGTGTTTGTGGTGCTTCCAGTGTTTATATTGTACTTCGAAAGATTGGAATGAATGCTCATCCATTATTATCAGTAAGCTATTTTGCATTTATTTGCTGTATTGTTTCTTTCTTTGCCATTTCATTCATGCCCAACTTATCGTTTGTTCTTCCTCATAATTCATATCAATGGTTTTTATTTCTTGTCATTGGATTTTCGGGTTTTTTCATGCAATTTTCCCTTACAGCTGGTGTCCAGAGAGTCAAAGCTGCAAGAGCTTCATTAATGGCTTATTCAGGTATGGTTTTTGCCATAATTTGGGATTTGACAATATGGGGTCATTTACCTGGACTTTTGAGTTTCTTGGGTATTTCTCTAATTATCGGAAATGCCAGTATAATTTTCAAATTCAAACCTGAATCCAGCAATGAGAACAAGCCGTCGGTAGAGGATGTTGAACGCAATGGGAAATATAATGAATTGAATGGTGAACCCATTGCAATGGAAGAATTCATAATTACTGATGACGAAAACGAAGAAAACGACGATGGTAGTAGGCAGCAGAATAAGAACTCGTGATATTTTACTTCTTTTTATTGATATATTATTTACGGTATTTGGGATACATATTCTATTTATACACATTTTTATAGACATTACTAGACAAATGCATTTATGAATCGCTCAACACTGGCTTTTAGCTGAACTTACCCAATTCACCCTGAATTGAACTCAAGCTAATTGTTTTCATGGTTCTACGGGACTTCGAACTTTTTCTGGTAAGATTCCAACATAGACTTAACTCCGTTATCATGTGACCAAGAAGCATTAGTTATTCCAACCAGTCCAATTCTTTCTGGACCTGTTTCAATTGAATTAGGTTTCCATTAATCTGTAAGTCTACATCGCTCACGTAGTGTTTCATATTTCTCGTAAGCTCATTAACATTATGAATTAGTTTCCTCAGGTTGTTTAAATTGACGTCGATATATTCCAATTTTAAAAAATCTTGAGAATTTGGATTGGATGGTAATGTGCGTAGTTGACTGACCCATTTATGATTTGCTGATTGAGCCTTATTCATTTATATATAAATATAAGTAAATATACGTATGTGTCTAAATTAAGAATAGGTAATTGACAGTTGGTACTGGGCAGGGATCTTGACTTGTCAAATTATTTTTTCGGTAACATTCCATTCACTAATCTGTCAAATTGCCAACTTCGTGTAATATCCAAAGGTAAATCTTTATCCGAAATACTTTGATAATCAATATCCCATCTATCTAACTCGGTGAAAAATTTACAAATTGGCGTAGTATACCATCTGTCGCCATTCCATGTGAACCAACCAAGGTGCCCACCAACCGTGGTCGTAATCATCGTGACATAGGGATTTAAATTTGTTTCTGAATAAGGTAATGATCTAGACCCAGTGATTGGATCATCTTTCGAACTTACAATTAATGTAGGAACTCTAACTTTTAATAGCCTTTGTATTGGGGATGCCAATCTATAATATTCATCTGCTGAATTCAAGCCAAATAATTTTGATGTGAAATAGTTATCAAATTCTTTTAAAAATTTTATTTTAAATTTTGTGGGATCTTCTTGATACTCCTTCACAAACTCATTATTAGTTAAAATTCCATGGGAATTCAATAATCTCAACAAGTTGTTACACATTGTCGGGGAATAGACATTATGTCCAACTATACTCTCACGCAAATGAATTGCCGCATCGGGAAAATCCCATGGAGTTCCAAACATACATGCACCTTTGATTTGTTTTGAAACTGATGATGCTTCTTGACCCAAATAATTTGCAAGAATAGCCCCGCCCAATGAAAATCCCATCATATAAACCCTTTTATTTGGCCATTTTTTACTAACGACCTCGTTCATAACATACCTCAAATCGTTCGTCCATAATCCATTGTACAATTGAGGACTTGTTATGGTATGATTAGCACATCCTCGAGAATTTACAACGATGGCATCAAAATTATAAGGATCTGCAATAATTTTCTCCAATACTGCTCTAATATATGCTTCGTAGGAACCACCCGATAAACCGTGTAATACAATTAATAATGGCTTTGTATCATTATTTTCAATAATCTGTTGTGCCGGATTCAAATATTCTGTTCTGGGAGGCAAATCCTTCTCTTGGCTTGCTGGTTTATATTTCAAATGGTCTGGATCAGCTTCAAAAGGCGGTGCTACGGCAAAATCTAAGGCAATAGTACTCTCGCCTTCCCATTGATCGTACTTCAAATTTGTTCCATCGGGTATTCTATAAGTCTTGTTTTCAATGGTCAAAATTTGACGCTTGTAATGAACCTGATTTTGATTCTCAAATTTGTTTATGGCAGTATACGCCGTTTGTGTATGACCCGATGATAATATTGGATTCACATAAAAGCTGTGCTTTGAATCAAATTCTTCAACTTTAAGTTTTAGTAGTTCGGGTATCGTTGTAGAGTTGTTGCCACTACTGCTACTATTACCTGGATTTCTTGGTGTGAACTTGATTGGAGTTTTGGAAATGTAGTTTTCCACTCTTGATTTAAAAAACCCTGATCCAATCATTATTAGATGATTCGAATAGTGGAAGGAATTGGTTGTGCAATCTAAGACCATACATTGCTTTTTTTTCGTTTAAAGGGTTCAGCAAGTACGAGTAGTACAAGTTGAAGTTCAAATGTAGCGGGCAACATTAACCGCATTTATTCATATCATTCTAAATTACCCGCGTATTGGCAGTTCAAATGTTGAGCTTTAGTTTGTGATTAGATATAATATAAGAGAAATCGGCGAATGTGAAATCACGATACATAGTTGTTTACGTCTTTTTGCAACATCAATTGGCTTACATTTAACTATAACAACGATAGAACAAATCAATAAAAATTGATTAGCTCAGCATTTGACAATCGTGTATTCTTTTGACAGAACAAAAGAGATAAATACCAAGGTAGTAGAGACAATATTGGTCATAGAAAGTAGTACAAATAATGGATGATAGGCGTGCTAAATTATTGCATATGTGGATGACCGAAATTTCCACTAAATTGAACACCCAAACGGGATTATCAACCAAGACAGAAGCCGCATATGCAACATCTGGAAAAGCGATAACCATGGATAAATTATAAGTCAAATTTCTCAAGAAATCAAAGACCCAGAGAAGCTACTACTGTTAACATCATTACCACATGAGGTTTTCCTGGATTCGGAGACGCCTAAACGGCACTGCCATATGTTTGAATCAGACTCTGTTATAAGCAAATGAAGGGCGGAACTATTTTCCAAACGCTATTCTCCTTCTCAACGTAATTAAACCATCAAATAATACTCGATCTTTCCATTTTGCCATACTATGTGACCTGACTTAAACTTCTTAGACGTTGCTAGCCAACAATTCGAAATTCTAGTCAATGGACGAGCATTCTATAAATTGGCGCACGAGATTTTTCCACAATTAGAGAATTGCTCAGTTGATATTCATTGTGTATCAAATCACACCAATTGAGTGATAAACAGCCATAAGTTGAAGAACAGTGCAGGGGTCGTGTATAGGTTGATGGATTCCCAATTAGGACTCATTTGTACCAAAAAAAATGAGACTAGACACTACTCTTTTTATATACAGACTTTGTTACAATTGCGTCAAAGTGCACGACCATAGATAAGAAATATATGGTGGGTAGTACATCATATCATACATACATTACATACACATATTCGTTGCCACTGTCAGTTCGGTTAGTCCCACAGCACACAATCTCCCTCTCACGCTCTCCCTCCCTTACTTTTCCCATAACGATATTCTTATAAAATCACATTCAATCACTTTATTATCACTACTGATCAGACAATATCATAATTAAACCATAATGCAATTATCATTGTCTGTATTGTCTAGTATTGCAACTTCTCTCTTAGTATTTACTTCGGTAGTTGATGCTAAAAAACACAGTGCCAAATTACATAGATTATCAAATGAAGAAACTTTAGATGCCAATACATTCCAAGAATATACCAATGCTTTAGCCAATAAATATTTGAATATTTTCAACGCTGCCAACGGTAATCCATCTGCTTATGGTGTTCAACAAGTTCTTTCTAACCAACAACCTGAAATTCCTTTTGTTTGTCCAGAAAAAAGTGGTAAATATGATGTTCCCTTGACGAATTATTTGAATGCTCAGTATTTTACCGAAATTCAAATAGGTACCCCAGGTCAACCATTCAAGGTTATTTTAGATACTGGTTCGTCCAATTTGTGGGTCCCATCTCAAGATTGTTCTTCATTGGCTTGCTTTTTACATGCGAAATACGATCATGATGCTTCTTCTACGTATAAAGCAAATGGTAGTGCATTTTCAATCCAGTATGGTTCTGGTTCAATGGAAGGTTACGTTTCCCAGGACACTGTTAGCATTGGCGAATTAGTGATTCCTCACCAAGATTTTGCCGAAGCTACCTCAGAGCCAGGTTTAGCATTTGCTTTTGGAAAATTTGATGGTATTTTAGGATTAGCATATGATACAATTTCTGTCAATAAAATTGTTCCACCAATTTACAATGCTATCGATCAAGGCTTATTAGATGCTCCACAATTTGGCTTCTATTTGGGAGATACCAACAAAGATGAGAACGATGGTGGTTTGGCTACTTTTGGTGGTTATGATGAGTCTTTATTTCAAGGTAAAATTGCTTGGTTACCTGTTAGAAGAAAGGCTTATTGGGAAGTTTCTTTTGAAGGCCTTGGCTTAGGTAATGAATATGCGGAATTGCTGAAAACTGGTGCTGCTATTGATACAGGTACCTCATTAATCACCTTGCCATCAACATTAGCCGAAATCATTAATTCCAAGATTGGTGCTACAAAATCTTGGTCTGGTCAATACCAAATTGATTGTAATAAAAGGGATTCATTACCAGATTTGACTATGACCTTTTCTGGTTATAACTTCACTTTGTCTCCATATGACTATGTGTTGGAAGTTGGGGGTTCATGTATTTCTGTATTCACTCCAATGGATTTCCCTAAACCAATTGGTGACTTGGCTATTGTTGGTGATGCTTTCTTGAGAAGATATTACTCGATCTATGACTTGAAGAAGAATGCTGTTGGTTTAGCTCCATCCAAGGTTTAGATTCCTTGAATTTCAAAAAAAAGTGAATAGATAATAAAGGAGAGTCATTGATGTTTTCTTAACCCAAACTGCTATTAGAGAATTCTTTCGAAAATTAATACAAAGGATTTGTTTTTCTTATTTCTTTACTTTTAAACCATGTAAGAAAATGCGTAATATCGCTTGTTTGCGTGAGGTTTTCAAGTGAATATTTGTAACTCTGTGCAACAAATTTCGTAGGCACTTTAATGCATAAAAAGTGCTGGCTAAAAAAGCTGTTATTATTGAGGTTTGGATGTTTTTGCAGCCAGCCATTTTTTGCAAGTATAACACTTTCACCAAATCTAGGGGGATCATGTATCAGTGAACCTAAATCAAGTAATCCTGATCTATATTACTGAAAATATTCACTTGATTTCCTTTTCGTCTAAGCTTTAAAATCGTCTAAAAGATTCACATTCCTATCCAATTTTACATCATCAAGTACAAAAGTAATTATGACGATCCCACAATTTGCACCACCATCACATAATGATATAAAACCTCTAGTTTCCAATAAATTAAACGTACAAAAAGATGCATATTCGTCCTCTTCGACACCTGTTAACAGTCTGAGTATTTCATTTTCCTATAAAGGTTATTTAATGACTCAATCTTCATTAAATCG
Source organism: Nematodospora anomalae (assembly GCA_030572795.1). NCBI lineage: Eukaryota > Fungi > Ascomycota > Pichiomycetes > Serinales > Debaryomycetaceae > Nematodospora > Nematodospora anomalae. Next base: position 184,543 of record JAJMBC010000014.1, on the reverse strand, counting down.
TCTAGAAGTTGAATCTACTTCATCTAAGTCGTTACCTATCTCGTTTCCAAATTATTATCTACATCAATCCCATTCTTTGGACACTTTTAGTTTGTTTAATAGTGCAGAAGGTAAAACTGAAAGAAAGTCTAAGCATTCAAGCTCTTCACAAATGAGTTCTGCCAAAAGTCATCCCCAACAACAACAGCAGCAGGCAGCAGCTCCATCACCACAACAACAGGTTTATAGTATGCAATTGAGTCCAATGGATAATGCGTTCAATCAAGTCCCCAAGAGGTTCTCCCTGTTTATAATAGATCAGCAGAATCCATACGTCTCACAAAGGTTAGATAATTTATCTATTGTCTCGCCATCGTTGACAAGCGATTATGAGCTCAAGAACCAATTGACACAACCATCGATGACAAAGATGAAGAAACCAAGCATGGCTCTCGATAAAAAGCACCTCACAAGGCCAAGCAAAAGTGCCACAGGGACCCTGCTACGAGATATTTCTGACTCTATGGGATCGCAAGCGACGATTTTTTCAACACGACAAGAACAAACGGAGTTGTTATCTGAAGCGCCCGCACACAAGAGGACAAGCCGTTCTATTCGATTATTCAATAAACAGAAATCAAAGCGCACGAGTAATGTCACATTGTACCATACTCCCTCGTCGACTTCCTCCAAATCAAGTCTTATACGACGTAATGCCATAAAAATCAAGGATGGAAGTTGGATATACCGGTTGAGATTAAAGCTCAAGAAAATTGTATCAAAGTTCAGGTTTTACAGATTTAGAGCTTCTTCAAAGAAACGAAACGCAAGTATAAGCAGGAAACCCAGTGAGAAGAAGAGGTTGGGCAGTGTGCTTGGCATGCATGGGAGGTCAAGGACCTTGATCCGGAAACAGAGAGAAAACCCGCAGAATCAGGATATTAAACGGTTAGCATCCATAGGAATGCAACAACACACGCTGCAACCAAGAACGTTTCTTCAGATATCGAACCCTTCCACAAACCCGCACTTGGGCAAGCATCCCGTTTTCAAAGTTGCTAGAATTGATGATACCCTCAAGTATTCAGCCGGGGCGCCAAAGGAAAACGTCCGTTTAGATGACAACAATGAAGCAATGGGCAAATTCAATCATTTATCAGAGTACATACACCAACAAGAGAGTAACTACAGGAAACAATTCTTGATGAAAAACAACGACAAGATAGAAGTAGAAAGTAACTTGCCGTCGCCTAATTTTGACAAGATGAGTGAAGATTTGGCCACGGAATCAGTTGCACCGCCGGTTCCTCCGCATTTAGACCACAGTTATACGACATCCATCAAGCACTCCAAGTATTCTGACTACAGCATTGGAGAGTTGTGGCAGAGCTACTTGCGGCAGGTGATATGCAAGAGAATCCAACTTCGTCAGGAAATCAGCATGTTTCAAGAATTCATGGCTAATAGAGACACAAGCGAGATGTTAAACCAAATATTTGCTCAGGCTACTACTACAACAACCACGGCGTCATCGACTTCTCATGACCGACCAATCAGATCGGAAAACGGCGAAAAAGTATCTGCTATGAAATCATCAGTTACGAATGGAAGCATGGAGGAAGAAGACGTGGTTGATGACGTTGAATCCACGTCCTCGATATACACTTCAACCACTACAGATACAAACAAACAGCGTATTAGTGTTAATCTGCAAGAGGCAGAATTCTCAGCAAAGGTATTGAATAGAAGATCTATGCTAGGTGAAATGTTAGAGTACCTGTCGTGTGAAGATGATGACGATGATAACGATTACAGTGAGATGGAGAATGATCTGAATTCCATAGCTACGGTTCGTCGTTCATCCGTCGGCAGATCAAATTCAGTAGCTAGTAATGGTACACAATTGGATATACTATCTAAAACATACGGTACAATACTGAGAAGAAGCATGACAAAGAATCCAAATTCTCCATTGAAAAGAAGTTTTGGCTTGAATCACAGTTTAAGTCAATTATCTAATCAAGGAAGTGGAAGTATATCAAGTAAATATAATTAACGAATTTAATATATGGAACACATTTTTCATTAATTTTATTATATACAAGTAAAAAAAAAATGATTTAAAGGTGCAGTTGTCAAGTTATCCTTTAATACACAACAGCTCTTTCCTGAACCCCTTCACTTCATATATACAAATTGTTATAAATGAGGATAAATACAAAAAACTGAAAAGTGAAAATGAGAAAGAAAAAAAATGCCATCAACATTATAAAAACAAAGTGTAGGAAATCAAACCATTTTCTCTAATTCATTAATTCTTTGGCTCTTCAGATGAAGAATTGGATTGTTCGCCATCTTTATATAAATCTTTGAAAAGATTGATGGCTTCATTTTGTAATTCTTCAGTCTTAGCTTTCAATTCTTCAGGAGCAACATCTTCACCAGCTTGAGCTTTCAAAACAATTTCCCTTAATTGAGTGATTTGTTCCCTAACTTTTTCAACAGCTTCGGATGATAATTTTTCTTTGTGTTCATTTAATGAGTTTTCAGTATCATTACATAATTGATCAGCTCTATTGGCACTTTCAATGGATTCTCTTTTAGCTTTATCAGATTCGGCGTATTTTTCGGCATCGTTAACCATCTTTTCAATTTCAGCATCTGACAAACCAGATGAACCAGCAACGGTAATAGAAGCATCTTTGTTGGTTGCCTTATCACGGGCAGAAACTTTGATAATACCATCAGTATCAATATCAAAAGTAACTTCAATTTGTGGTACACCTTTTGGAGCTGGTGGAATACCTGATAAAGTAAAGTTACCAATTAATTTATTGTCTCTAGTTAATTCTCTTTCACCTTGGAAAACTCTAATTTCAACTGAAGTTTGACCAGCAGAAGCGGTTGAGAAAATTTGGGATTTTTTAGCTGGAATAGTAGTATTTCTTGAAATTAATCTTGCAAAAACACCACCCATAGTTTCAATACCTAATGATAAAGGAGTAACATCTAATAAAACGACATCTTTAACTTCACCAGCTAAAATACCACCTTGAATGGCGGCACCCATGGCAACAGCTTCATCTGGGTTAACAGCTTTTGATGGTTCTTTACCAAAAATAGATTTAACAGTTTCAACAACTTTTGGCATTCTTGACATACCACCGACTAAGATAACCTCTGAAATGTCTGAAGTTGATAAACCGGCATCTTTAAGGGCTTTTTTACATGGTTCGATAGTCTTTTTGATCAATGGTTCAACTAATTGTTCAAATTGAGCTCTGGTGATTTTTTGGTTAATATGCTTTGGACCTGAGGCATCAGCAGTAATAAATGGCAAGTTAATTTCAGTGGAAACAGTTGCTGATAATTCAATCTTGGCTTTTTCGGCTGCTTCTCTAATACGTTGAATAGCCATTCTATCTTTCGCTAAATCAATACCAGTTTCTTTTTTAAAGTTGTCAACAATGTTTCTTACAAGAGCAATATCGAAATCTTCACCACCTAAATGGGTATCACCATTAGTAGATTTAACTTCGAAAACACCAGCACCGATATCTAAGATGGAAATATCAAAAGTTCCACCACCTAAATCAAAGACAGCAACAACTTCACCGTCATTTTTTTCCAAACCATAGGCCAAAGCTGCGGCAGTTGGTTCGTTAACAACTCTTAAAACGTTCAACCCAACAATTTTACCGGCATCTTTGGTAGCTTGTCTTTGAGCATCATTGAAGTAGGCTGGACAGGTAACAACAGCATTGTTGATTTTCTTATTTAAAGCGGCCTCGGCAGTTTCCTTCATTTTATTTAAAACAAAACCACCAATTTGTTGTGGGGAATATTGTTCACCCCTGGCTTCCAACCAAGCGTCACCGTTACTGTGCTTGACAATTTTATATGGAACTTGGTTGATATCTCTTTGAACTTCCTTATCTTCGTAACGACGACCAATCAAACGTTTTGTGGCAAATAAGGTATTCTCAGGGTTGACTACAGCTTGACGTTTAGCAGGAATACCGACCAATCTTTCACCATCTTTAGTAAAGGCGACAATAGAAGGGGTAGTTCTGCCACCTTCTGAGTTTTCAAGGATTTTTGGTACTTTACCTTCCATAACAGCAACGGCAGAGTTTGTGGTACCTAAATCAATACCAATAACTTGACCATTTGGGGCCCCAGAAGAAGTAGATTGAGCACGAATAAAACATGCTGGTAATTGATAACGACTAACGCTTTTCAATGAATTTCTAGCAGCTAACATCTTGGAATGCTAATGATATTGATTGATTGATGGATGGATATATATTGATGTATTGAAAAGAAGGAAATGTAGAAGGGAGAAAGAGAGAAAGAGAGGGCAGCAAACAAAGCAGAAGTGAAAATTTTTATATGTCAGAAAGGTAACTGAATTATTTTACTGAAGAAAATGAAACTCAATCAAAAATATAAAAAAAAAATAAAAAAAAATAAAAATAAAAAAGAATAAAAACTCATGGAAGCTCATAGAAAAAAAATCCATTGTGTAGTGTACTCACACAAATGACCAGTGATCAAAAGGTTGTAAACTAATTCAATTATCATCAACGCCAATGACCCCTTGTGTATATTTACAGTAGTGTCCATCTTTACACTTTCGTGAGTTTATTAACACTCTTCTTTAGTTCTACAACACCATGATTGCACCTATAGAAAGATAATCGTACATGCATATTTGAAAATTATCATCCCTCCAAATCTGGCGGCAAATTTCCATTCATTAGCCAAGTCAATGATTTATCTTTGCGAAATGTTTCAATATGATTAATTATTTCGTCGGCACTTTTGTCGTATTTGATCATACCTCTTTGAATAGCATCACACAATTTTTTCCGTCTTTGGTATCTCTTGGACTCTTTTGATCTTGAGTCCCCTCTCCATTCGTGCTTTCCGTATTTTTCATCTAACTCGCATAGAGGATCCTGTCCTTTGTAGCCTTTGTAAAATTCGTCATAAATTTCTCTGATGGTGGTAGGATTATGCAAAAAGGTAATGTGGATTTTTTGGTCATTTTTTATCGCGTCGGATTCGGCGTTATTGCAAGGTGTACCCGCGAGATCATTATCATCGTCTAATTTCCTCTTGGGTGGTTTCTTCTGTGGTGGTGCCTGTGGTGCGGACGGTGACTGAGGTTGTTGTTGTAAATGCGCCTGTTGCGCCCGCTGCGCCTGTTGCGCCTGTTGTGCCTGCTGTGCTTGTTGCTGGAGAAGTTGCGAAGATTGCGATTGTTGAGCAGTCGCAGTAGCTACTGCCACCTGGTGTAAAGCAGGATCCATGGAACTGTCCAAATGTGAAGTGAGATCTTGATGTGTTTGAAGTTGATGATGATGTGTTTGTTGTTGGTTCTGTTGATGTATCTGAAGTGAATGACGTTGCTGTTGTTGTTGCCGTTGTTGTTGTTGCCGTTGCTGCTGTTGCTGCTGTTGTTGCTGTTGTTGTTGAAGGTGGGGATTCTGATGTTGTTGATGATGATGACTCTGTATTTGGTTAACTTGTCTTTGGATATCATTAAAGTCGACATCATCTTGGAGCGCTTGAATGGAATTTAATACAGCATCATCCTGATTCTTCTTATCAAATATTTCACAAATAAGTGAAGTCACTTTATCGATTTTGGAATTTTGGAAATCTATAACCTGTCTTAACAAAGTAAGCTCTTGTTGCATAGTTAGGATTTTTTCATTTTCCAACTTACTTAATTGCAAATTCAATCTATCAACTTTATTTTGAAGATATGCTATTGTTTCAGCATCGCCAGTTCGGGAATGAGATGATGTGTTCATTGCAAGCTATATGTCTAATCAAGCACCAGTAATTAGCATCTGTAGAGGATCTGAAAAAATGTTGCAAAATGTCGGACAATGTTTGGTGGATATGTCTTGTATGTCTTTATTCAATATGTATGGGCGAAAGAAAAATGGTGTTTCGGTTCTTTGTTTATTATGGTTTTTTGTCTCTTGTCTCTCGTCTCCTGTTACCACAGTGTCGGAAAAAACCTGGTCTTGTGACTATATACTGTATATCGCATACTATTCTTCAGAATCAGCTTCACCATCGAGCTCTTCAAAATTTGCAGTGAAAGCTTCCCCAAACAAAGCCAATATAGCTACTTGTCGGCCCTTTGAACTGATATAGACAACTCTACATTTCTTGCTACTTCCAAATACTTCTGTTGTAGCCGCACTCAACTGATCGAGATTCAGCGACCTTGGTAAAAACAAGGCGATATTTTCTGTATATTGAACCATTTGATTTAGCATCTCCAAAATCGCAAATGGTTGCATTTTGTACAAGTCAAATTGATCTCGGTTATAATCTGTGCCACCCCATGGTGGAGATGAAAATATAAAATCAAACGTCTTCAGCGGGGATTCATTGTTCCGGAGATCTTCAGGTATCCAGTCCATGTTGACCTCGTCAGAAACCTTACTTATTTCATTCCAATCTGCTTCCACCGTCCATATCTTCTCTCTGACCCCGTAAATCGACGCATTATGCTCTGTGCAATATAAATTCGTCGGGTTTATATCCACCGCACCAACAGACTCAAAGAATTTTGCAAACTGAATGGTATTTCCACCCCCACCACAACACAAATCTAAACACTTGGTGGCGTTGGGTAGTAGTTTGACAAACAATTGTGCCGTGTACCGAGCAATTGGTTCCGGCGTTACACTATACCATAATTCCGCAGATAGATATATCCCATCGTCGTACTTCTCAAACAATTCGTATCTTCTGTTCCAAAACTTTTGCACTGAATAAGGAAGAGTTTGCTTGGTGTGTCTTAGTAGATCGCCGTTATCAGTATATGTAGAATCTTCGTTATTCTGTGTTTGTTTATTGTTGCTCTTTTGCATCTTCTTTTTCTTCTTTTTCTTATTTTTCTTCTTTACTCTGCCCTTGGTGTCAACGGGCGAAGACATTTCTGTTTCAGGTGGAGAGGATTCCGCCAGTTTTAAAGGGGTATCTATATCTATCGTTAATCCATGGTTTTCTTCGGCTGCATGGTTATTCATCGGTGGTAAAAGGAAAGATAGTTTATGTATGGAAAAGATGCTTGATTTTGCACATTAATAATGGAAAAAAAAGATCAAATACTCATTCTTCATGTCGTTCGATGATTGTAAGTACTATTGTACATTGATTGCAACTTCTATAAGACATTAATTTACATTACAATAATCGAAATTATTAGCTTTATTTATATAATAGTACAAAGAATATAATTCTTATCTCAATTCCTTTAAATTCTCCAAATTTTACCATTTTCAACAAAGAATCTGTTTTCTTCTTGTAGTTTCTCGAGTGCAGCTTGAACTTCTACTTCTGAAAACACATCTTCTTGTCCCATCCTCTCATTGATTGCATTAATAACTGCGTCATAAGAAGCAGAACCAACTTCGTTATCAAATACCTCCGACCGCGATATCACCGCCATAACTTCGTAGAATTTTCTCAATCTTTCAGTACTTATTGTGGCTTGTACAGCGGTATTTGTTGCTCTATCAGTTAATGGTAGTTGTTGCTGCTGTTGCTGTTGTTGCTCTTGCTCGTTTTCCTGTTGTTGTTGTTGTGAGGATAAGTGGAAATTTTCCAACTCCTCTCCCACAGTTTCATCCTCATCATTCTCGCGTCGTCCAATAGCTGGCTCGGGTGTAGTTGACGGAGTTATTTGTTGCTGTTGCTGTTGCTGTTGCTGTGCTCTTAATCTACTTCTCCTAGTACTTGCTCTAGGGATTATTTCCTCTTCGGATTCGGATTCTTCCAGCTCTAAATCAGAATTAGCCTCATCGTCTATATGAATGGCAGTCTTTTGTTTCTTTTTGGACTTCTTTGCAACTTCTTTGAATAATGCAAATCTTAGTAATTCTTCGGCAATTTTGGCATCTTTTACATCAACAGTCTTGGATAACCTCACTTTAGCGTGTGCTGTAGCAAGACGAATAAGCGTTTCCAACGTTCTTGCGGTGATTGGAGCAGTATTTCTTTGATTATTACCTATTAAATCATTTCTTAATGAAGAATATGTGCTTACAATATAATCTGAAGCTCCTTTTGTCAATACTGGTTTTATTCTTTGCTTGGCATATTGGATATATTTCTTCAAGAATGGTATGGAAAATATACATGGGGTTTTTTTTCCAGATTGTTGCTGAGCTCCAGAATGTAATAAAGCGTTGAATTTTTGAAAAATTGGTTGCTCTAATAACTCCTGTTCATTAGTGTCATCATCGCCTACTGCTAATGTAATATTTGATTTTTCCCTAATTGGTTCACCTTCCATTAATCCTGGTGGAATAAATCTATGCATCCTTAGGACATGCTCGGATATAATTCTGTCCTTCGTTGGATTTACATCATCAGTAACAACAAATAATAAATCAAAACGAGATAATAATGAATCTGGTAAAGCAATATTTTTATGCGGATCCTTATGAACATCATACTGACCAAATACAGGATTAGCAGCTGCGATAACCGAACAACGAGCATTTAAAGATGTATGAATGCCCGCTTTTGCAATTGTAACAGTTTGTTGTTCCATAACTTCGTGAATAGCCACTCTATCGGCATCAGACATCTTGTCAAATTCATCAATACAAACAACACCTCTATCAGCTAGAACCATGGCCCCCGCTTCTAACCTTCTTTCACCTGTTTCTTTGTCGGTAGTGACTGCAGCGGTTAAACCAACACCTGAGGAACCCCTACCAGTAGTTGCAATTGCTAACGAAGCTGTATTTAAAACAAACCTCAAAACCTGAGACTTGGCAGTAGACGGATCACCAACCATTAGAATATTAATATCACCTCTTAAATGGGTTCCATTATCCAAGTTTTTTTCAACCCCTCCTAATAACATAAGTAATACCGCCTTTTTAATATATTCGAACCCGTAAATTGAAGGAGCTAATGAACTTGATAAAATATCGAATATTTTTCTATCCTTGGAAAGTTTATTAATATTTCTTATATCTTGATCAGTTATTTTCTCTTGAGATGCAACCCCAGTTGATCTTGCATGCAACGGGTACACGGAATTTCCTAATATCACCGTTTTAAAAGAAGAACTGTTGTTTGCCCCGCCCCCAAGAGCACGGTAGACACCAACTATTTGGACACGATCTCCAGGTTTAGTTAAATCAACTAAATCATCATCTAATATAACGTCAACGGATCTCGGCAATTGGCCCGCAGGAGCAATTTCTGGCATTTCTTGTACGGAAATTTTTTGATGGTCTCTGTAAGTTGAATAACCATATTCTGTCATTAGTTTGTTGCCGTCCATATCTTCAGTAGGATAAATTGGAGGCGTTGAAATGGCATCAAATGAAGTAGTTTGGTCTCTATACTCTCTCGCATAAAATCTACCTGTCTTCTCGGCATAGTGAACCGATCTAATCACTTTCGGACGGACTAATGAGGCTCTGGTTACAATTCCTTCTATTGAAACCATCTTTGAAAGATACCCAGAGTCAATTGATCTGGGCGTAACCGAATGATTACCAAACGCTCCTTTGAACGATAAATAATATTGCTGATTTGGATCAAAGTCATCTGGAAATGTAGAATCATGAGGATCGTATATCGTTAACACCGTATCTCTCAACGCACGTTCGCATGCTGGCAAAAAATCGGCCGGTTGATTAAGCAAACCTTTCCAAAATTCTCTATCGAAATCTCTAATTTCGTCTATTGAAATATTCAACCTGTACTTGCGTTTCACAATCATATCTTTTATAAGATTCCTGTAATCTATATTTGTGTTTGGAGCGATTCTATCTAAAAACTCTTGAAATCTTCTAGCTCTGTCACCAAAAATAGCATCTATAGGCTGTTCGCCTACTTGAGTGGGCTCATCCATTTTCTTTAGAGTTGAAGTTATGTGCTGTGATAAAATGAATGTTCTCTATTGGAAATGTCAAAATAAAAGGGAAGAAAGCAGCTTAGAGGAATAATATGATGCAGAATTATTGTTTAGCGAATGAAACTTGTTTGAACATATGTATAAGGAAGAAATCAAAAAAAAAGAATACCATAAAGAAATCCAGAAAGGAAGAATAAAAAAAAACGCGTCTTATTAGGATTCCTAATTAGGTAATATATAATATTACGTAATATATTATATAATCCAGGTTTTCCACTCTCGCTATATACGCCAACCTTTCAATAATACACTACCACCATCTGTTTCATCTTTGCTATCTAATAAACTATCAAATTCTTCAAATTCTAATGCCGTTGCTTGATGCTTATATTTTCTAGTCTTTTCGCTTTCCATTAATGTCTTATAGCTCCAATCCAAGAAATCTTCCATATTATAACTTGGTTTTCTAAACGGTTCACCAAATATTTTCGCTAACGTTGCGACATTTGGATGATAATGACTCATTAAGCTTTCCAACTCCCATAATGATGAATTTATAGCATTCGTATTCATTGGGTTCACTTCATTGTTATCGTAGGGATCAGTATAATTGTTCTTCGTTTCAGTATCGTGCAACATGATCATGCATGTTGGATGTCTCTTTAACAAGTTATAAACAAATGGTATTATGATAACGACACCAGAAGCACTTGATGCTATTGACAATCGGGCTAGCTTCTTAATAAACGACGCAACTAAATTTGCCGACAAATGTGTCGACGACAAGAATAAATCACACAATCTGAAAAATCTTGATTTGTAACGTGTAAATAATAATTCTGGAGTTAAAAGCGAATATAATTTTGTGTAAAAATCGGGATACTCAAGATTGTATTTCTTCATCAATTCATATAGCGAGTTTAAAGTTAGAATAGGAATTATTGGATCCTCCGATACATCATAGGAATCGGTTAAAAAATCCATTAAACCCTGTGGTTGAGTCATATAGGGAATGATCCTTTTATGTAAAATCAACAATATAGCTTTGTATTGATTAGTTGATAAAGGATACGATAATATGGTAATAATGCATTTTTGATATTGCGATTTGAATAGCGAGTGCTTATATGCAACAGAAGGCAAATTATTTGGAATCCAAACAGGTTTATCTTCAAGATCTTCTGTGTTAAATAATAGCCCGTTTCGTATTAATGTAAAAAAATTCGAGAAGATTAATCGCAATTCCTCTTTAGTTTTGGTGTCCTTCCACTCTTGAAGTAATTCTGGTAAGATATTAAAGAAATAAAACTGTATATCCCAGTATTTTTGGAAAAATTCGGAGAATTCCAAAACAAGGAAATTATTTGAATTTCCATCTGGTAAAGTTTCACCTATTTCACTAGTCAAAAGTGCTTCAATTAATTGCTTATAAGTTGTGCTTGGGAAAAATGCTTCTTTACAATTATGACATTCTAGCTTGAGCAGATTTAAGTTTATTTCCAATAAATCCAATTGCAAAGAGCTTTCAAATGATAATTTTGTCTTTATGAAATCAGCAATTATAGTTTTGAAATTTGAATATTTATCTAGTAACCATTTAATAATTACTTTCTTTTGATCATCTTGTTTCTTTGTGATCGTTAATTGTCCATTTCTATATAGTTTTTGAAAACATTTGAACACAATTAAAGACAAATTACGACCTAATAATTCATTTTTGACATCTTCGTTGGAAGCTAACTTGGTTTTAACTTTTCTCAACTGTTCTAGTAACGGTACAAAATTGTTAAACTTTGATAATTCGTCTATTTGCAAACCCAACTCTTGTATGTCCTTCAAGGACAACAGCGCATCGTCCACTTTACCTGCTGCCTTCTTCGCTTCCTTACGTTCGGTTGCCTGCTTTGCAGCTTTTCTCTTTGCTGCCATTTTGCCCTGTCGTAATGAAGTAAGTTGAAGATAACTGATACACAAGTATATATATTTTTTTGTACGTAGTGATGAGCTTGTCCTTCACACGACCAATCCATGCCATATAAAGATCTTCTACCAGATAAAAATTTTCATCGAATTTTCCTTCTTCTTTTCCTTCTTTGTATGACCTTCCAAGTTTTATACTACATGATGAAATCTCGCGTATCATTCATTATTAAATTCCCTTCTCTGAAGTCGCAGTCATCTTCGGATGATTCCTTTGGAGAAAATGGCTTAACTTGTCTGGGTTTTTATTTGATGATGGTGTCTGGCGCAAAATATCTTGTTACATTTTAACAGACGCTAAAGAGAGCTTCTGATCCATACTTGAAAGGTTGTACCAAATCAGCTACAGTGTCGTTGCCATGAGTTTTGAATTGATTCATATATATTTGAATTCCCTATTCATTCTAGCGTAGTAAGAAATTACTCTGTTCTATACAATAAACCTCGGGCATGAGATTCAGCAAATTTGCTTTCGATTATGGAAATTCGAATCTGATCTACGTTTTTCATGTTTTCAATTTCTTGTACTTTCCTTTACTCTAGTTTCCAAGGGCAATGTCAGAAAAATCCTACAATGAGATTAAGATCTTTAAACATTCCTCAAGCCTAATATCACCCGCTATCAGATACCATTGTCTGTATGAGAGATTACTTTCCAAAAGGTTTCTTTAGGCTTGCAGAAGTCATAAATATGCTTCATCCAACTACTTGATCCAGTTGCTGTTGCCTAAATGATGCTTGGTCGCAAAGAAGCCGCTTTAGGATCTTTCGGGTACCACATAAGAAAAAAAGTAAACAGTGCATCTTGTGATAGAATGGGGGTAGAGATATTTCAACCTCTTCTAACACCAACATTTATTACAATCTCACAATTACAGCCAACCATGAATGATTTAGATAAAAAGCCTCGATATGGTCCCATACTGAAATACATAATTATATTGGTCAGTGCATTTTTTTCGGTTATTTATTGTACAATTCTATGCACCGGAGCAGTAATAGAACATATATTTGATAAGATTCGAGGTAAGACAAAGTTCAAACCAAAAGATGTGGAAATGCAAGGATACATCCCCCGTAAGGCGTACGATGATTTAGAAAACATGAAACCTACTGGCAATCTACAATATTATTTGCAGAAATTAAATTTGGATTTGGAGGAATATAAAGTTACTACGCCCGATGGATTTATACTTACCTTGCATCGAATAATTGACCCTCATGAATCCGACGAGATACGACAATCTAGAAAGCCATTCTTATTGCAACACGGACTACTATCCTGTTCTGGAACGTTTATCGTGAGCGGAAAGAACTCATTGGCGTACTATTTGCATGAGCAAGGTTATGATATATGGATGGGAAATAATAGATCGTGGTTCAAAGCTGAACATTCGAAGATCAAGGGCAATTTATATAACAATGAAATCTATTGGGACTGGGGTGTCAAAGAATTGGCTTATTTAGATTTACCTTCCCTAATTGAAACCGTGCTAGGGATGAAACCAAAGCACCAAAAATTAGTGCTTGTTGGACATTCACAGGGTGGATTACAGAGTTTTCTAATGCTTAAGAATAAAGATTTGGGACACATTCATGACAAAATTGAGTTGTTTGTACCACTAGCACCAGCTATATACCCCGGCCAATTGTTCCACGCCAGATATTTCATCAAAATCATAAATCTCTTTAATGGGTTTATGTGGACTACGGTGTTTGGTTTCTGTGCCATGTTGAGGAATTTATGTCTCATTCGAAACTACATATGTCAGTATGGGCTGTTTGGACGATTATCTTATTACATGTTTAAATATCTATTTGGCTGGACCGGTAGGAATTGGGGTAACAATAAAAAAGTTTGGCATTTTTGTTTCATATTCAATATGAGCTATGTATCTGTGCAATTAATGCAATATTATTTATCGAATTTCGTACCTGAAGGGTTTGTGAAAATGCTACATCCAAAGAGGGCGTACAAATCCGGTGATAATTATGCCATAGATCCTCAGTTTATAGTTGATGATTCAAACTCTTTTTTTCCCTACAAAAAGAGTTGGTTTGATGAAGCTAAAGTGCCAATGATTGTCGTAGTTGGCGAAGATGATTTTTTGGTGGATGGGAGAAAATTGCTTACTCACATGAAGCATTATGAGCCTGGATATAAAGAGGGCGATAATATTAAATTTATTGAAGTTCCTACTTATAACCATTTGGATGTTGTTTGGGCCGAAGATCTTATAGGAACTATTGGATTCACGATTAATGATGAGTTGAAAGAGCTAGGTGCAGAAATAGTTAACAAGGAGACAAAAGAAGAGGTAGAGCTAGCTCCGACCAATCCGGCTGAAGAATCTGGTTTAGCTCAAGAGGTAAAACAAGTGAGCGGTAGTGATTCATTAGAAATTCCTGTTGACCCATTGACGGCTATTTCTGAAACTAGGCCTATTAAAGTATATTGAATAGTTTATAATATAATAGCTGTTTATTCTTGACCTTCCTATTGACTTCGTCATCGAGCTTCGATGAAGGGCTCCACAAAATGATGTATTGTCCTTTTAACAATCAAGCAATGTATTTTGCGTATTCAGTCCTGTATTAGCGCTTAATTATTTGCTGCAAAATTCTAGGGGGCTTTCCTGGTTCGAATTGGTTTCCTTATTAACCTCCCCTACACTCTTTGGATGAATTCAGCGCAGTTATTGAGAAACTTACATACTGGATCACCAAAAATATAAAACATAACTAAATATTTGTCAACTAAGTTAAAAAAATACGATAAAATATAATAAAGGGAGTCGAACATAGTATTCGTGAGATGAGACTTGAAATCAAATGCCGAAGTAGCACCAACCTACCTGTATGAAAAAAGGATACAAGTCAATGAGGTTGGCCTCAATTTAACAAATTGAAAGAATTCATGCGAGTGTGGAGGTACTGGCATGTGTTAAACCAATGCCAATGAGATCAGCGAAGATTTATTCTAAAAATCAGCAAGCAGAAACTTCTCGGAGATAATACAAAGTACCAAATTCTCTATTAAGAAATGATGAAAAGTTTGAGAATGCCAATACCAGGATCAATTGTTTAAGACGGCTATTGAACGATATTATTTGAACGGAAATTGCTACAATACGCGTGAGTGATGGGCTTAAAGACTATTTTCTTGTTTCTAATATTGAAAAGCTCAAGATATACAATGCATACAAATGATTCTCAGTAGTACGACTTATGGAAGATGAGTTTGCATTAAAGAACAAGCAAGAAAGTTGGAGAGTTGCAGTACTATGGTTTTAATCATGTTCGGTAGGTGGGATATACTGGAATGTTACAGAGTAGTAAATTATTAGGTGATCACAATAAAAAAAAAGTTAAGTGGTTACGAACGCAAATACAATACATAGTCAACTCCACTGTACTTTATTCTACTTCTTATACTTCCTTATTTCATCCACATTCTTTTTAATTTGATTAGGTTTGATTGGATTGTATTCGATTTGATTTAATCTGATTTGATTTGATTTGATTTGATTTGATTAGTTGACTGATTCATTGATTAATTGATTGATTTATTAATTCATTAATTGATTGATTACTCATTACTTTCATTCGTGCTTATTTCATTTTAGTTATAAAGATAAAATATAAAACCATGACCAAGCAAAGGATTCCTATATGGTTAGATTGTGATCCTGGTAACGACGATGCCTTTGCCATACTATTGTTGCTTTTTGGCTCCAGATTCGAATTATTAGGTATATCTACAGTCCACGGAAATGCTCCTATTACAATGACGACTCAAAATACGCTCGGTTTGTTGGATTTATTACATATTTATGATGTTAAAGTATATCGTGGTTGTGAAAGTCCGTTACAAAATGATCCAAAATACGCATTCCATGTACATGGCAAATCAGGAATAGGTGGTGTGTCATTACCTACAACCACAAAAAATCGTCTAACAGAAGATGTGTCTTATCTTGAAGCAATGCGGCGGGCTATATTGGAAAATCAAGGTCAGATTTGTCTTGTGTGTACTGGTACATTATCCAACATTGCAAATTTAATTACCATTTATCCTGATTTAAAATCAAAAATCAAATACGTTTCAATAATGGGTGGAAGCTTTGGGTTTGGTAATGCTTCACCACATGCAGAATTTAATTTTCATACTGATCCTCATGCTGCAAGTATAGTAATTGATGAATTAAGTGAGAAAACTATATTGAGTCCTTTGAATTTCACTCATAAGGTGATTGCAACTTCTGATGTTCGAAATCAAATGTATAATGAGGCTGATGAAAGGAAAAGTTCTCATTTAAGAAAAAGTTTCCATGATATTTTGATGTTTTATAGTAAAGTTTATATGCAACGTGGCATGGTAAGTGGTCCACCTTTGCATGATCCTCTTGCTGTTTATAACTTGCTACCATTTGTTGATCATGATCCTAAAGAATATGGATATGTCTATTTGAGAAGAAAATTGAAAATCATCGCTGAAGGTGAGCATGAAGGTGAGTCCGTTATACTTGATAAAAGTATACCAATTGATGAGGAAGAGGAAGGTGGTGTTTATATAAGTGAGGAATTGGATGTACAAAAGTTTTGGGATAGCATTTTGGTGGCTCTAAAAAATGCAGAATTACACATAACTAAATAGATCTAATAAAACAAAAAAAGTGTATCATACCTAATAGAATACCATACTCTTAATATCGACATCTTATCTATAGACAACAGCACATGATTCGTCTACCAGAATTCTGTCTAATAAGAAGTTAAACTAAATGTCTGCACTTTCAACGGTTCTAAATGCACCTGCTAAGTAAATAGCCGGTTCTTCCACATTATGATGTTGATAACTCAAAACTCCGACACCACCGGCGTCCAACATTAATTGGGGGTCCATATTAATTTCTCTTTGAGTCCATCTAGCGACAAGACATCTCAAGATATGGCCATGTGCCACAACAATGATATCAGAAGAGCTGTCGTTAGCAAGCGATTCCGCGTGGATTTTTTGAATCTTGGCAATAAATCTATCCAATCTTTCCTTCACTTGTTGATTATCTTCACCATTTTCACAACCGTCTCTCCAAATATTCCACACATGTCCATCTTTATCAAGACCTCTTTCCTTTCTCGATTGCCTAATCTCTGCTGATTTCAAGCCTTCGTAATCCCCATATTCCCATTCCCTTATATCTTCATCGATTTCAATGGGAATTTGCTCCTTTACTTTCGGATCAACTTCCTCCAATAATAACTCTGTGGTATGTCTAGCTCTTTTTCTTGGTGATGTGAAAATATGAGTGATGTTCTCAGGCTTGATCATGTTCAATGGGTTTGGCCCAATCAAGGATTTACCGGTACTTCTCATTTGATGTACACCAAATGGAGTCAAATCTATATCTGTTCTTGACGTATGTTGGCCTGATAAGGACCATTCTGTTTGTCCGTGACGGACAAAGATGACTCTTGGACAAGCTGCTCTAGTCATTGCTGAAAAATTGAATTGCTAAAGAATTGTTGAAGAATAAAAGAGAAGAGCAGGGGAAGAGATGCAAATCTTTATAACTGCAATTCTTCGGTGCGGAAGCTGCCCAAGGTTAATACGGCAAGTCAGGATCCAAGAAAAAAAAAGACATTCTTCTGCGCATCTGTTGATTCCCAGCTAGCCCTACAAGTAAAGCTATTTTACTAATATTCAGGTAATTAATATAATTTCAAGGTAGTATATATCCCCAAAAATTAACTTTAAATTATTTAGAGGTCTTTGAATAATTGCAATTCACTTGATTTTAATAATCGATGTGTTGAAAGTATTTCAATTGGAATCATTGCTGAAGAATTCTAAGACTAATATGAAACTCAAGAAAATTGTGCTCCATATAGAGTACTAATTCTTTCTGCAGTTCGCTTTGACTTTTGTAGGAAATAGAAGCTTTAAACCTCATTAAGGAAGAGTTTAAAAGAAGGCGGAAGCTTCTTGTTCACGGAAGACGGGGGTAAAACTTAGACAATAAACCTTAGATTATAGATTATGTTGAGATTATGAAACTAGAGATTATGTAATAGTTTTAATCCTTATTACATGAAAGATTCTATTGCGAAAGCAATAAAAATGAACAGTAGTTGCAAAAACAGTAATAATGTACATACATATTCGGCTATGCCTATTTCAACAACATGAGCCGTTGAAGGCAGCGGTTGCCCGGTTCCAAATGTACCATTAAAGAATTGTAGTTACAAATAGATAGAATCCCATGTTGCTGGCTTTGAGAGATGAAGACAGAACTCTTTCAAGAGAAACAATACGAGTCTAGTATTAGTAATAGTTGCTATATAAACCTTCTCGAACTTAATATTACATTGTTTTATTTTATTCAAAAATATGCTAGGTCTCCCTTTAATAATGTCAGAGTTTACAGGTGCAGCTTCAGTTTTAAAGAAAGCTATTTTTGATAAAACCTTGGGATTCTGTTGGCATTTCCAAAGCGATTAATGACTCACTATTGCTAAGTGATAATGACAAAAGAATTTAGAATTGAGCTTATATTAGAAGGTCACTACAAACATAATACAAAATTGGAGATCTGGTTTATTCAATATAGTTGAACACTCAATTGTTACGCATTCTAATCATTACACTCCAGAATTAATCAATCCAATGAGGGTGAGCAGATTTGTCAACTGCATGACGTGTTGAAATTAGTATGATAGACGGAATCGACAACAACTCCTCAGAGGGATAAAAGATGATACAACCATAGGTGGTGCTCTATTAAGCTCCATAGACACGACAGGCTCTTCGTAAATACTGGAATAGATTTTTTCAATCATTAAGCAAAAAAAAAACTGAATCTGAATAAAACAAGATCAAAGAATAGAAATATATCATTTTGCATAAACGTGTACATCTTCACCAAACACATCATAGCTAAGCCATGTCATCCAAACCAGAAATAACAAAAAAGATAATATCATTATTGCAAATATTGCCGAAAGATAGGTTAAAACATTTTGCGTCGTTCAAAGATTCACAATTAAAAAGATTTGAAAGCAATCCAGATATAAGCGAACAAGATTTGAAATTACAATATATTGCCTTAAAGGAATTAGTGAATGATAAATATAAGAACTATTACAAATTAGATGATAAGATATTAAGACCCAAAGGAAACCCTGAATATTACGAACGTTTAATGAACGAGATTAGCGGTGAGAAAAAGGAAACCATGATGAGCGCCATTAGAACAGTTGTATTTGGAAAGTAAAGAGTATTGAAGCCAGTTTGAAGGCTTTGACTTGTATATAGGTCAGGAATTGTATCTACATAGACATAAATGTAGTGAGCCACTGTTGATGAATCGTTAAAGAATATATCTCTCGTTTAGTTTTTTCCTTATAATAATTCTTACCTACAACCTGAAAGAGGTAGTCTGATAAATAAATTGGGACACGTTGCAGCCATATACCTTGTAATATATTGTAATTTTGCAGTATGGAGTGGCTAATACACAATATTGAGCTGTCTAAGGTGGTGCAAAATTTCGTTCGTTTCCTTTCGTTCATTTGCTGAACTTACGTACATAAAAACAAATTTGTCCTTGTGGTCATTTGATCGATCTGATCAGATTTACAATTCTACAACCAATCAATTTCTACTTCAATAAGTTCCTCCACCAGTAGCTATAATGTCCCTAGTTAAATCAATACAGCGGTCTAGGGCATTACAATCCCTTCTTACAATCTTTATATTTATAATCTTATACGTTCTATATTTTTCCGAATGGTTTTCTTTTTCAAAATCATCTACTTATTCACCAGAAGAAATTAATACGTTGTTACAAAACAAAGAATCTCATATTGTAACTTTGAAAAAAGTAGAATTGACAGCTCAGGGGTTATCGAGACCTTACTTGGACGAATCAAATTTCCATGTCAAGAATTGGGATTTACATGGTAATACGTTTGTTAAAAATCAAGAGTATATACGATTAACTTCAAATACGCCTCATTTGGCATCAAACATGTTTGCCAAGATGCCCATCCAAGCAGAATCTTTTGAAATGGAATTAACTTTCCACATACACAACAAAGACGCTGGCCATGGGTTGGTTGGTGACGGATTGGCCGTTTGGTTTTTGGATAAGCCATCAGATATCGGTGATGTATTTGGTGTTGAAAATAGATTTAGGGGATTAGGTATAATGATGGATACTTATAAGAATGGGAAACGAGGCCAATTTCCTTATGTCAATTTGATGCTCGGAGATGGTAATGCGTTTTACAATAAAGGCACTGATGGATATGAAACAAGATTGGCTGGCTGTGTTGCTAAAAACATTTTGAACCCTCAAGCAGGTGAAACGAAAATGAGATTGGTTTATATAAAGAATGGATATCTATCAATCGATTTCAATTACTATGGTAGACATGAAGAATGGACAAATTGTGTAACACTAACTGATGTGGTTTTACCGCCTATTAAGTATCTTGGATTATCTGCAGAAACTGGTCAATTGTATGAAAATGTGGATATTATCGAAAACAAGATTTATGCATTATACAAGCCAGATGGATCGTTTGTTGAATCCGTAGATGAATTGAATGAATTGATTCTCCAACAAAATGAATATGAAAGTGAAATATCTTCTGTGGCCCGAATAATGGAGCAAGAAAAAACTGTACAAAGAAAAGGTGGAAGGCACAGGGCATTCAAGAAGAAGCTTAGTAGTCAAAGAAGAAGATCTTTAACTCGCTTACAAAACGCTGAAAAGCGAATCAAGGAAAGAGAGCGTAAATTGAGATTAGAAAAATACGGCGATGAAAATGCCACGTTTGTCCGAAGAATGGTTGGCCACTTTATTATTGGTGTTAAATTTATTATTTATATGATAATATTGGTGATACTTGTATGGTTTGCATTTATTGTATTCAGAGTACAAAGACAGAAACGAAAACTGAAAACTACTGGATTATTAGATTAGATATTATATTAGGTATATGGCATATAAAAGATGGTTTAATAAAAAAAATGTGCTTTTCAGTGCCATTGATAACTTCGCCTTTCAACGCCCATTATTATTTGATTAACTCAATATCTTCTGTAGATGTTGTTAACATCAAACCAAACGTATTTCTTGAAATTTTTAAAAATTGGTGAAGAAACTTTCTGTATCCCGATAATGCAGGATTAAGAGGGTTTAATTCATAAGAACTACTCAATAGATTGAACCCATTTCTGCGTACGGTAGATTCCAAGCTTCTATCGAACGAGTAACCATCGATTGTAATCAAAATAGACCCAGGCTCGTTTCTATTTGCTTTATTTTTCCCAAACAATTCCTGATATATTTCTCTTGATCTCAAAACTGCCCATTCAATCAACAATTGATCAAAGTCAACGCGTTGGAACACCTTTCTAATATGAATGCCGGTAATATTTACAATTAAATTCTCGGCAGTTGATTGTTTTTCATCCGGTACAACTGTGCATATAGCAATTGGCGACTCACGATAAATAATGATTCTAGAATTTGCACCCTTTTCCAACAACTTTGTATTGGGATCATTTGAGAACTCCTTAATGTCAAATCCAAAGGTATAGTCACTGTATTTTTTAGCCACAAATTCATTTGTAATACTCCCCAAATCGTCGCCTAATATAAAGGACAAAAATCCAAAAACACCGAAAACACCAGCTAATATAGGAGTAGCAGATAAAAGGCCGAATATAAAATCGGCTCTGTTCTTGTTTGCAAGACTAAAAAACTCATACAAATTATCACTAACTTCGATGAATTCCCATAATGAATATCCCAAAGCAATAGGTATAGCTGTGGTGTAAATGATCATTGAGAGCGGGTGCCATAATACATATCTATTTAATTTGGCTTGCAATTGTTTGTAGTGATCTCCATGTAATGTAAGCGCAGCTTTGGCAAATTCTGGCGTAAGTGAAGTTTTGGATAATATTGGTGCCGTATTTGCGTCCAAAGGCTTGTTCAAGTCTAGCTCCTTCTGATTGACCATCGTTGAATAATGAAATAGATTTAGCAAAAAAGAAGAATCTCCGTTGACGATCTCCGTATAAATTGCTTGAAATAAATTATGTTTGATTAGCTAGAAAAGTCTTCATAAAATAATTTGCAAATTAGTTAATTGAATAACTGCACGTGGGAATTTGCTAAATTGGTGAAATATGCGGCGTTATAACTTGTAGGCTAGTGCGCGAGATATTTTAAATTTGGATCACGAATAGATCACCCGGGCGGCACCTGGTCCTATCGTGATAGATTCTCTGTACTTCTATGCAGTGTATTTAATCTGTTGCTTCAGCTGTGAATGTCATTGAAGTGCTTCATTAAACTTGGTTAAGTTCTTGCACTAGTTTTTGCTATTTCTTGATATATTGAAAACACCATACTTCAATAAGATTCTTTGCGTGAAAGTGAAATCTAATGATGCAACTCAGGTTTACATATAGCAGCGTCTTGTTTTCTCTTTTATTATCATCGAACTTGGTAGAACGAAATTTGTCTTGCAGTTGAAGTCACTTTACACCAAACGTACAACACCAATTGCTGCAAATCAATAGAAAAAAGTGGGTGTATCGAACCAAGCATAAACTGTTAACTAATATAAAATTTGACTCCGAATTTTATTTTATAATTCTCTAAGATAATACAAGAGTTATTCAAAGACATAAATCCCAAGTCTGTATGTGCTAAGATAAAGAAAGAGAAGAATTTATAATGGAAGTCCTGAAATTCTAAATTAATTAAGTAATTAAAATACAAGGATGCGATATATTGTATTAAAAATATATCTACCTCTGAGCTAAAGTTTCATGATCGTGTTCAACATTGGATATCGATTGCTAGCATTTTGTGATTCCGCTTTCTCTAACAAAGCCATGCTTATCAGACTTGGACTAGTCTAGATAGATGGGATTGTCTCCGTTCCAGGTGGAAAGTGTAGCAATTGTAGGTGACGGAGCTTCGGGTAAAATCGTACTGGACAGTCTTTTAAAGAATCCTTCGAACATTAAAAAATCGCTGCAATTGTAAGGCAAGACAAGTTTGAGAGGAGTGTGGATATTAAACGCTACTACCATAAATACGCCGAATGACATTGCGAAACCAGGTAACATTTTCAGAATGATTTTCAATTACCGAATCCCTTTAAAGATCTAGATGGCCCGATTATACTTCTAAAACCTACTCAGGAGTGGTTTATTGAAATTCCTAATTATCATGGAATCAAAACCTCATATACAGTGGCACTGAGAAATTGAATGCTCCAGGAAATTTTGAAGATAGAAAATACGTAGTGGGTACCATTGTTCAAGAATATCTTGCAGAATCCATAAACAGAAGCAAAAAAGGTTCAAGATTCAAGCTAAATTGAATACAACTGCTGATGATGTAGAAAGAATTGATAGAGATGACGAGGACATACCTTATAAACCTAGATTCTGTAAGAAAATCCCACAATGATGAGAACGATTTTAGATACGTCACTGGTAAAACAATTCTTCCTAAAAGGTCTCTACAAAGCTTTTGGCCAAACAGAAAATATGAGGAAATGAAAAACGCGCGAGCTTATCATGCCCTGTAGCGGACGCTTAGACCTACATGAACTGTCAGGCTACCTCGGCTAGTTACTGGAAAAAATCGAACTAGGAGCACCTTCCCAGTAATAGCACCTGATGATGTCTTGATGTATATTGGAAGCAGGAGACAAATTACATGAATTCTGGGACCAAGGACAGATCTGTTTTACCTATTTAGTATCAATCACTTTCCGAATCCATTTCATCAGCAATCCATTCGTTACTTGAGCTATCACACTTTAACAAATTTATAGTGCCATTATCAACACTGAGGATTTGCACATTGTACTTGAATAAACTTGGGGGTGGAAGTGTAGTATTAAACTCTTGATCAAGCTTGATGAGTCTTAGTTTAGGAAGAAAAAAAGTTGCAAAAACGTATTGTAATTTACTTAAACTAAATCTTCTCAACTCTAGATATTCAATCGTTTCCCTATTAGAAAAGAAAAGGATCGATAAAAAGCGACAAACTTGTTGGCCAGGGGAGTCTAATTCATAATGTCTATCAACAAAATTAGTCGAGGATGTTGCGATCGGCAAATGACATCTCTTGGGTCTCAAAGGATACATTGTTTCAAACTGAATAACTTTCAACTTAAAATTAGACATATACTCAATCTGTAAAGGCATCCAACAAGTTTTAACAAATTTTCCTAATATAATCTTCAACGTGGAGATTGTACTTGGTAATCGATTTATGTATTTCAAAGCTGTTAGTGTGTCAGCTTTAATCACTATTTCGTTCAAACTACTAAATCTGTGCAAGTCATATATCATGTACGGTATTCTCCATGAAGTAATGAATGAAGGCATGAGCTTTAAACATATTGTGCCGATTTGGTCAGATATTTTATGGTCAAAAATGAAGTTAAACGATTCTTTGCATACAATTTGATGCACTTTACCAACTCCAATGGTTAATGGCTTCGCTAAGAAATGGTTATGATTATAAAACATCCGCCTGCATGTTATAATCATGGGTAGGACGAATCTTGAATCTTGGTCTATCAACCAACGTTGATTTAGAATTATCTCAATGATTTCATACGGAAGATCTAAGAAATTTAATCTTGAAATTGTCTTCATTAACTTTTGATATGGTGAGATGTTTTGAATGTGTCTGGTGTGGTTGTCTGTGTTGATATTCTATTCTTTCCCAGATATGAATAAAATGTTGCCAAATTCTTTTTTGAGCAACTGCAAAACTCTCAAAGCATAAATAAGATTTAAGATGTGAGCACAATCAAAAAATGATTCAGATTGAGTCAAACTACGTATAAAAAGAGATGCTTATGTTATGAATATTTATTGAATCGTTTGTTTATTAGTAAACCTTTTCAGCTAGCAAATAAACATGCTAACACAAATCAAATGGTTTTAGCGTCACCAAAATTGAAATAAAAACATCTCTTCCTTTAAAGTAAGTGACTATATGTTGAAGTGTTTATGTTTGTCCTACACTAATTACCTCTTTGAGGTGATTGAAAATCTTATGATGCTACTATAATAATCAAAAGTAGCTGGATTATATAAATTTTGATCCTTAATTCGGCAAATGACAATTGGCACAATCAAGCCATGCAATATTGAAGGCATATAGAATCAAACGCTAAATAAAAAAAAATTAGCGTCGCCCGGTTTCGATCCGGGGACTTCAGGGTGACCAATAAACTTAACAATTTTATGAGCCCTGCACGCTTCCACTGCGTCACGACGCTGCCTTTGTTGAGTTACAAACATCTTCAATATTACCTATTGCATGGCTTTAAGTCATCTACCTGTTGCATGGCTTTATGTCATTTAAGAGAAATTAACTTTATGAACCACTTTTTATCATATTAAGAATGAGATACACAAGCTGGTGATTTCAGCATTATTTTTTGTCGCATATTGTGTCGTAGCAGGATAACTCCTTCAAATTTTTTCATCATTGGCGTTTTGTATCATACTAAATCACCATGCCATTATAATCCAATTTTAACGTACGCATGTATCAGAATAAAAAATTTGTAGATGAAAACGATACTTGATGAGAAACTGGGCTTGTTGGAGCTACTGGCAGTGTGTTTCTTAAAAGGTCTTACCCAGGAGATTTTGACGGTGAAACTTCCTCGAACAGTATTTTACCTAAATAATTATGACAAAAAAAGGCAAAATGACACAATTGTTCTCGAAACTTTAAAAACAAGGAATTAAGAATAGCATACATAAGTAAGCTTTCATATCACAGTAATAGTTACCCATGGACGAAGTTATCCAGGTTTACTAGTTACATTGCTATGTTAGTTGGTAGCATCGTGTGTTCACAATCTATGAGTTAATTAGCCAAAAAAAAAATGCATTCTTAAAGTAAGCTTTCATATACCACGAACTATGTCTGATGATAACATATACATACCGATTCCCCATTATCCGCCTTTCAAACTAAGATCATCATTAATAGATAAAGATCCGGTTATATGGGTACACTTGCTAGAGGCATATATTCAGCTAATACGATTTTTACTTGATTCGAATTCACCAAAATTAAATGTTAAATCTCAGCAGCAGCTACAGCTTTTCTTAAAGATTTTCTTATATGAGACTTCTGAAGAAGAAACAAAGATATTCTCATTGGGTGCTATAAATCCTGAAATAAAAAAGAATACAGCAATACTCAGGTCATATGTTTTTCAGTTAATTAAAAGCTACAGTTTTGTTAAATTGAATTTGACGGGAGAAGCAATTTGGAATTTTGTTAGGATTTATGCAAAAAAAAATGTTAATACAGTTAGAGGACTTGTAGACGGGACATACAAGTCTAGATTTAATGATAATAAGAAGTCAGGAAACATTTCGTCTATACCATCCATTCAGAAACATTTAGAGTCGCTAATTTTGAGTGGCAAGTTTACTAAAGAAAACTTGTACTACTTATCAGTGTTATTAGGACAACATACTGCAAAAACAGCTACGTTTATCATGGATTCTAATAAAAGTGTAAACAAAAGACAAACCACTTCTTTACCTTTTGCAGAAAGTTTTGTAAATGCTACTTGGATTGAAATGTTGGAAAAGGGATATGCTGGTGGAAAAAATCTTAATTCTAATACTATTAAAGACGTAATGATTTTATCAGTGGTTTCATTGTCAGTTGCAAAATTAGCAAAATTGGCGATGGAATTGGGAGTTTCATCATTGAACACATTAGAGATTGCTCCTCTATTTAGTTCAATCATAATATCTAAGCCATTTCAGGAGTTAATTCCTAACTTAGAGGAGAGGCTACCATTTCTTAGATCCCTCAGTATCCGAGAAGAAGAAGAAGAATCAGAAGAAGAAGAAGAAGAAGAAGCTGTCGATGATGATGGGTACCAACGAAATATTGAAGGTATTTCCTTATTAGTTGACTTATTCCCTCAAATTTCTGAAGAAAAAGCAAAGATTATATTAAAGGAGAACAATGGAGATGTTGAGCATGTAACAAATTTGCTTTTAGAGAGCCCTGCGATTATAGATACAATAAAAACAACACCGAAAAAGAAGAAAAGACAGGATCCTAAAGTTATGGTGAAGGCAGGCAGTGTTGTTGCCAAAAAAAGATCCATTTATGATGACGATAAGATATCAAAAGGAGACTTTTCTGGATCAACTATTATCTATGGTAAAAAGCAACGTGAGAAAATGGACACCGCAAATGAAGAATTAAAAAAGAAGACACTCAATGCTGCTCTCAGGCTCATGTACGAAAATGATGAAGATGAACCTGACGATACCTATGACGATCAAGAAAAAACTAGTGGACTGGCGATGGAAAATGATCCCAAAAAGACCAATAAGGGTACCAAATTGGCAGTTCTTGAAGATGAAGAAAAATCCAACGGTGAAATTGACGAAAGAGAACGCTATTTATTCAGCATTTTTAAGACTGAAGGTGGCGAAGCATTTGCGAAAACCGCTAGGAAATCAACCCATCGTCAGCAATTGAAAAAGGCAACAAATTGGTCAGATGAGCAAATTGAAGGGTGGTTAAGAATGTTATTAAAGTCCCCACGTAGATTCAAGATCTTAGAAGAAGATTTCTTTTATGGTGGTAATCCAAATAGAAGAAAGAAGGAATCTTCTCCGGACAAAAACACATTGGACAAAAAACTAGAGCCCAAGATTCAAGCTGAAAAACAAAATTCAAAAAAGCAAACCAAACTTGCTCAAGCTAGAAATGACAAAAATAAAGCTAGTAGAGCTAATCATAATCGTAAGTCTCAACATGACAAAAAGTCTGCTCGTGCCTTAGCTGGTTTACAAAACACATAGTTATATAGTGTACGTTTTTTTTTTCTTTTCAGTATGTTCTGCGGGTCAGTAACTTCAGTCTCTCGCGAAAGACCGAAAAAAGCTGTTGGTTGATTCCAGTTGATCCTTGTAAGAACTGCAAACAATTCTCAATTTATGATTACAGCCATATTCATTTACGATTCTAAAGGCGATATTTTGATATCCAAATTGTACAAGGATGGTATAAAAAGAAATATAGCGGATGTTTTCCGAATCCAGGTGATAACTCAAACAACAACAACAAGATCAAATCGAGATCAAAGATCACCGGTATTAACATTAGGATCTACTTCCTTCGTCTATATCAAGCTGGGAAATGTGTGGATATGTGCCGTAACAAGATCGAATCAGGACTGTTCTACAATTCTAGAATTTTTGTACAAATTAGAATCATTGTTGAAAATTGTGTTGGAAGATAATAAAAAGAAAGGGCAGAGTTCAGTTTTAACTGGCGAAAATATTATGAGTAATTTCACATTATGCTATGAAATTCTTGATGAAGCTTGTGAATTTGGATTCCCAACAAATTTAGATTTGAATTTGTTGAAGAAATCCGTTGTTGGTATAAGTGAAGCTGATGATCGGATATTCAAAATTTCTCCATTAAAAAGAAAACCTTCATCTCGTGCCCCTGCAAAGAATACGTTGCCTCCGAAAGAAAATGATATAACCTGGAGATCACCGAGCATCAAGTATCGTCGCAACGAGATTTTTTTAAATGTATTAGAGAGGGTAAATGTTTTGATGAACTCACAATCCGATGTATTGAGAAATTATGTTGATGGTTCGGTACAAATGAAAACTCATTTATCGGGTATGCCACTATGTCGATTCGGTTTTAATGATAATACTGTATTGCTCTCAAATAGCAATACAGAGAATAAAGATGGGTTCGTTACACTTCAAGACGCCAAATTTCATCAGTGTGTTCAATTGAATGTTTTTGAAAATGAACGCGTAATCCAGTTTATTCCACCGGATGGAGAATTTCAATTGATGAGTTACAATTGTAATCTGAACATCAATCTACCATTTAAAGTATATCTGCAAGTGCAAGAGATTGGAAGAAGTAGATTGATGTACAAGATCAGAATCAAATCGTTCTATCCGGTAAAAATGCCTGCCACTAATGTTATATTGAAGATTCCAACTCCAAGAGGCGTAACGCTGTCAAATATTTCTAATTCCAATGGGAAGGCAAAGTTCCATCCTGAAGAAAATATGATTTTTTGGAAATTTAACAAGTTTTTTGGAGAACAAGAACATGTACTAACAGCTGAAGTTTCAATTAATCTGAATTCAAATGAATTATTATATTGGTCAAGACCCCCAATGACGCTAGATTTCTTATTGGATATGTTTTCAAGTTCAGGACTTACCGTCAAATTTTTGAGAGTACAAGAGAAATCCAACTATAGAACTGTTAAATGGGTGAAATATAGTTCTAAATCAGGGTCTTACGAAATCAGATATTAAGTAATTTATAGATATTTGTGTATTATTGATCAGACAATCATAGACAACGTGCGAACAAAATCAGCAATACTTATACGAAAGCAAAAAAAATTCTTTAGTCTCATCTTCATATCTGTAACAAACTATCCAAACTCCAGATTCAATGCGAGATTTGGTTGTCTTAGGTGGTACATCTCATCCTAATTTAACGAAGTCCATATGTCGCAATTTAACAATTGGCCAAAGTCTGGTTACATCCCAAAAATTCTCTAATGGTGAAACCTCAATTGAAATCAAAGATAGTGTTCGTGAGAAGGATGTATTTATAGTTCAGAGTGGATGTGGTCATGTTAATGATAATTTCATAGAGTTGCTAATTACTATATCAGCTTGCAAGACTGCAAGTGCTAAAAGAGTTACTGCTGTATTACCATTATTTCCATATTCCAGACAACCTGATGTACCATTTTTCCCCACTGTAACTGGCGCTCCAAGTATATCCACCAAAAAAGAAAATTATACATTTGAAAGCGCCCCAAGTACACCAAGGCCACTTTCTAGAAAAGGATCTGATAAATCAGTGATTGAATCAGTATCTGATGTTAAAGAAAAATCAAGGTTGAATAATTTGAAAATGCCGACCCCGGTGAAATATGCTCCAAAATCCATAGTTACCAATTCATCAGCAACTAATTTTTTACCACAAGTTGATGCTCATGGTAAAACAGACAGTGGTTACAAGCAATGGGTCTCGCCGAATGGAACTTTGATTGCCAATTTATTGACTACGGCAGGAGCAGATCGTGTAATTACCATGGATTTGCATGATCCACAATTTCAAGGTTTCTTTAATATTCCTGTTGACAATTTGTACTCACGTCCCATTTTGAAGCATTATATCACCGATTATATTCCAAAATATCAGGAATGTATAATTGTTAGTCCCGACTCTGGTGGTGCTAAAAGAGCAACTGCAATTGCTGATTCAATAGGATGTTCATTTGCATTGATCCACAAAGAAAGAAGAGCCAAGATTGCCAAGAACCCGCCACTGACCACATCATCAATGAGTATAAGTACGCTGCAACAACATCAACTGCAATCGCAACCCACCATGGTTGCAACTACCATGTTAGTGGGAGATGTTAAAGATAAAGTATGTGTTCTAATTGACGATTTGGTAGACACTTCGTATACTATAACTAGAGCTGCCAAGTTATTAAAAGATCAAGGAGCACAATATGTGTATGCATTAGTAACACACGGTATTTTCAGCGGTGATGCCATAAATCGTATTAGCAAGAGTGCAATTGATAAATTAGTCACCACAAACTCTGTTCCTCAAAGTGAAAATGTTGCTATATTGGGAGACAAAATGGAAGTATTGGATGTCAGCAGAATTTTCGCTGAAGCTATTAGAAGAATTAATAACGGCGAAAGCGTAAGTATGTTATTTGATCATGGTTGGTAGAGCACAAAACGTGTATTACTGTAGTATTTGTTGAAATTGCACACGATTTCTCTCGTTGCACTAGTATTATACCTAAATGTAATAAATAAATCGGTGTTTCAGGTTGCTAGATTTATTGAAGTTTAGTCTTGTAAAGTATCTGCTCTCACCAAGGAGAATTGTCCTGACTCTGTTGGTTTACCAGCACCGTATTTCATAACCAAGCGTAGTTGCGCTTTTCAACCTTCAATACAGTAAATTCCACGTTTATGTTGCTGAAAAGGTAGCGACTCTGCGTTCTTATTCAAAGGTGCCATGAGTTAGAAGCAGCAAAAGAGATTCACTCGGGAAACATGGTTTTCAACATTTACAATTGCCAGTCAAGGCGCTGTCGAGATATGTGTAACGAAAGCTGCACATTGTTCCAGGGTGATTCTAAAATACATCTCGAAACAACAATGATTTACACACATCGCGCCTCATTCATCTAAAAAACCCCTCAATTGATGTTTTTCTTGTTCACTATTGATCGGTTTTGCAAAGTAGAGTTAATTTTGGGGTAATATATTGTACAGATGTTGACACTTGGACCCAAAAAAAAAAAGGAAACCTTTCCAAGACAAGGCAAATCGATCTCAACGGTTAATCTCCTCGCAGTATTGTATAGTTGCAGTATCAGTTCTTTCATTTTCTATTCTTTGCTCTTGTAAGTTCCAGACCACCCAATGACAAAAAAAGCAATTAAAACTAAAAATAGATTGTTGCATATATTGCCGAACACTCGTTTATGGACAACTTAAGCGGTTGTTTCCAAAAGGGATCTACTCCAGTGAAACAGTTCCACTAGACCGCCAATTTTCCTCCCCATTTTTTACACTCTTTTGTTGGTATTAGTGAAACTTGCAATGAATGACCATATTTAGAATGATTGTTTATTAATACACCCTTTCTTTTCAAGTGTTACTGCATTCTCTTCTTTCTGTAGTATTTTAGTTAGCATGTTGTGATCATATATGTTATTGTTTTTTCGTTCCGGCGGTGCAATTCTCGGAGTCCCGTTAGCAAAGGTGTCTTATTCTCCAGATTTCGCTTTTATTCTCCGTAAATACAAAGGGTTTGATCACGTGCACAATGGCGCCTTGCAAAACCCCGACAACCGCACGGCAAGTTACGGCTAATTGATGAAAACACGCTTATTCGTCACTAACGGTTTCATCATCCGAACGTAGGATAAAACTAGGGCTCGCCAAAGAACTAATGAGTAATATACAAGGAAAGAGAACTGATACTTGTAGTGAGCATCAACACATCAGAGTAAAAGCTGTTTTCCCACATAGGACGCAGCATTCAGAACGATTATTCGAAAACGACAAGAAACTCAATGTAGCGACGTATACGCTGTCTACTCCTTGTTTCATTTTCTTTATAAATGCCAACTTGTTGGAACCACAATTGTTTTCAAAATTAAACACTCAAAAATACTACATCTCCTCGATTTTACTCCACATTTTTTTCATTTTCTTTGTTTTTCGACCTCGTCACATATTGCTAGGTAGTTGACTGGACCAGGACCATAAAACAAATATCATTCCCATTGCAGGAGCTTTCAGGCTATCTTCTTTGGCGTGAGCTAATCCCATGTATCACCACCATATATAATTTTTGGCATTATGTCATTCAACCTTGTCTGGCGAAATTATAAAAACTCCGTTAACCGAATTGCAAAATTTAACTTTAAAGATTTTACAAATGGTACTTATTTATATGCCTCAATGTTCAGTAGTGATCTTTACTTGTTTACTCTTGTTTTCATTTCCTGGTAGCAAAAACGCCATTTGGTTTTTTCATATATTTTTCTTTCTTTCTTTCTGTGCCATTTTTTCCTTCATTATTGTGTTTTATTTTTTCCCACCTGGTGTCGTCCCCCTCCTTCTCTTCTTCCTGTTCTTCCTCCTCTTTTCGAAATCCACCACTTACCGTAATTCACAGTTTTCAATCAACTATAAATACCACCCCAGATTTCCATATTATACTCCAAGTTTCTATGGATTGATTTCTTATTTCTTCATTGAATTAAAGCCAACTCTTAAATTTTTTTTGTCCTTGATAGCAAATTACAATATACAAATTCGAAAATGAGTGCACCTACGCTTGAAAACGGTGTTGCCAGTTTGAATATCTATAAGACTAATTCCAACAATTCGTCAATTGTGAGTTTGAAACATGATTATGTTGATTCCCCATTCAGTGGCAAGAAGGACCAATTTGATCAAGTATTAGACGTGTTAGACTCCACTGGTTTCATTCCGGAATCATTAATTGAGTCCGAGACTAAATGGTTTTATGAATCTTTAGGCATTGATGATGTTTTTTTTGCTAGATCACTGCCAGAAGAAATCGCCGGTCATATTCATGCTTTATACTCGTGTAAAGTTCAAGCTTATTCTAGCTCTGGCGAGCAACCTTTAATATCATATAAAAGAGAAGCTGAAGATCATGCTGTTTTTTTTGATACAGTTGATACTCGGGAATGTCACAGAAATATCTTTGAAGAAAGAATCGACGATAAATACATTGATCCATCCAGCTCAACTATAAACAGTTACCGTACTGAATACTTCTGTGCTCCGTTAAATTACCAAACCGATCCAATTTTGCTGGGAGTTTATCAACAGAACAAAGATTTACATGAGCAGTACGTTCGTTTGTTTTTTGTTTATAAAAATCATTATAAATTAGCTGAAGTTGCTTCCGATGAAACTGATATAGAAAAAATTGGTGACAAAACTTTCTTGAAGATTGCTTCCGATAGAACTAAATACCTATATTCTGAGCTTATTAAAGACGTGATTAGAACTACTGGCCCAGTAATTAGACATTTCCCAATTGAAGATTCTGAAGAATATAGAGTTGTAATTGGTTATAGACAAAATACTTCTGCTAGGTATAGTTCCGCATTAAGTGACTTGGCTAATTACTATAAATTACAAACTACTAGAAAATACGTTGAACAATTTGCTAATGGTGTGACAGTCATTTCCATGTATGTTACGTCAAAACTGAGAAAATCTCCAGTGGACTTGTCGATTTATCAAGTCATCAAAGAAGCTTCATTATTATATTGTATTCCACACAATTATTTCCATGAAAGGTTTATTAAAGGAGAATTATCACTACAAGAATCTATTTATGCTCAATCGGGTGTTATTTTTGTGACGCATTTCTTGAATCGTTTGGGTCCGGAATATAGCAAATTGTCATCATTATTAGATCCTTCAAAATCAACTGAACATGCCGAAGTTTTGAGTAGTTTGAAGAAAAGATTGAGAGCTGAAACTTATACTCAAGACTACATTAGAGAAGTTTTTGACACAAGAAGAGATATTGTGCGTAAATTATATCGTCAATTTGCTGATGTTCATTATATCAGATCTTCAATGGAAAAAACTTTGTCCTATCAAAGATTATCTCAAATCACACCAGTGGGTTCAGAAGAAGAATTTGAAAACTTGTTAAATAGAGAATGTTCCCAAAATGAGCATCATGCTATTGTTTTAAGAGCACTTTATACTTTTAACAAATCTATTTTAAAGACAAATTTTTACACATCAACTAAAGTTGCTTTATCATTCAGATTGGATCCTTCATTTTTACCAGAATTTGAATATCCAGAACGTCCATACGGTATGTTTTTTGTTGTAGGTTCTGATTTCAGAGGCTTCCATATTAGATTCAGAGACATTGCTCGTGGTGGTATCAGAATTGTTAGATCTAGATCATTAGATGCATATAATGTAAATGTTCGCAACTTGTTTGATGAGAATTATAATTTGGCAAACACTCAACAACGTAAAAATAAGGATATTCCTGAAGGTGGTTCTAAGGGTGTCATCTTATTAGACGCCGGTGCTGCTCAAGAACATCCACAGGCTTGTTTTGAAAAATATATTGATTCATTGATTGATTTGCTTTTGAAACAACATATACCGGGAGTCAAAGATAGTTATATTGATTTGTACAACAAGCCAGAGATTTTATTCTTGGGTCCTGATGAAGGTACTGCTGGTTATGTGGATTGGGCCACTTTACATGCCAGAGAAAGAGGTGCTCCATGGTGGAAATCATTCCTTACTGGTAAATCTCCACAGCTTGGTGGTATTCCTCATGATGAATATGGTATGACTACTTTATCTGTTCGTGCTTATGTTAATAAAATCTATGAGAAATTAGATATTGATGATTCCAAGATTCGTAAATTCCAAACTGGGGGTCCAGATGGTGATTTAGGATCTAATGAAATCTTGTTATCTAGAAAAGAAAATTACGTTGGTATTGTTGATGGATCAGGTGTAATATGTGATCCTCAAGGTTTAGATAAACAAGAATTGATCAGATTAGCTGAAGAAAGAAAAATGATTGAACACTATGATAGATCGAAGTTATCATCCCAGGGCTACATTGTCTTAGTTGATGATATGGATGTCCAATTACCTAATGGACAAGTTGTTACTAGTGGTGTTTCTTTCCGTAATACCTTCCATTTGAAATTGAAAGAGCAATACGGTAACAATGGAGTTGATCTCTTTGTTCCATGTGGTGGTAGACCAGCTGCTATCGACACTAATAATGTTTATGACTTGATTGACGAAAGAACTGGCAAGTCAATAGTTCCATACTTTGTTGAAGGTGCCAATTTATTTATTACTCAATCTGCTAAATTGATTATGGAAAAAGCAGGTATTATCATTTTCAAAGATGCTTCTACCAATAAAGGTGGCGTTACCTCCTCATCATTGGAGGTCTTATCTGCCTTAGCATTTGATGATAAAGGATTCTTGGAAAATATGTGTGTTGATTCGAAAACCAATGCTAAACCACAGTTTTATGAAGATTATGTCAAAGATGTTCAAAAGATCATTGTTGGTAATGCAGAAGCCGAATTTGAAGCATTATGGAAATTAAAATCTGAAACTGATTTGCCATTTACTATATTGTCTGATAGATTGAGCGTTGCTATCAATAAATTAGGTGATGAATTAGCTAATTCCAGAGAATTGTGGGATGATGATGTTGAATTTAGAAATGCTGTCTTATTAGACTCATTGCCACCATTATTATTAGAAAAGATTGGTATTGAAAATGTGTTGGCCAGAGTTCCACAAGCTTATTTAAGAGCTATCTTTGCTACTCACTTGGCATCGAAGTTTGTTTATTCAAGAGGTATCGATTCTAATCCAGCTAAGTTTTTGGAGTTTATTAGTAGTATTAGAAAAGAGTTTGTTCAAAAGGGTTTATTAAAATATTAAATAAATAATTAGTTTTGTGTATTTATTTTCATTTTATAAATAAAATGTTAGGTTTCGAGGACTGTTCATATGTACTAGGTTAAGTGCTTGTGTGGTAATTCATTATTCATCAACTCATACATTATAATGAATGCTTCTCTGTTGTCTCGAAATCTCATTTGTCGGATTCTAATTGTTCATCTTTCTTCAATTCATTTATGATCCTTGTACGAGCTTGAACTTCATCATTTACTCGTGTTGTAACATAATCTCCTATTAATGCAAAGACAATGGTGGAAAATCCAATATAATAACGGACCTTCACAGGAAGCGCCATCCATTTAGAATACAACCCCATCACTGTTGGTAACTGAGTTATGAAAAGAATGTGGTGGAGAGTGTTTTTTTTTCATTCAGTTCATGTTGGGTTTTACTTTTTCTGACTTCTAGATCTTATCTTCTGCTCTGTAGAGAGATGTCTGCTATTGCAACCAGCAAAAGATTCGCCGTCACTAAAACAGGTCTCCCGCCTTGCTGTTTAAGGATTCACCCTAATGACACAACAAAGTTAATCATAGGGACTTATAAGTTAGAAGAGAATGGAAGTCGGCACGGCTCACTAGACTATTATACATACATAAACAACAAAGTACAATTACAATCAAGCATACCTACAGAAGGAGCCATCTTGGACGTGAAATTTAATCCGGTCAATGCTGATCAGTTAGTTACCGTCCATTCAAACGGCCATATGATGTGCTGGAAATTCGTCGGTGATGAGTTAGAAAATATACATGATGTCTGTATAGATGGAGATTCGTTAATAACGTCTTGCTTCTTTAACCCAATTGATCCCACTAAAATCTTATTCACACTAACAAATGGATACCTGGGGGTTTTCAATTTAGAAATATTAACTACCGAATGGCTAGATACTAATCATGAATTAGAATGCTGGACTGGTTCGTTTGGTGCACTTGGCGAGTTAACTAATGTGGCGTATACCGGAGGGGACGATGGTCATTTGATTGCTCATGATTTACGAACGAATGCATCTATTTGGAACTTAAGACGTGGTCATGATGCTGGCGTAGTTTCAATTTTGTCGCCTAATAAACTATGGAATTCCAAAAATGGACATACGCTATGGACAGGCTCGTATGATGATCATTTGAGGGTTTGGGACTTAAGGGTTGTAGACAGAGAGAATCCTGGTTTAGTTTCTGGTTACCTTCCTAAAAAATTGTTTGAGGAAAATCTTGGTGGTGGGGTGTGGAGATTAATCCCAAGTCCTACTGACGATAGGTTACTTAGTTGCTGCATGTATGATGGCGCCAAGATAATAGATGTAAAAGAAGAGAGGTTTGAAGTTGCAAGATACTTTAAATATGATCATCAAAGTATGTGTTATGGAGGTGATTGGTCTCTGGATGGTAAATTTATAGCTACATGTTCATTCTACGATAATGTTGTGCAGATATGGTCTCCTGATAAATGTATATAGTTCTTTCTATGTAAATAGACTTAAATCGAGCGGTACAGAGGAGCCTCTTCCACTAGGATATAACTTCTGATTTTGGCCGTTCTCACCAAATCTTCTAGGATTGGGTAACGAATTTGCATTGACAAATCTAAATCTCTTATCTTCAATTGTCAACTTCTGAGATGATGAATCATTACCGTTGCCATTTCTTGGATTAATTGTATATGTCAGGGCGGAAACTTTTCTTAATAAAGAGCCCGCAACTTGCTTTGAATCTAAATCGCTGTAATTAGAGGATGAAAAACTTCTTGATGTACCTGCACCAGGAGGTGGTGGTGGGGCTGTTTTCTTTGCCCTTGGGAGCAGTGGTGCGGTCGATGAAGGTAAAGGAGGTGGACCTGCATTTGGTAATTGGGGACGTGTTACAGACGAAGGTGGTGGAGGATCTTCGAAGGATTCCGACACGCCTGAGCTCTCTAATGATGATTTAAAAAATGGATTCATCGAAGCAATTGACGAATGCGCTGGTAATCTTGAAGGCAATTGATTTGATATTGGTGTTGCTGTTGAAACCTGAGTTTTTTCGGAATCTGGGGACTGTGACTTCGGTGATGAAATTGGGAGTTTTGCATTAAGAACTGGAGGTGCTGCACTAGGAATCGGCGGTGCTGCACTGGGAATTGGTGGTGCAACATTAGGTAAATGAGGAACACCACCAGTTGCTTGCGGCTTCTTAGAATGTTGATTCTCTTTTGAAATAGTTGGAACAAATGGCCTGAAGTCTTTAGGTTTCTCGGACGATGTTATTGGGTGTGTTTTTTTCACTTCAGAAGTAGCATCGACACTTACAGTAGAATATCCTTTGGAATTTCCAAGCACATAATCGTCATTCCTTTTGGCATTTATCTGGGCTAGGAATGGCAATGCTCCTCCAGGAGCCATAGGTGCTGAATTTGAAGACGATGAAGATGATTTCTCAGCTTTTGGTGGTGCTGGTGCTCCAAATGGCGGCAAAGGCGGAGCTTTTGGAACAGTATCATTTGATTTTGATAATAAAGAACCTGAAAGAGCAGATTCTGGTAGCTGTGGCGCTTTCGGTGCAGCTAAATTTGGTAATGGGGGGGCTTTTGTTGCAGAATGATTTGGAATTGGTGGAGCCTGTGGTGGACCTTTCGGGGCAGAAAGGTGTGCTAATGATGGTGCTTTCGGTGGAGCTATTGGTACAGAGGAAGATGGTAGTGGTGGAGCTTTTTGTGCAGAAGTAGTTGGTAGTGGTGGTGCTTTTGGAGCAGAAGTTGGTAGTGGTGGAGCTTTTGATGGTGGATTGTCTGAAAGCGAAGATGGCACAGGTTTTGATATGGCTGTTGGCCCAGCTATAGGTATTTCAGGAGCCTTGGGTGGCGGTGGTGCCGAAGATGCAGCACTCCTTGTTGAGTCCACAACATTCTTTTCATCTCTTTTAGCATTTATTTCGGCTAAAAAAGGTAATACTCCTTTTGGAAGAGCTGGGGCTTCTGGTATTGAACTTGCATTTATGGCACTCTTTGGTGGCTTTGAAGTTGAGGAAGCAATATTTGGCAACGGAGGTGCTGATTTTGGTACAGGGGGCGGTCCAGTTGGTAACCGTGGAACACTAGGTGTCGACTCCATTGAATTAATTGAATTATTCTTTACGTGAGACGGTTTCATTGGCCTTGTTGCTGGTATCTTTGGAGCAGAGGATATTGGAACTGGTGGCGCTTCAGAAGGAATCGGGGGAGCTGTTGATGGCATAGGTGGTGGGTTACTGGTGGAAACCGATTGAGATTTTGCTTGAGTTGGTCTGGCACTTGGTACGGAAGGGATATTATTCCTAACTGGCCTTGAAGGTACCTGCAGTGAATCGACGGTTGGAATTTTTGGAGCAGAAGAAGGAATAACTCCTGCTCTGTTATCAACATGTCTTAGTTTGGGAACACCGCCAGCAAATATATCGCCTAACTGAGGTGCACCTGTTGGTATAGACGGTGCTGAAAATGCTCCTGGGGCCGAGCTGGTAGAATTTGAGGGTGCTCCTGTTGAGACTGCTACTTTTGAATCGATTATTGGCTTCGATTTATCAACAGTTACTGCTTTTTTCAATTTTGTTCCCTTCCTTATATCTCCTAATAGTGCATCTCTCCCAGGTGGCATTGAAGGTGGTGGACCTGGTGGCAAATTACCCATCGATGGAAGCGGTGGCGGTGGTGGAGGTGGAGGAGGAGGGCCGGCCATCGTACTTTGGTGAAAAGAGTTATATTTGATTGAATATAGGAGTAGAGAAATAACAAAATCTAAAAAGTATATGCCACTTCGTGGTCCTGATAAATACCGTACAAATTGATTTTCTACAGGCGCATACCAATACCCAGAACCGTTTCATCAAGTTACACGACTTATAATCTTTGGCAATTACATCTATTTTGCATCTATTATAATACATATCTATTAACACATCTATTTAACTCCCCAGGATAAATTGTCATATCCAAATAACCATGGACCGACAGTGTGTCTTACAACTATCATCAAAACTCCTATAACAAATTGAATTGATAAAATAACCATACATAAATGATCTTCACGTAGCGGCCCAAACCATACCAATGCAAGATTTATGATGGTCATGTTTGTAAATCTGGTAATTTCATGCAGTTTTGGATCCCTTTCTAACTTGATAAGCTTGAAAAATTCAAGAAATCGAAGTATCAAAGTGGCCAAAAAATTTTGACCCTTTAATTCCCCATAACTTGGATACATTAATCCATCTTGTGCCGAGAATTTGGGCAATCTATGTCTTGGACACGGTAGTATATGAAACAATTGTGGAACTGAATAAACAAAATTGATAATTTGAGGTAACAAAAATATCAAGAGTGTTTTTGAAAAATGTCCTAGTATACCAACAATGGCAAATACCATTCCACTGAAATAACAGTAAGTATCACCTACAAAAACTTTAGCTGGAAACCAGTTGTATTTCAACAATGCTAATGATACTCCCAAAAACGGTATCACAAATATTACTGAAAATAAATGTGAATCATAAGCGGCTTGCGAAATGTTTGCTGAGAAAAGGTAGCAAAAATCATTTATCAAAAAAATTACTGCTAAAACAACCGATTGACCAACTTCAAGTCCATTTACACCAGCAAGTATATTGATTGAGTTGGGTGCAAAAATAGAAACTGCAGACATGTATGCATAGTAGAATATTCCCAAGTCAATCAATTTGGGCGCTTCATCGGGAATAACGTAATCTGTTTGTAATGTTCTGAACGATAAACCAGTAACACTGGTGACTAAATGATTACCATATTTGATAAAGAAATTCACAGCATTGATGAAATAGTATCCACCCGGGAAGTCGGTAACAAATTTAGGAACAACTATGGATGTAACACTGAAATCCACATAATATACAATTAATAATGGCAACGACGCGACAGCTGGTAAGAAAAACTTATGACGCCATCTAATATCAAACAAATCATCAAGCAAACCCAACAATGTAGTACTTTGTAAGCACAAAATTGCACTCAAGTATTCAGCCAATTTGTTATGAGGGAATAATTTGTTGTTTGTTAAC
Source organism: Nematodospora anomalae (assembly GCA_030572795.1). Lineage (NCBI taxonomy): Eukaryota > Fungi > Ascomycota > Pichiomycetes > Serinales > Debaryomycetaceae > Nematodospora > Nematodospora anomalae. The sequence goes on along the minus strand of JAJMBC010000014.1, from coordinate 143,463 downwards.
GAGTGATATTGAACAACATAATTTTGAGTAATAACTTCATCGTTGGATAATGAACCGAAGGAAACAAGGTATTTGAAGAAAATGAAAGGAATAAGACTAAACATTAGAAACATGTATGTCACTGATGCAACTATTCCCATTGTTTCTGGAATCTCTGTTACTGGTGGAGGTTTAGACAAGTCTTTACCTTTAAGTCCTATTCTAATAAAGCTGGGACCAACTTTGGGTATTATCAGTAATGTTATTACATATCCAATACATCCAAATGCTATCAGTGTACGTAAAGGATTATTAGGAGTAATTGCCACTATAGCTCCTATAAGTATACTTAGTTTGAACAATCGTTCTAACATCGGATAAGGTTGCTTTCAATGTTGTCGTCAAAAAATTAAAATGGACCAAAATTAAAATGGACCTGGACTCGAAAAAAAGCATCAAAAGCGACAAAACTCCAATGCTGTGTCCTTATCATCTTTTTAGGTAACAATGAAACCATTTATCACCGGTCATGAAGAGTTGATACATGATATAAAATATGACTTTTATGGCAAGCACATAGCAACAGCCTCATCTGATCAACACATTAAAGTATTTGATTTAGATACCGCAACATCGTCGTGGGTTTTGAATGATCTGTGGAAAGCTCACGACTCGCTGATTGTTAGAGTATCATGGGCACATCCAGAATTCTCGAGTTCAAAAATACTATCATCTTGTTCATATGATAGAACGGTAAAAATTTGGCAAGAACAGCCTGATGAGTTACATGGATCAGGAAGAAGATGGACTAAATTAGCAACGCTTGCAACTGAATCTTATGGACCAATATACGATGTGGCTTTTGCTCCTAATCATTTGGGATTAAAGCTTGGATGCGTTGGCTCCGACGGAATTTTCAGAATTTATGAATCACTTGAACCTAATGATCTAACCAATTGGGCATTAACTACCGAAATTCCGATTTTAACTCTGCAACTACCGGCAAAGAGTCTACAAAGTAGTTTTGCTATTGAATGGTGTCCATCTAAAATCACCATGTCTGAAAAATTTGTAGTTGTGGCATTAGATCAAGGTTTTATATATGGAAGTATACCGAAACAGGATAATGATGGAGAAGATGGCAGCAGTAGTGAAAAGTACGTTAAAATATGCAATCTTCCCGAGCATAATGGTCTTATAAGGTCAGTTAGTTGGGCGCCTTCGATGGGGCGTAGCTATCATCTAATTGCAACTGGTTGTAAAGATGGTTATGTAAGGATTTTCAAAGCTACAGAAACTTCTGGAGGTGAATTGAAAATAGAAACCTTGGCTAAGTTAAATGATCATAAACTGGAAGTATGGAGAGTCAATTGGAATATGACGGGTACTATTCTTTCTTCAGCAGGTGATGATGGGAAGTTACGATTATGGAAATGTAATTATTTGAGTGAATGGAAGTGTATGAGTATTATAAATACAAGTAATAGGTCAGATAGTCGTGGTATTGCCACAGAACCTACAAAATCTATATAATTTTTTGCTTTTTATTTAGTTGGCTCCATAATTCCTCATCTTCAATTTCCTCCTCTCTCTGGCGCTTGTTTAATTCTTCATCGTCATCGTCATCATCTAAGACCAATAAGGAAGATATTTCTACTCCAACATAAACCTTAGCTATTATTTCACGAGATTCAAGATCAAAAACTCGGAGATATCTATCTAAACCGGCAAATGCAACAATATCTTCGCAAATTTGCACACCAAACGTAGCACCAGTATTACCTCCGGAATATTTACCCAACAATTTCGGTACTGGCTTGATAATGTCACCAGCTGACGCAGAATTGGTCTTAAAAGCTTTATCATCAATTTGAGTTAATGAATGTTTTGCAATTAGGCTGTGTGTATCAGTTACAATGATTTCTGTTTGTTTTTCATTAGCAAAACTTAAGGTTACAATTGGTTTTTCAGACACCTGGAAATCCTTTAATGGTTTCTTTCCATGTGTAGTGTCATATAGACGTACTTGTCCATATCTAGTTGATGTGACTACCCGGTATCCATTTTTTGGCAGATCTCTACAGAATAGAATATTGGTTATCCAAATGGGAACTCTTAAATTCAAATGATCATTCTTGACATTTTTTGCTTTGAATACAACCGTTGGTTTGAATTCGTTCTCGTAGCTTTTCTTAAACACCGTACTGTTGAGTTTTGAGTCGAATAATTTTAGAACTTGTAAATCATTTTCTTTACCTCCAAAAGCAAATATGTTTTCCTCCTGGGGATTAATTGCAAATGCGCTAATTTGTTTTGTTTCGGGTAAAACTATCTCCAAAGGTTTGAAGTCCAACTGGTCGTTAATGTGAATTAAGAATATCTTGCAAGATTCATACGCTATGACGATACTATCTAGTTTTTCAATCTTGGTTAAGGCAATCGGTTTATCTTTTACATCTACTGGGATTTTAAATTCGTGTAACAATTTGTACTTATCTCCTTCACTCTCGCATCCCTCGTCTGGTATTTCATACATAGACACAGTTCCGCCTAATCTAGATGCAATAATGTATTGATAATTGTAATTCAATAGATGGATTATTCTTGATTTCGTTGATGCCTTAGGCTCTGTGAAACAATTTATAATTGATATTGGTTGTGTCGCATCTTGTTTAGATGTATCTGTACCTCTCAGGCAGATGATTTCCTTGGCCCCCCCGGTGTCGTCAGAAGATACTATAAATTTCATGAGGTTGTTGTGCAATGGCAGAGGTGAACGGTTCAGAGATGAGTTCGAAGAAAAATAATACAGACTCAAAAGAGTGCCTATATGCAAAATTTACCGCGCTACCCAAAACATACTCCTTTATTTCTTCCTTCCAACAATTGAAACATTAAAGAATTAAAAGCCTCCATGATAGCTTCAATGATTAGATAATGATCTAGTAGTTTTGTTTGCTAAGCAATTAATAAAAAGTACTTTGAAACAATATGTTGTACTCAAATATGTCTGGTTGAAAGACTATATATAATCGCCAATGAACTAAATACTGTAAAAACAGCAAGTTTAACTCATCAGCTATACTGACTTACATTCAGAAATATGCTTACTTAGATAACTTCTTAATTATCTATATACTGCTAATTCTCACCCCAGAAGACTAATTATCTTAATCTCTTGAGTCAACGGCTGAATGTAAAATCAAACCACATAAACAGACGCTCAATCCCCCTATTCACAAGTATGCTTCTATAAAGCCTATGGTATTAACAATGCATATACTCATACCATTCCACCAATTGACTCAAATTTCAAGAAAAACTTGAACAGGAAGTTCTTGCTTCCACCTTCTTTTTTGCCAAATCATATTTGTTTTTGGTTACATTATGATAGACCGACTCAATAAACAACGATTGCTATAGATATAGGAAGTGAAGAATGTATTCCATAAATTTTGATGATAATATATGAATATAAGGAGCATTGACTGATTATCAGAGAAATATATTAAAGGGCTTAAAAAAATGGAGCCAATATTTTGCAAAAAATAGAAAAAAAAGCCAATCTTTGATGAATTCTCTTTCTTCCTTCCTACATTTTAAGTAAAATACGCGACACATGTAACCATGTTATACTTTGAACAGGGTGGAAACCTTTTGACGTACAGAAGTGAGATATTTGATACATGTCATTAATAATTCCAGAATTCTTTTGCCATAATTCATAATTCAAGTATGCCCCTAATTTATCTTGTTTTTTTTTGTTTTAAGTATATATCAGATACCTAGATTGAGTTTAGAATGATGACCACACATCATCCCATCATCCCACGGACTCTAGTAGCTATAGTCTAAATCATGATAGCCATAAAACTTGAATGCACACTTGAGCCTAGCGTCGGGACCTGTATAACAACCGTAACGCATGGTACTTGTATCTCATTTTTTTGTCTAAGTGGTCCCATGCATGACCGTAAACCTGACTATTTATCCATCCAGATGTCCCCGCACCATACTGACATTCTACTATGATCGACTCAGGCCCGTGTAGATAGTCATTAGTGAGGTAAACGTCGCCATGATACGGTGAGTCCCTCTGTTGGTTGTTTACCTCGTGATCCCGCTTAAGCACATTTATACCACGTTCCGTTATGATTTGCCTCAAGCATCATCATTGGAGTCAGGTTGCTCTTATCGTTACCTCTGTTATACCCTAGTAACACCGCATCGCAAGTATCTTTATAAGTGACTCTAAGTACCTAGGCCTATAATCTAACCTGACATTATTCAAACTCCTTTTGGTTACTGTTGCTGTAGTGTTATTATTGATGGATCCTTCCTTTTTCAAGTAATCATGTAGTGGTATTATTGATGGATCCTTCCTTTTTCAAGTAATCATTTACTTTTTATCCTGTCAAGTCACCCACGGTTACCATCTCTAAGGCGTTTTCCACATCTTGTTCGTCCCTCTTGTACCAGCCAGTTATCTGTCCAAGTGCTGCCAAGCCGATTGACCACTTCATAATGGCTGGAAATATTTCTGCTCCACATGCTCTAGGGTTTATCCGCCTGTTCATACTGTGTGCCCAGCCATTATCCCAAATTTGCATCGCTGTGGGATACTGAGATGCTACGGCCGAAGTCATTACCAAGATCCCTTGTGCAGTAGTTAATTAACCAGTGATCCAATATGGTTTTGATATAGCTGTCGTAGCAATAAGAAAAAAAAATAGTTGTGCTATGGCTGGACGTAAGAACATTGTATTTTTAGTAGATAATTTATAGTTCAAGTAAAACTTATTGTTTTCTATACATAGAGATAATGCAAAGATAAAATTGGGCATATTTATATTAATTCAATACTCTCTCGTTGATTGGATATTGTATAGTGTGATTCTTAGATGTTGGTATGCTGCTTTAATACTAAAAGTGCAGTTAGTCGAGCAAACACAAGTGGCCGCCAAGTTAGCTGGTACTCAGACGATACTAGCGGATACTACGAATACAGTTTCGGATTGGTTATTAAATTAATATAAATATGCCCTAAATTATCTTGTTTTGGTTAGAAAAAATAATCAATTTTTCTTAAATTATAAATTACATCAAGACTTCTTTTTGCGGGATCAGGTTTGATACCTTCTCCAGAAACAATGTCCGAGATAGCGAACTTCACGTTTGAAAAAGTCAAATTTAGTTTTCTTTGCAACAAGTCCATTCTCGCGTAATAACTTTAATACCTGTCTTAAATGGGTTTCGTGCTCTTGAGGGACTTGGAATAAACAATTAGGTCATCTAAGTAAACGGAGACAAATCTATCATAATATGGCTAAAAAATGAAGTTCATCAACTTTTGGAAGGTGCTTGGAGCGTTGACAAGTCCAAATGGCATCACGTGCTATGCGAATTGTCCTTGACGGGTTACGAACGCGGTTTTAGGAACGTCTTCTTCAGCAACTCGAACTTGGTAATACCCGCTATGGAAGTCAAGACTGGAACAAATGGTAGCTCCTGATAACGCATCAAATAATTCATCGATCAATGGGATAGGGAACTTTTCCTTGATGGTAATATCACTAAGAGCCCTATAATCCACGCAAAGACGTTTGGATCCGTCTTTTTTCTTGACAAAGATAATAGGAGCTCCAGACGGACTTGCTTGAGACACAATCAATCCCTTCTCTAACAATTCGGAAATTTGATTTTCTAGCTCTCTAGCTTCTTTTTTCGTCAAATGTACGTCGGCAAGGAGCTTGATGTGGTGGTGGTTTCCCTGAAATCAAAGCGATAGAATGTGTGATATTTCTAGGAGGTGGGGGGCCACGAGGTAATTCATTGCAAACAACATCCGCGAATTCGGTCTCGATAAATTTTGGTAAATCGTGGACCGTTTTGGGTTCCGAGACATCACTATTTTCTACCTTGACTAGAAGAATTGCGGTTTCTGCCTTTGGCTTTCTATTTTCTCTCACAATTCGGATACTATTGAGTAATACGTCGGTCATTTCCTCTGACAATTTCGCGATAGACACTGAGTCCTTTAGAGCAGGTGGGACAAATACGTGTTATTACCAGTACAGTTGTTATTTTCATGACAGTTTGCATGTACCTTAAGTGCTTCAATGATACCGTTAATATCTGCTACAACTGACACATTACCGAATTTCATTTCATCGCATTATAGCTGATGTGGTCACTATGATTGTTGACCTTTGCCACGTGCCATATATGATGTCCATGATTCGGTGAATGTGCGTTAATTAGTTGATCAAATTCATCATATACTAAATTATCCCTATGCATTCTAAATTTGTCCCGTTGAGTATAATAGTTGCATTAATTTCCAGGCGCTTAGAGTTAGCAGCACCTGATCCCAGGTCGTATGTCCAGCCTGCGAAGCCTGCTGAAGCGGCTATGAACGTCAGTATGGCCCATAAACCGGTAACAGCAACACAACTAGCAATTGCGAGCTCACCTTCTACAGGTACAATTCCGGCAACTGCCTGAAACGTTTCGGAGCAATGGTTAACAGCGATAGTTCCCGTGTAGGCAGCAATGCCTGCAAAAACGACAGCAATACCTGCAGCTGTCATCTTGAGCCATTCTATCCTTATGTTAAGTGTTGGGTCATGCACCAACATATTTGTCTAGGTTGTATACTAAGTATAATATAAGTATGAAAATAATGTATAACAAACCAATTATTGTCCAATTAACTCTATAGTATAGTCTAGGGTTATCTTCTTCTTTTGTCAGCATTTCATATTAGATTTCCATCCACCACCAACTATAGGGATTCGTATTTAATCTAGCAAGCACCTCTGTGTCTTGCACTAGATTGTAATGATTATTCGTTTATATAAAACTAAAGAGTACATGATATTCAACTATCAACTTTTCTGTCGACCATAGCTTTTATAGGCAGGCTCGTTCGACGGTTTACCGTTATCCGTCAAGCACTTACATAAGCGCCTCATAATCAATCTGGTAAGAATTTCCACTGATTCTTACGCCCACCTAGTTTATAATTTGAGTAAGACTTGTTGATTAAACTATACACTGAGATAAGTATTCGAAGGGTCGATGTTAACATTAACGAACTTGGCATACTTAATTTTCACCCCGGTTTACGCAACTGTATCATACATAAATACCACCTTAATCGAATTAAACTACCTGAAGACATCGTACGCAAATACTCGAAATTACAAAATGAATCATATTTGGTATTACAGAGGTCTATTACTGATCGTCTTCTTGACGATGATAGTAACGATAGTCAGCGCCGCGACTGAGTGCGCTATGATCTACAGTGATTGACAAGAAGGTCAATGCGCTGATGCTGATTGTTCTTGTACGCTTAAGATACCGCAATATGCTTAGCAGTGGTCTTGTCATGATGCACGTTCATACTTATGCTATTCATGGAAGCATGACGAAGAGTACTCTGAAGATTCACTTCTAGTCCAGGGAGGCGTGGAATTATTGAGGGCTCACAACTTGACTGGTACCTGTATCATATGATAATGCGGACTCGGAAAGATTATATGATAACATATATGACTTGGTAGATGATTTAGTGTCTGCTAATGGTACATGGTGGTAAGCCATAGAAGAACAGCTCAACGAATCATATACTACACCAGATGGCTTAGAGAAACGTCAGATGAAGAAACAGAAATGCATGAAACATTGTGCTGCCGCTGATGGGTTCATGAGATATTGCCAGAATAACGGGGTTAATATAGCATATAATGCTCAAAGCAGCATGCTTTCTAGCATGTGATAGATATGGTGGGAGTGATAAACCCAAGAAGTGCAAATAATATAGTAACCCAACGTTAGGTTAGGTCACACTGACAAATCTTGACACTGACTTAAGTTCTAATAAATCGTTTAAACAATACCGAAAATAGGAATAGTTTAAATAAGATTTAGAAAAAAAAAATATAAAACTTGCCTCTTAATTGCTTACTGGAATTGGGTCCCGTCATAACTTAAGTAGTCTGATTGCCCCATGTTAAACCAAAGAAGTGCATCGTCCATGAGATACTTGTGAGCGTATCTAACGAGATCGTCTTCACGGTATCCCCTTAATTTTCCGAATGTCTCAACCTCATATAAGAATACAAAAATCTTCTCAGCATCATGGTCATTCCCATCAAATATCTTTGGGCTTCTAGTGTCCACCCTTTTAGCTAATCCTTTCTCAATACCTACCAGAACGGCATAGCCAATTTCTTTAGCTATGTCGGCACTCAAGATGGGTGCATGAATACTTCCAGTGCTTCCGGATGAGAGTTGCAATGGTTGCTTCGTTGCTTTAACTTTCTCCTTTAGAGACAAGCCTTCAATCTCTACTGTTAATTCGTCAATCTCGGTGGCGATCTAAGGATTCGGGTAAACAGGTAACAAGTCTAAATACAATTTCGGGACGACGCTACCAGATAGTTTATAATTTGAGTAAAACTTGTTGATTAAACTATAAACTATAAACAAGATAAATTATGGCATATTTATATTAAATTAATTAAATAAAAAATACATTTAAAGATTATGTAAATGATCTTTATGAATTAAAAAGTCAAGCATTAAATTTGCTATTAATATAAAATTAAATATTGTAAATATTAATGGAAAATAATAGCTTGCGGGTTATCGTATCGTATGATTTGTATGCATGGTTAAGCTCTCCTATTAGATAGAGGGGCAATTCCTCGATTCACTACCTAGTGATGCTATAATCAAATAGGGGTCAAGGGTGATCCATGGAATATGATCCATGGAGTACTACCCCGATTAACAGCAGGGATGCTATCAGCTGGGCGACTCGGGCTATCAGCTGGGCGACTCGGGCATATTTATATGCATAGTAATTCCCATAAGCCAACACCACCAATAGCGAAGGTCCCTTGGCCCAGTTGGTTAAGGCGTGGTGCTAATAACGCCAAGATCAGCAGTTCGATCCTGCTAGGGACCATTTGAGATTTTTTTTATTATTTTGTATATGATATACTCTTAAATCTTTATGAGGAACAGCTTTCGATAGGGGATTGAATTTCTTTGATGGTAGTCTAGCTAGCTTTTAAGAGTATATATATATTTTGTAGCAGGAAATTCGATTGCTAGAACTAGATGGTAAACACCAGCAAGACACACACTATTTGTAGTTCTTCAATTTTCATTTCATGAAGCTAGGGGGCTATATCAAAGGTAAGCGGATTCATCATAGAAAATCATTGTTACGTTTAAAAAGAATACTGATGTGTGTGTATCTAAGGTAATTAACATCAAAGCATGGTATATATACTTCGCTTGAAAGTGCAGTTTTTCGTATCAAATAAATAAAACTGCACCACAGCTGAATAAAAGATGTCTATTGTAACACGAATTGATAAGTCCCGTATTCTCAATTACTCTAATGTTGATGAAGTATGTATCTAGAATTAAAAACTATGCAAAGCTGATACTAACCTATTTCTTAGACGGATTGGACATCAGAAAAACAACAAACACTAGAAGTTTACATCACAAATTATTATCAATCCCTAGTTGATCCCACGCAATTTTATGTCAAGATAAACTGGGACCATTTAATTGAACTAATAGGTGTAAGTGATAAAGAGTTCTTGAAACTTAAAATTGACGACATATATGATAACATAATTCACATTTTTCAAGGCAATGACTTAAATATTGATCAAATAATAACCAATTTGAAGTTAAGAAATAATCCTCTTCTCCAAGAAGTGCTACAGATGATTAATACTGCGGGACTAGATGCATTTAAAGTGGAAACAAGATTGCCAAAGAAGACGCAACAACCGGAGGAACAGACAGAGATATCGGCGACACATAAAAAAGTTGACATGCCTCAATTGACAAATACACAACGTAGAGTTTCACTAGATTTAATGCATCCGAAACCATTGTTTGGATTCAATGCAAGAGAGTCTCAATTGACCAAACCAGCGGCAACAAGTACTTCCAACATAAATGTTATAGCCAGGGCACAAGTTCTTTGGCAATCAAAAGAACGAGGCCGAAAGAAATCGGAACCATTTACAATTAGACCAAACCCTCATGCAAAGCAAAGAAGAACATCAGTTGTTGGAGAGCATTTGCCAATATATATAAGAAAACAATTGACTAAGAACCGTTCACAGCAAAAATTAACTCCTAAACCATCAAAGCGTCACATACAGAAAAACCTGTCAGCTAATTCAAGTAATCCTGGAAGTTTCAAAAAGCCTTCTAGATTGCAAAACCTAGTTGCCAATTCACAGTCATTGTATGCACATTCCAAAGATGTTGAATCAACTACAAACACCTCCGATAATGATCAAAGATTACATTATGACTCAGATGATGACGATAAAGAATATATCCTGCCGGATCTGTTGACAAAATACTATGGTATGCAATATGAAGACGATGAAGAAGAAGAGGAAGAAGACGATGAAGAAGAAGAGGATAATGATTTTGTTAATGTACGTGGAAGTATTGAATTACACGATGACGATGATGACTATTTATTCAAAGTATGAACCTCTACTTTAAGGACTTTATAAAAGATAGTGAATATTCATAAATAAATAATGAAATTGCACTCGTTGGTGCAGTCTTTATCATACCGACACTAAAACCTTTATATAACCCCAAAATGCCTTCTTTTTTGATAATATTCAAAAAAACACGTAACGAACTGATATATTTGGTCCCATGCACAACCGAATGCATCTGACATCTTTTCCTTAGCGTGTCTAGTGGAAATGTTATACCTTTCGCAGTTGCACCTGCAATAAATCCGCATATACCCTCCACGAATGGTATATATTGAAGACCACTTGAAATATCTCTTGCTAGTTCATACGCCCAAAACATTAACCCTGTATTTGAAGCAACTGATAACATAGCGGGTCGCGCACCAGTAAATATGCCTGTGACCCCCTCAGTTTCTATAATATGCTTGAGCGTACTTGTCATAGATAATAAACTCCTCGTTCGATTAGCTACTAATCGGGTCCTTAGTAAGTCAAATGGATACGTAACTAAAGTACTTGCTGTTCCAGCACCAGTACCAACAATTAATGAATGAGTTGAAGATGTCAAGTTTACATTATTCAGGGTTTCAAATTCCTGTAAAAGTTTACTTAGTACCGAATAAGAGGCAAATTGAACCCCTCCATATAGTATATACAATATTTCAGCAGGAACATTCCCCTTCCAAAATGCAATCACACCTTCATCTCGTAGCAAATTTTTTATGATTGTAGGTACAGTTTTTCTATGTTTATACGCCCGTGACTGTAACTGAAGCCGTATTTTAATTGTATCTAACGGTGCTGTGATCGCACGAGATACCGCTCCTGATATCGATCCTGCTAATAATGCTTCATACGGAGTAACATCTGATCCTTTCCTCAAGTGATCTTCTCTCTTATTATGATTCATTCATTCAAGGTGGTTGGTTTGTTGGTATTGCTGATTTGATTAATATGTTTTTTTTGCGTCTCGAAACAGAGATGCCACAAAGAAGTACATAGATACAGTAGTAGCTGAACACATTTTGCAATCTTGTGATAAAAATGATTAGTAATTGAATCAAATTAGGAAGAGCTTAAAGCTATCACTCGGTGGATGTTATCTTTGAATGAAGAATTTCTCTCTAATCAACATTTCAACATATTACATATAATCACCAATTCATTCATGGACCATACTGTATGCTTGTTTGAACTATTTGTATTGATTAGTGTATAAGTGCGGATTAGCCTATTAAATTGTCTTTTCATAGGCAAATCATTATGCTTTTCCAGTCCCGATCATCTTCAAAAACACTTGAAGGTAGTTAGTTTACGTAGGCAGTAGAGCGATAACATCTCAATCTTGCAAACTTTAAACCTCCGTTTAAAAAAAAAAATGATTTATGAGATGAAGAAACGCATACGAGTCTTCACCTCATCTTAATGGACATAAAGCGACATAAATTGATACCCAAGCATGTATTCATCTCGATGATAAACCACTTGAAAGCTATAGACAATGTTTTGTCTTTGCATTACTCCAATCATACGACTAGTCCATATCTAGGCAAAATCTTGGATCAAGCTGCATCGATTTCCAACACTAGGATCAAGATGTCCGATTTGGAACAAATATTGGGCATAAATTCACAAATATATCAAATTGGGAGTAAAGATGATATCACAACAATCAAGTTTCCTGAGGATTTCAAGTTTACTCTGCGTCAGCAACAATTTATTCATCATTTGAATGAGTGGATACAAACACACCAAGAACTTGGTAACATTCCAGAATTGAAAATCATAGAGCTAACAAAGCGGAATCAGTCTTCGCCTTCCAAAATTGTTAAACCAACCAATTCCAATTTATCACCGACGAAGAAGAAATTTCATGATTTAAGAAATGACCCGTCAAAATTCAAATTCAAAGAAAAAGATGAAAATATAGAAAGTCAAAAAAGCGAAGGATTAACCCTACTTGAAAGAATCAGACTAAAAGAAAAGCTTAGGAAACAGCTAGATATACAATCACCCGAGAAGAAACGTGAACAGATATTACTAGGGAAAGCACCCATGATTTACGATGCTGTATATCAGCTATACAACGCGCAGTCTGAAGCATTCAAATCATTCTCCATTTCGAAATTAATTCAAATCATCCAGGATAGTTCAACTTTGTCAATTGATGCTGATGAAATCTATGACGTGATGAAATTAATAGAGTCCAAAACATCCAAGTTTAAAATCGTTGAAAAAAATGGTGTGAAAATACTAAAAGTTGCTCATTTAAATAGAGATCAGGATTTAGATTCATTTTAACATATAATATTAATCTTTCTATAATATCACCTTATCGTCCTCTTCTCTGACAGCGATATCAGTAGCTTCAGAGTTCATGAAGAAAAACTTCAACACATTTTCAATGATCCATGTAGCTCCCAAATCGACGATGATGGAGCCCGTTAACTTGATTTTGAAATTAGTTGTCATTGGTACAAATTGCATTGCTTCATTTATCTCTGGTACAAATTCAGTTGATCCTGCAAAAGTTAACGCAGCAACTCCTAATAATCCATAGTACATACCTTTATTATCTTTGATACTTTCTCTGAATGGTAGGCCAATATAATTCACTGCAAATGTGGATACTTGTTGTGCTAGTTGTAATAAGAACATTCCAGTATTCAACAATGAAGGAGAAAATTCTTTTTCTAAATCAACTTTTGGCTCTCTTGGTTCTAAAATATAGATCTCACGAGTAATGTAAATCAAAGTAATGATATGAATGGCAAATTGACCCAAAATTGAACCCATAATATAAATGTTAAAAATACCATTTTGAGGTCTTTCCTTAGATAACTTTTCAAGCGGTTTCCCACGAGAAATGGACAAGAAACAAACAGATAACAAGATACCAGAAATTGTAGCTTGCCCATCACCAAATTTCATTCCCGCCAAATACAAGACGGAAAGGGAGTATGAAGAAATCAAACAATTCAATGCCAAAATTTTATACATCTGAATAGTAGAAACCAATGCACAACGACCTTGACGAATGATATGAGTAACAGCGCTAACGTTAGCTAATTTGGAAGTAAATGGAGCAGCAACGGAAGCATCACCTAATTTCAATACTGGAGCCTCATCTTCAGCTTCTGCATCATTTAAAGCACCAAGGATAGTGTCAGCAAAGTTCTTACTACCAGCAGAAGCATTGGCATCTCCTTTTTGTGGAATCTTAACTGGTTCTTTCATAGCAGCGACTACAGCCTTTCTCATATCGTCAGTAATGGTAACACCTTTCTTTTCCATTGCTTCTAAATATTTAGGATTATTTGGACCAGGAGGAAACAAATGAGCAATTATAGGTGGAACAGGTGGAGGTGGTTTTCCCCAATTTGTAAAAAGCTGAACTTGTTTTTCGTATACCTTTGTAGTTGCTTCAATTCTTCTGTTTTCGGCAATTTTCTTCATACCTTCTTCGGTCCCATTTAACAATGCAACACCAATATTGGCCTGTTTTAAAGCACCAACATCATTAGTACCATCACCACACATCAAAGTATTATATCCAGCATCTTTTAAGGATGTTAAAATAAATTCCTTTTGAGTAGGTGAAACTCTAGCATATACCCAGGTATGTTTTAATAAATCCAAAATTTGTTCATGTTCGCTTAAATAACTCAATGCATGACCGGTAATACAAATATCATATCTAGTAAATAAATCAAGGTTGATTTTATCAGAAGAACGGAATGGAATAATAACAGATTCAGAAACATTTCTCCAAACCAAGTCATCATGTTCACCAATTTCATGGTATTCCTCAGGTGCATCCAAGATTAATACATCTTTAGTTGTGATTGCAACTTCTTTTGCAACATGACAAGCAGTCAATGGGTTATCACCAGTAATCATAATGGAACGGTGAGATGATTCATTCAACATTTTTATAGTTTCAATAGCATCATCTTTTAAAGGACAATGGAAAACAATAAACCCAGCAAAATACAATTTAGATTCAATTTCTTCACGCTTGACTTTGTTGTAGTTAACATTCAAGTCCAAATACTTATAAGCAAGTGCTAAAACACGCGATCCTGATCTGGTGAATGATTTGAAAATCTCTTCATAGTTTTCTGGAGCATCGACAATCATATTACGAATAGTTTCTGGAGCACCTTTAGCAGCAACAAAATATTTACCAGGGACAGCATTGATGGAAGAAATGGTAGAAGATCTTTTAAGCGCTGATGAAAATTGGAATCTACGTAAAATCTTGATTTTTTCGGATTTGGTCCCGTTACCTTCTCTTTCAACAATATCATTGGCACCAACATCCCAATGAGCTGCTTTTAAAGTAGCTTGTTCCATTGGATCACCAACAACTTCACCGTCATCTAACCTCACGAGCGCATGTGCAGAACCCAAAACATAAGAAGTGGTGTCAGGAGCTTCGTCACATCTGTGTAAATGGTGAATATCATCATGCTTGAAGCCAGCTAAACCTTCAAAAACTAAATCTTCAGCAGTTAAAGTGCCGGTTTTGTCGAAACAACAAACATCGATTCTTCCTGCCAATGGTATTCTAAATGGTTCAGTACAATAAACATAGAATTTTTGTAACTTTGACAAAGATGAGTTGACAGCCATGGTTAATTCCATGGGTAATTCCGGTGGAACTACGGAAGTAATGACAATAATACAGTCCAAAATTAATTTAGATTGAATTCTACCCATTCTTGTACCCTCAACCCAAACATACCATGAAGAAGCAATAGCAAAGATTAGCAAGAACAAAATAAACAAAAATGCTTCTTTATTACCAACGGATACACGTTCACTTGAAAAAATCATCATCCGAACTAATGAACCTTGAGAAGTTTCAAACCCAGTTTTAGAAACAACAGCAAAAGCACCATTATCTGGAGCGACGGGAACAATTGGATTTTCAGGCTTGGTCACTTGTAAAGCCATAGTACCACCATGCAAAATAGAATTTTTGTCAAATCCTTCTGGTTGCAAGTTTTCATCTGCCGGCCTTAATTTGATAGATTCTTTTAACAATGGGGTAGACTCACCAGATAACATCGCTTCATTTACAATCGCGGAACCATCAACTAAAAGCAAATCACAAGGTAATGCACTGCTATCTTTGGTTCTTGTAATGGATACCAAGTCACCAGGTAATAATTCGGTCGTTGAGATCTGCTTCCACTTTCCATTTCTATGAACATAAATCTCATAAGGTTTGATACCCATGCTTTGGAATTCGGCCATGGTGGTTCTTCTTTGAAATACAGTAGTCATCTCAAAAGAAACAAGCATAAATAAGGAGAATAACGAGTAATACCATTGCTCATCCATACACCAAAGTGCAACACAAAATATTTGAAAAACAAAAAACGGAGCAACAGCATGTTCCTTGAATAATTCCATAAAAGTTGGAATTGGAATATCAAATTTGTTTGAACCGTAGTTTCTCATCATTTTGTCCAAATCACCGGACAAACCTTTAGTATTCTGATAAACACGCAATTGAGGCAATTCATCAAACAAGAATTCCGGAGGAGAAAACTTCTTTAACTCCGGATGGAATAAATATCTCCTTTTCTGATATAAAAAGCTGACCTGCGTTTCACCATCGTGAAAAGTTTCACGATTAATTTGACAAATCTCTCCCATACCTGAATTTGGAGATGGAGTAATCTTAATATAAGATGCATCTGAAATCTTTTCAACCTTAGAATAATTGAATTTGGAATTTATATCAAGGTTCCAATGAGGCATTAACCAAAATAACAAATTTATTGACACAATAGTGATAGTGTATACAAAGGTCCATTCTTTACCTCCAATATACTTTTCATAATGTTGAAAGTATAATTGAAAAAAAAAAGGATAAATTATACTGAATGGCCAAACATAAGGTCTCAAGAAATAGGCCTTAGGAACCAATAACTCAGCACCTTGAATAGCTGAGCTGGCTACTATATCTGACATGATATTGTTAATGGCTTGTCTGAAAAAGAATAGATCAATTCAGTTTTGCCAACTTATTCATTTTTTTGGTCAAAAAAATTTTGGTGCTAATTTTTTTTTCTTCGTCGTTTTTTCTTACAACATGTTAAGACAATGATGTAAGGTAGCATTCTTTTTTGATCATGATAAATGTAAGATCTAAATGCAAGTTTGTATCGATAATCAAACCGTTGAAGCTAGAGTTCTTCTTGTTACTATACATTCGGTCAGTCTTGGAATATACACAAGTGGCTGCTAAAGGTTCACTACCATAATTAGCAGAAAGGAAAACTAGAAATCCAAATTTGCTTTGTATTTCTTCAGATACCTTTTCTGTTCAAATAATCAAATAGCTCCTTTATAAAAGCTTTGAATGTTCAAGCGTTGGGGGCTAATACAATCAGCATTGATTTATCGGATGACAGCTCAAACTAAACGCGTTGAAAAACTCTTTCGAATTCGAGTGACACGGTACTATTTTTCTCTGAGCTTCATGAAGATCTCGACCTGTATCAAACTGTTATGCTATTTGAATAATCAGCCCAATTCTAAAATCTGTCGCTAGGATCCCTGAGCTCAATTAGTATAACATGTGACTATAAAGGGAGAGTTAGGGGCCACATAGGCAAATAACTCTAATTCTCCCGGGTTTTTATGTTAGAATTGTTTAAAGCTCTTAAATTAATGTGTTCGAGCAAATGCACTATAACATATAAAATCCAGCCAAATAATAGAGTGGCTGGAAATCTGAGATTAATAGCTTAACCGACGTACAATGTTGTAAGCAATGCAGCTACGATACTTAGTCTGCTAATTGACTGTGCCATTAGATGGCTTCACCTACGCAATTCTTGCATGAAAACTGTGGCTCCAATTTTCGTGGTGCAAATCGCCATTTCGACTGCAATTAATAAATTCCATAAATTACCACATTATAAAAACGGAATCAAGTATTCAAGAAACTATTCTTGCATTTTCTAGTTGGCAAAGTAAGAAGTATTATGTCCTTTGAGAATATTCCAATACTTGACTTGAATCTTGCATTTAATCCCAATACCAAACCACAATTTTTGGAGCAATTACGAGATGCAATGATAAATGTTGGTTTCCTACTTTTGAAAAACTATGAATCATTGGGTCCATCAGAAGAAGAATTGCAAGATATAAAGCAGCAAGCATTTGATTTTTTTGCTTTACCGGAGCACGTCAAATTGGAATGTGAAATGATAAATAGTCCTCATTTTCTAGGATATACTAGATTAGCTAATGAAATTACAGCTTCTCATACTGACTGGAGAGAACAAATTGATCTAGGGACTGAATTGCCTGCGCCGAAAGAAGGTGAGCCCATATATAAAAACATCGAAGGTCCTAACCTTTGGCCGAATTCTAAAGCAATACCCAAATTTAGACCCAGTGTTGAGAATTTTATACAAAAGATGACTAATTTAAGCACAAAATTTAGATATTTGGTATTAGAATCAATTGGGCTCAATGAAAAATCCTTGGATGGTTATTTTAAACCAAATCAGCAGTGTAAAATGAAGTTAATCGCCTATCCTGATGTGTCGGATTTAGCAAGGGCAAGTTCTGTAGCGTTACATGATACTCCCGAAACTGGCCAAGGAGTTGGGCCACATCGAGATTCCGATTTAATTACATATATCTACCAAGCAACTCATCATCAAAATTCATTACAAGTTCAAAATTTTCAGGGTAAATGGATTTCAGTTCCAAATATTCCAGGTCATTTAGTTGTGAATAATGGACAGACATTGGAGGCAATAACTCAAGGTGTGTGTAAAGCAACCATACATAGAGTGCTAATTCCACAACCTGGAACTGGGACTAGAATATCAATTCCATTTTTTCAGACCATTGATTTAGATAGCTCGAAATCAGCAGTGCAAAACATTCCGAAGGAAATAATACAAATGAAAGAGGAAAGAGATAGGAAGATTAAAGACTGGGCCGTGGACATTGGGTTTCAATTCCAGCCTGATGTTAGCAAAGAGCCTGTTGGATATGCTGTTTTTAGAAATAGAATTAAATCTCATCAAGATGTTGCAAAAAGATGGTATCCTGAGATTTTAAAAGAGGTTTTACAAGAATACACTTACTAGAACTTTGTGTATTTTATTTACATTACATAAATTATGTTTTCACTAAATAAGCAATAAAATTCGGCGTTTCAAATGGATCCTAGCTGCAATCGTCCCCAACGTAGCCTAGACAATGTTTATCTGTAACGGCTTAATAAAAAAAATACTTGAGAATCCTATCACAGTGAACGTATAGTGTCGGTTCAAGTGGTAAGCTACTACTTACTAAAGTCTAAACTGAATTTGGACTATGTAATTACCTGTAAATTCAAAGGACTTGGTTGAATTCAATTTATTGAGTAATCGCGATGCACAATCGATTCATCAGAACAATCTTGTAACTAACTTCAATTGACTCAAAAGAGAAAATAAATAACCCTATTGATAGCACTTATACTAGATATTTTACTGATGGTTGTAATTGCATTTAATATGATATTCTATACATTTATTAGACATTTGGCCAATAATCAAACTTATTTAGATTCAGATTTTGACTCGCCTTCAGAGGACTCTTTCTCTTTTGTTGAATCATTTTTATGGTTTTCTTGATAGTCAGCATATGCTTTCTTAGCATTAGTTTGGAAATCACCACCCTTTGAGAAATCGTTGTAAGCATCTTTAGCATCATCTGAAGTGATAGCACCAGAGTTTATAAAGTCTTGACCTTTTTTAAGAATATCGTCGAAACCCATATTTAACTGATGGCACCGAGTTATAAAGAACGAAAAAGACAAAGAAAGAAATCACCTAATTTTTTAGTCGGGGAACCAAGAAACTTTTATACTGAAGTTTTATAAAGAATTTTATGTTGAGTTGTAAACGAAGAAGTTCAAGGAAGCATGCACACTATATTTACTTTCCTACGCTTGTACATGTTACACATTCTCGTAAGTATACGGAGCTAACTTGGAGCGGGATGGAACAGCATCCATTAGGAGATTTGACAATACGAGAATAACAACCTGAAATTAATTAATTCACGATCGCTAAATCTCAGGTCACTACGCGTCTAATGTTAACCAGTTGTAATTGCGTAATTAGATTAATATCAGTTTTATATTAATTGATTTAATATTACATGTTCATGCTGTGTTCACATAGGCGGGGTAAAGCCCTTTTTCATATTTTTACTTCTTTGGTTGATAGTAAGTTGAGACATCAGAATTCCATCATCAAAGAAAATTATCAACTCTACAGTCTTTGATTGTAGGTAATTTACTGGGTTCTATTGCAGAAGCATCATTTGCCACCACCAAAGATTAGATTGGACCACAATATATTGCTAGTTGTTTATCACCAATCATCTGCTCTCATGATTTGCAGATCATTTTTCGTCTAATTTCAAATCTAAAGTATTCAGAGTATTCCACGCTTCCAACAACAGAATTAACAAAAGTTCAATAATTATCTAAATTGCGTATATATACACGTTTCTTATCTACTTCTAAAGTTTCAATTTTTCTAAAATTGCAATCGTTTGTTCATATCCTTCTATTTCAGCAACGATCTTTTCTAATCTCTTAAGCGCAGATTCTTTTGCTTCTGGTTTTGTCTTATCACTGAATTTACTGATAGCTTCATCATTCTTTTTCTTAGTTTCTTTTGCAGAATCTAGCTTTTTATTAACTTTAGCTATTTCAGCATCAAGGTCAATTTGACCCTTGACTAATACATGGACAGTACAATCCGGACCAATTGCCTGCAATGCACAACCTGAAGGAACTTCTTTTGATGATTTGACAACTGTAATTTTTTCAACACCTTTGATTAATGAAACAATTGAATCTTGCTGATCTGAGGCAATCTTATTAATCATATCATTGGCAGTTTCAACATATACTTGGCCGTTTTTCAAAATGTTGTATTGTGATAACAAAGATCTAGCACCTTTAGTAATATCAAGAATTAATTCGTATGCATTCAACGAATCAACATCATCAAATGCTTTAATGTAAGTTGGATACTTAGCTTTCATTATGGTAGCAGTATTATCCCCTTCACGTCTTGGTAACCTTTGCCACATTTCCTCAGTAACAAATGGCATAAATGGATGAATCAATCTCAAAGCACTGTCTATACAGGTGTATAAGGTATCTTGAGCCGATTTCTTTTGTTCTGGGGTACCATCTTGAATTAAAGTCTTCGAATTCTCAATGTAAACATCACATAAATCATACCAAAAGTTATAGATAAAGTTGGTTGAATCACCAAAATTACGGTTTCCCAATGCCTCATTGGTATTCTTTGCAGCAATGGACAATTTATGTAAAATCCATTTTTCAACTAATGATTCATTACCACTTAATGCACTTGTCTTTGGTGGAACATAATCATCGCCCAATCTACCAAGAACGAATTTAGTAGCTTGATAAATCTTGTTACAAAATTTACGGTAACCTTCAACTCTCAAGATATCCAAGTTGATGTCTCTACCACCAGTACTATAAGCACAAAGAGCAAATCTTAAAGCATCAGTACCACATTCTGGAATACCAGTTGGATATGATATTTTTTGACCTTCAGTAGCTTTCTTCAACTCTCTTGGGTCTAAGTTACCAGATAATAATTTATCGTGCAAGCCTTGTAAAGGAATACCCGTAATAACATCTAACGGATCAACAACATTTCCTAAAGATTTAGACATCTTACGACCTTGGGCATCTCTAACTAATGAATGACAAAAAACTTCCTTAAATGGAACTTTACCAGTTAATTTCAAGGACATTAAAATCATTCTTGAAACCCAGAAAAATAAAATATCCCAACCAGTTTCTAACATAGACATTGGGTTGAATAATTCCATATCTTTAGTTTGATGAGGCCATCCTAATGTAGAAATTGGCCATAATCCCGATGAGTACCAAGTGTCCAAAACATCTTCATCTTGTTCTAAAGTGAATTTTTTGCCGGTAAATTTTTTCTTTGCTTTTTCCAAGGCCTCTTCTTCATTTCTTCCAGATACCCAGTATTCATTGTCGAGTCTATCATGTTCTTCTCCTTCAATGTTAACAAAATAAACTGGACATCTATGACCCCACCATAATTGACGTGAAATACACCAATCTTGAATGTTTTCTAACCATTGGAAATATTCAGCTTCAGAAGTTTTTGGAGTGATTACAATATCACCATTTCTAACGGCGGCAATTGCATCTCTAGCCATTTCTTGTTGATTAACATACCATTGAGGTTTCAATAATGGTTCGATAATATCACCAGATCGTGAACAAATTGGGATAGTCATTTCATTATCTTTTTGTTCAACAAATAATCCTTTTTCTTTCAACTTTTCAATAACTTTATATCTGGCATCAAATCTCTTCATGCCTTTCCATTCTGGACCACAGTTTTCATTCAAATAACCATCATCAGTATATATGTTGATGAATTCCAAATTATTTCTCTTACCGGTGTTGTAATCGTTTTGATCGTGAGCTGGAGTGATCTTAACTGCACCAGTACCGAATTCCATATCAACAGTTTCTGCATCACAAATAATTGGTAATTTGCGGTCTAAGAATGGATGCAAAACAAATTTACCGTGCAAATGTTTATATCTTGGATCATTTGGATGAACAGCGACTCCAGTATCACCAAAAATAGTCTCGGGTCTTGTGGTGGCAACAGTTATTTTTTCATCCGAATTTTCAACTGGATAAGAAAATGATGTTAAAGTACCAAACTCTATCTTTGAATCATAGCCTGGAACTGACAATAATGTTTTTCCTGGAATATTCTTATTATCAACTTCCAAATTTGAAATGGCGGTATTCAATTTAACTGACCAGTTAACTAATCTTGATGCTCTGTAAATAGTACCATCTTCGTGCATTCTTACAAAAGCTTCGGTAACAGCCTCCGATAAATCAGGATTCAAAGTGAATTTTTCTCTGCTCCAATCGTAAGAAGCACCTAATTTCTTAAATTGATTCTTGATTCTACCATGATATTCCTCTTTCCATTCCCAAACTTTTTCTACAAACTTTTCACGGCCATAATCATGTCTAGTTTTCTTTTCTTTGGCCCAAACTTGCTTTTCAACGACCGATTGAGTTGCAATACCAGCATGATCAAAGCCCGGAATGAACAATGTAGTTTTACCTTGCATTCTATTCCATCGGATCAAAGCATCCTGAATAGAAACAGTCAATGCATGCCCGATATGCAAAGCTCCAGTAACGTTAGGTGGTGGACACGGAATTGAAAACACGCCTTCTTTCTTAATCCCACCATCTTCGCTTAATTCGGGTTCAAAAAATCCCTGTTTTTCCCACCAAGCATACCATGAACTTTCAACATTTTTTGGATTGTAGGCTTTAAATGAAGGATCTTCTAAAGGTACCAATATTTTCTTTTCACCTGGCTTAGTCTCATCTTTAAATTCCGGAGCTGGCTCGACTGCTATCTTTTCTTTCTTTGGCTTTTTTGGTTCATCAGATTTGTTTTTAGCAGATTCCGCTTGTTTTGCCTTTTTAGCATTAAACTTGGCTAGCTTTTCAGCTTTTTTTCTTTCTTTTTCTAATTCCTTTGCAGTTTTCTGTTTGGGAGCTGAACCATCTTGTGGAGTAGTTTGTGCTTCCTGTTGTAGTTGATGAGGTTGTACCTCTTCTTTTGTCGTATCACTCATTTTTTGTGTGAATTGCCTTCCGTTATGAAAATAAACTCTTCTATATATTAGTGGATTAGCTCTTATTATTCTTTTGAAGAGTGGTTTACTAGAAAGCATACAATGACGAAAGAGAATTGTATAGTCATAATTGAAAATTTTTTTTTTTCCCAGTCAGTGAGTGTATGGTGTGAAATCTTGGACAATCAAAATCAACTACTATTCAAACATGCAAAACAAACTATCTATAATAATTGACTCATACAAACTTAGATTTTTTACTATTTTCATCAGAGATATCATCAAGTTTCCTTTTGTTTATACCATTCAACCACTTACTTCGTAACCCATTACTCTCTTTTTCAGACTCTTTTGGTTTAGCTAATATTAAACTGTCGAGATCCTCATCAAACATATTCTTTTGCAGCTTTAAATCTTGCTTTTGTTGTTGTAATCTATTAACCATAGCTTTGGACATTCTTGCTCCCGTATTTGTATTGATTTGGATATGACCAATTCTGCCATTACCTCCTCCACTTCTACTCATACCTAAACCAACTTCTTCACCAAAACTATCCAAAATTGCTTCCTCTTTTTTACCGAATTCCATTTTATTCTGAGCCTTACGTAATTCTGACATCTGAAATCTTTCCCTCATTTTTCTATACCTTCTTCCACCTCTTTTTTTGGACTTTTGTTCGATTGGTGCGGGTAGTGCTTTGTCTGGAGTTTGTTCAGGTGGTGACAATAATTTATCAATCTTCGTTTCAATCTCCGTATAGAACTTGCGGCCCATTTCGCCGTTGGGACTAGATTTGGATAAATCAATTCTGGCAGCTAGTATAACTTTGCCACTTATAATCCTCATGGCAGATCTTATAATCTCCGGTGGTAAATATTTCACTATATCATTATGATAAAGATATCCGGTCTGCCGTATATTTCTGGAAACAACTTTGGTAGTAGACGACAAATCTCTGACCCCTAGTGAAGGTAAATTACAAGAGGGCGTTTGCGCTAACTGTTTTAAAGAACCTGTTGCAATTAACAATTGAGATGTCGTAATAGGTCCAATAACGGCGGATATATTCGGTGCAAATTTAGATAGTTTATTGGATATAAATGCTGATAATTGACTTAGAATCTCATCTAATTCTAGGACCAATGTTCCGCAAGACAAGATTTTGTTCATATCATCATCAGATAGTATAAATTGATCCTGAACCTGCTGTAAAGCAGCCATAAGAATAACCAAAACTTTTTCGTTTGTCACGACATTCTTCATCTCTTGTTCATACAATTTGATGTTTTTCAAATCTTGTCTAAATATCATAATGAGTCTTACATAATCTATGTTATTAGGTACTAAAGATTCTAATTCAGGAAACACAAGTTTATATTGCATCTTGATAAGTGTACAAAATACCGTGATTTCATTATTGATAATAGTAGATAGTTCATTGACAGTAATTATAAATTTGTATTCTTCGGGCTGATCGTTTTCATTATTTAGTGATGATAATAACTCGAGATAATCACTTACTTCATCGTTGGAATATTGTAGAATTTTTTCCTTTAGTTCCGGTATCAATGGATGAATTCTAGATAATGCAGTTAAATCAGCTATGGTTTCGATATCTGGTTGATTAAGAATAGTTTGAAATGAATCTGATATCGAATTGGATACTATTAGTTTATTAAGTCTATCATGAAATGAACTAGCTTCCTTATGCGAGCTCCCATTCTTTTCTTCCAAATTTCCATCAATTTCTTCAACTTGCTCCTCCACTTCCTCTTCAGAACTTTCTAAATCAGCTAGTAGTTCCTTTTCATAGTTCTCCATATTTATGCTTGTTTTCAGTATTGCCTATTAGGATGGTAATCTTTTTGTAGCAATAATAGACAAGAAAAAAATGCATACATACAACATTAAATGCGAAATTTATACCGATGAGATTCAAAGCACATCACCTTTCTTCAACAATGTCATTCAACCTAAAAACGTCCATATTAGAGAACGCAGATGGCTCGGCTGAGTTGATACTAGGCGGTACAAAAGTCCTCGCGTCCATATCGGGTCCAATAGAACCGAAACAACGTCAAGAATTGCCTAATCAAGCAAGCTTGGAGATCATTATAAGGCCATCAAAAGGATTATCAAGAACGAGAGAAAAGCTATTAGAAGATAAGTTGAGGTCAATATTGCAAAGCATCATCATACGTTATAAATATCCACGTCAATTAATCCAAGTTGTGGTACAATTCTTGATAACTGACGAAAGGGAGGAATATACCTGTAATGAATTAAATGCTGCTATAAATTGTTGTTATTTTGCGTTGATCGATGCTGATATTGCATTGTATACTTCTTTTGCATCCGTTGTTGTCTGTATGAACCTGGGGAATTTAATCAAAGAGCCAACTGGTGATGTTTTGGAGACGAGCGATTCTCATCATGTCGTTTGTTTTAGCATTGAAGATGGAAAAGCTACTAAATTGTTACTATTAGAAAGTCAGGGTGATTTTACGGAACATGAATTATTTCATTTATTGGGTGAAAGTGTGCTGGATGCTGAGAGATTGCATAAACTCCAACGTGGATTTATAAAAGAAAAGATTGAAAGGGATTATATATGGAAGAACTAAACGAATAACGTAAAAGTTATGCAATGTATATATACCGTACATATATCAAACTAATAAACAAAATTACCAAAGAATACCTTTTCAATAAAAATTACACGTTTAATACAATGTAGCCAACGGATCCAATTTAGATCGTGAGCTTCCACCGCCACCGCCAATATTCAACAAGTTGATTTCACCATTACCAAATTTATTGTTTGGATTAGATTTATGCTTGAAAGTAAAACCAATAAAATTGTTTTGCTGAATTCTTTTGACCCCAGATTTTTCCAATAATTGTTCATTTTGTTCTTGCCTGGCAAAAACATCTTTATATTTCATCATCATTTCTTCATCTTCAAAATCATCAAAATATCCTGCATCTTCTTCGTTATCTAATTGTGGAGTAAATGGAGGTGTACGATCTCTTAGTCCATCCCAGTCTTTAATGTCACTGAAGTAACTCATTTGTTGAATTTGTTTAAAATTCCTTAAACGAGACGATGGTGATGCAATCAACTTTATTATTAAATTCCATGTACGATCACTAAATACAAATCTTCCATCTTTAGTTTGTGGTCTTCTTAGTGCAGTTTTCCAATGTTTTAAATTATAATAAGTTTCGTCTTGTTTAGAACCTGAAAATGGTGGATATCCACATAAAGCTTCAAATAACATACAACCTAATGACCAATAATCAATAGTATAATCGTAGCTTTTACCTTCCAAAACTTCCAATGCCATATAATCAGGTGACCCAACAATTGAATTAGCTAAATTATGGTGTCCCTGACTTTGTTTAAATAGCTTTTGCCTTTCAATCATTAATCGTGAGGGTACTTGGTAATGATCTAAATCTTCCAAATTTTTCAATTTTAGTCTCATTGACTCAATTCGATCGTTGGAGACAGTACCAGCAGCTAATCCGAAATCTGTAAGTTTAATATGACCTTTAGAATCTATCAAGAAATTTTCGGGCTTTAAATCACGGTGTGTGAACCCTAATTCATGAAGTGAATTTACAGCTGCGAACATTTCACTTATGTAAAATCTTGCATGAGGCGGAATTAAATAACCAGTATTATTCAATAATGTTCTAAAATCACCACCAGGAACAAATTCCATTGCAAGAAAAACCTTTTCAGGATCTTGGAAAGCATACAATAATTTAACTAACCATTCGCTTCTTGTGTTAGTTAAAATATCCCTCTCAGTTAAAACATGTCTTGTTTCATCCAACTTAACTAATAGTTTTTTGTTTAAAATCTTAAGGGCACAAATTTCCCTTGTATCCTTTTTACGGGCTAAAAACACCTGCCCATAACCACCTTGACCAACTTGTGTAATCATTTCAAAATCTTTATGCTTAGGCTTTAATCTTCTCTTTCTCAATAAAGCTCTTTCTCGTCCTATATAATTCTTCCATTCCAACTGCTGTCTATTTGGATCGCTGGAAAAGTTTGGGTCAGTTAACAATTTATTTTCAACTAATTTAGTTCTCTCTCTTCTACTAATCACATAGTCAAACATATCACAATAATAATCCAAGAAATACAATTGAGCGACGGATGCTAGTCTTTTGGTTTTGGGATTATTAGCGCGTTTATGAAACTCGTCCTCGGATAATTTACATCTTTGACTGGTAGGAGGTTGCAACTGACTTATATGATCTTGTAAAGCACGTGTGCTGTGATCTTGTTGTTGTACAGGAGTAGGTGTTAGTGGTTGTTGAAATCTTGAATTCTTGTACGGAGTACTTGTTGGGGAATTATACAATATTGACTTGGTAGGAGAATTCAAAGGAGTGATATTCTCCTTATTAAGTTGGATATTATTGTTGTTAGTGTTGTATTGTGGTTTTGTAGTTGATCGGTAGCTGGTATCAATATCCATCATGTTACTTGAGATTGAGATATTTTCCATAGACTGTGATATATCGGACACATCGTGTATATGTTGATGCTTTGGTGATCTATTGAAAAAACTAGTCATGTTTATAGTCATTAAAGTTAGTTTAAAAAGGAGCAAAGTGAATGGATTTACAAACTAGGAATTATCAAAAAAATCAAACCGTCCATACAAGTCAAACTATTTGTCGATAAAAAAACACAACCGATATGTCAGATGGAGATGATTTTGAAACTCTTTTATCTTCTTAAATGGAGGTAATTATTTACAATCTAGAATTAATGTTGCTACTATAAAATAAAGAAGATGACAATGGAATTGGAATAAAGAATGAATTTGTGTTTATAAGTATTCTGGATCAAGGTCTTTTTTTTTTCTTCTGTTTACAAATTGTACAAATTGGGTGTATTTATTGAACATCTGGAAACTGAAGATTGATTTACATGACATAGAATAAAACGAATGAATAACGTTCGAAGCACAGCACATGTACTTTGATACAGACCAGTTATGGAAGCTTATCCTCCCTTGCGTAGTTCGTCTTTTTTCAAAATTGTTTACTTCGTGTTTTTTGATGTTATCTCACATATTTGAGAGTCCCTCTCAATCTTTTCTCTGCAAACTCTTAACTGGGTCCTTTCAATTAGTTTCAACTTATATCTCTTGCTTCAGAAGGATCGTAATAATTGAAATTATTGTTAGCTGGTCACTTTTGAAAACGCCACGCTAGTTTGTTCGAAAGATCATTTGTCGGAAACTTTTTTGCGGTTATGAGCATTATCCATCGAGTACTTCAAAGCTAATCGAATTTGTTAATAGCTGCAAAAACACGATAATTTAATATTTCTCGGAACATGCATCTAGTTTAACTAATGATGAATTAAGTTAATAAGCTTGTTCCATTAATGTAAATAGGATTTTCCTTGATGACAAAATAAATTCGAAGTGCACATCAACAGTCGCTCGCTGTCTTTCATTTCATAATTGATTATAAGATGAAAAAGTACTCGAAACTGCGATTTTTAGCTGATACTTGAAATGAAGAGATTGAACTATCCTAAGTTCTGCAACAAGAAAGACAGGGATTTAGTTGTGAAAATTGACAACGTAGTGCCTGAGGAAGTTAACTATAATACCATTTACAGTCTTTTGATTTATGATATCATTCATATTTTAAAAATAAACAGCTTGCAAGACTATTACTGCCTTTACTCTTCCAACTTGCAAGCCTTTTATAGTTTTCAAGAAAACACTACACTCACTTTCAGCTGAAAAAGAGATTATAAAACCAGGTACAAAGTTAAGTATACCTGTCAATGTCAATTAACACCTCGAAAAGTATCTGGATACCTTTTTTGCCCACTTGATATTAGGATTCATGAAAAAACTCCTAAACGTAGTAGTATGAGTGTAATTCATGAGCTGTAATGACTCTCTAGCAATCAAAGTACTGATGAGTTTTGGGAAATAAAATTCTGAATGGCAGTTTAGAATCCAATTCTTGTCTTATAAACATCAAAAACTGTTGCAAATTTACTATGTACAATGTGGAATCTCACTAATTGCATTACGGAGATCACCTTTAAAATTTTAGAGTATTACAGACGAGAGCAATGCCCCACTTATTTATATCTGTCCAATTATTAAATCAAGGTAAAAGAGCCCACATCTAGCCCCTATCAGAATCGTTGATGTCAATATGTACATACTGTACATAATTAGACTCCACAGTTGCAACAAAAGAAAGTGTGAATTTCTTGTAGTTGCAAAAACCTGATTATTTCTTATTAATCCTTTACAATTTGGGCATTATTTCAAATGCACAACAACTAAAGTAAGACTCCAGTGGAAATGCATTTAGAAATCCGGACTTTTATATTACGGGGTAATCTATGTACGTTTTAAATCCTTATCAATCTATTGGTTCCTGATGTTACCATTCTACAAGACTTGTAAATAGTTGGCCTATGAAGAACGAGGATTGCACGGTATACATTCCTTGATTATTGGATGATAATTCGAAACCCTTGTGCATGTGTTTATGCATTTAACTAATTAATCATTAATAGAAACAGTCAACAAATTGAAATGAGTATTTTATGGGGTAAGCAGAAGAACACCAACAAGAATGAAAAGAAAAAGTTGTGTGATTTTGATCTTTGGGGAAACAGGTAAAATAGTGTTGTTCTTTTTCTTATTACGTTAATGTTTTGTGGGGTCAGTGACGGAAAAAGACGACGAGAAAAAAAAAGTGTCTGAGCAGCTCGAAGATGATATCTTGTCTACGGGATCCTTTTGAAATGCCTAGTTTCATATTCTAGACACCATGATAATTAAGCAGTCATTTATCAGTAAGCTTAAGTAAATTCATTTATATATTTGATGGAATGAACCGGCTCTCCAATTAAATTACTGAAAGGAATTTATCATACCCATTACCTTTTGGCTATGTAGACATATTCTTTTTTCTGTCCTAATCGGTTTCGGACTTTCATCTTCGCATTCGTGCATCGGTCTTACGATACTAAGAATAGAAACCAAAAAGTACCTAAGTTCTTTTGAGTCCAAGAGCTTTTCGATTATTAATATTGATATAGATATCAAGCGTAGGCTGATTGACGAAATGATTGATCATTTACACAAGTGTAAGGCAAAAATGTCCGTTAAGCAAACCCTGCATAGAGGAAGATCTAATATGTAAGGATCTAATAAACTAGACAAACCACAAAGATATTCGTAAAAAAAGCGACTCTAAGATTTGAACGGTGTGAGTTAGTTGCAAGAAAAGCTTCAGAACAACTGCATATACGTTTTATTAAATGCTTTTGCTTGATAATAGCCTGGACATCTACTATTGACGCGCTATTCTAATAACCAAATTCAAGCTGTTCCAAAGCCACAACTTACAGCTTATCAGATACCTAAGCCTCCTGTAGTAACCAATACACGGACGTATAAAACAAATGAATGTTTCGAAACGGTAATACTTTCAAACTCACCGCACCTCCACTTTAAAAGTGCGCTGAGAAATTATTTATTTATTTTTTTTTATTTTTATTTTTTTGTTTCGTACAAGAAAAGAAATGGAGTGGAGAGCCCCACTACTGGATTCAGGTAGTTTTATTGTTATTCACCACAGGTTACCACTCTACCAGCCATTTGCCTTGGATTTCTTTTCAATCAGTTAATCTCTTTAGTAGAATTGACTACAGCTACAAAGACATCTCAAGTTTCAAGAAGATTAGAAGGCTTGCGTATAGGTTGTACGTTGTAGGCGGTGTGTTTGTAGGTTACTATTTGTTGTTGTGCTCATCATCAGACAGTTTTTATGGCCTTACATGACACCACACGCACCCGCCCGCTCACCTGAAGCTCAGAAAAAAATACCACCGTAAATTACCACAAAAAAAAAACCAGAAAAAAGATAATTTTGCACTAGTCATCAAGTAAGATATTTTCAGATGTATAAAACCATCAGACAATTCCTACAACCAATATTTCATGATGTAAAGTTTCTATTTAGAATAAATTTCTTTCCTTCTATCACTTATCCATCACTTTAACGATGTCTGCCGATTTAGAGAATCAAGTACCACAAGAGCATCAACTTTTAGTTGAAAATGGAAACGAAACAACCTCGCATCCATTAGATCCGCACCATCCTATCACAAAAGTTCATACTGATGGGGATTTCATTCAATTTGGTAACGAAAGATACTTGAGATCTGAATTAGCTGAAGCTTTCGGAGGTACTTTGAACCCAGGTTTAGCTCCTCCTCCAAAGCATGATTTTGCCAATCCTGCTCCATTAGGTTTGTGCGCCTTTGCATTGACTACATTTGTATTAAGTTTGATCAACTGCGAGGCTCGTGGTGTCACTATTCCTAAAATTGTTGTTGGGTTAGCCTTCTTTTATGGAGGTGCTGCCCAATTGGTTGCTGGTATGTTTGAAATTGCTGTTGGTAATACTTTTGGTGGTGTTGCTTTATCTTCCTATGGTGGATTCTGGGGTGCTTGGGGTGCCATTCAAGTTGATTCCTTTGGTATTGTAAGTGCTTATGGCGAAGATAAGACACAATTGAGATACGCATTAGGTATATTCTTAGTTGGTTGGTTTATTTTCACGTTCTTTTTGATGCTTTTAACTGTTAAATCTACTGTTGCTTTCTTTGCAGTATTTTTCTTTTTAACAGTGACTTTCTTGTTGTTGGCAATTTCCGAATTTACTGGAAATAATTCCATCAAGAAAGCTGGTGGTGTTTTTGGGTTAATTACTGCTTTTACTGCATGGTATAATGCTTATGCCGGTATAGCTAATCCTCAAAATAGTTACATTACTGTTAAAGCTATTCCATTACCTGATTTTCAAGATAAACCAGAAAAGACCAAAACTAATTAGATCCAGGAGATCAAAATTTTTAGAGACAGTAAATGTTTCAAAAACTTTTTAAATTATTCTTGTTGTAAATTCTGACGATAATGGTTCCGGTCCCCATTTTCTAGTTTTTTTTTTCCATCTGCTTTATCTAATCTGTTTGAAAGTTAATGATTTAATATGTCCCCCTAATTTCTTTCATATATTTATTCTTATTCTTATTTATTTATAATTTTCTTAATATAATAGTAATAGTAATAGTTGAAGTAAGTAGGATTGTAGTTACCGGAAGATTACAAGGGAGTTGCGATTTGTAAATTGGTTGTAGCTACGAGAAGATTACAGGTACGAGATTAAAAGTGTTTTAATTGACCACCAAAAAGAAAACTCTTGATTCCCAGACACACGATAAATGAGCGATTCAATGGCTGACATAACACACCAGAGCATCGTAGTGAGGTTAGACAATCCTAGATAATGCAATTCATCATCAATAATGAGTGTTGCTAATTTTCAAATAATAATAAACTTACAATAGCACGAATGCTTACCTCCAAAAAAGAACCTGCTATTAAATATGTATTAACTATAGAATTCAACACCTACAACCAAAACTAAAGTGGACCCATAGACCTCGTACTTAATTGAAAATAGGCTTAACTTTAACCAAAACATCTTCATTCTGATCAACATTAATAATTGTCTTTATGAAATTGTTCAAATCGGAACTCAAGCTGCCAAAATTTATCCCCAAATCGTCACTGCACAATAATAATAAGTCTGGTTTCAAATTCTTTAGAATCTGTAAATAGCCTTGTAAATTTGAGCATTTTAGCAATTTGAAATTGGCCGGTATTTTCAA
This sequence comes from Nematodospora anomalae, assembly GCA_030572795.1. Taxonomy (NCBI): domain Eukaryota; kingdom Fungi; phylum Ascomycota; class Pichiomycetes; order Serinales; family Debaryomycetaceae; genus Nematodospora; species Nematodospora anomalae. The sequence goes on along the minus strand of JAJMBC010000014.1, from coordinate 110,459 downwards.
ATTCAAATCATCTTCGTTCAAATTTGGAGGAATGATGAATATCATGTTTTCTGAGGTAGTTAATATTTCATTCAAAGGTAATCTAGATGATAAGAACGAAGACGATAATGTTATTGCTATTGATTTATTTAAATATTGTTTTGATATTCTAAACGATTCATCCGAACCTTCTTCTTGGGTGATGCTCTTACATTTGATATATGAATTATAAAGCTTGTAGGATATAGCAAATGCTGAAGTCACTACAAGTGCTGTCAAATATATTTTTGGATCTCTCTGTGTTCTTCTGGCCATATTCATAACGGTTTAAAGTTTGGTTGACAATTAAGGTATTTAAATGAAGATTTAAAGATGTGCTAGAAAAACACTATTGGTGAACAAGATGATTGTAATCAAGGATAAGTAAAAGCTAGCTGAAAAAAATGATTACAAATAAAGCACTGGTAGTTTATATATATCTATTATGATCAGAGGGGATACAGTACATGTATACAACATGTATATAAGTATGGATAATGTAATCAAGCAGAGATTATAGAATCTGTTCAATTGTCTGGTAATATGACTGTGTGTATATAATGTAAGTCCTATCCAGAAATCCAACAAAAATAAATCAACTCATTTACCGAGGATTGCAAAACCAGGTTTTTGATCACGTGGTTCATCCTCGGAAGTCGTTTTTAAATGCACCCAACAAAATGATGAAGTGCCCTGGACCCTCCCCACATTTGAAGCGTATTCATATTTAAATCTCCTTTCAATTTAGCCTTTTCGTCCTTAAATAATTCATAACAGGTAGCACCTATTCTTTATGATATCAACTCCTTCTCTTTTCCATTAGCTATCTTGTTTTTAGTTTGTTCCTTGTCGTTGTTGCTTCTATTCTTTTCTTCTCTATTCCGTCCTTTTCTTTTTTGTTTTTTCGTCTATATCGGATTATCGAAGACATCATACGATTGGCATAGTCGCGGAAGTAGGAAATCAATTTTTTTTATTCCAAAAATTTCCGCAACTTGAACAGCTGATAAAAGCTTCAGGACAGTTATTTCAGAAGCATTGATTTTTACTCAACAGAGATCACAACACTACGGGGCCACGATTGACACATTTTGAGTGATCAAGAGCAAGGTGGAGATGATGAGGAGGGAGGAAAAGTGAGTTTGCAACTACATCAAACTGTAGGCGTAAACACAACAACATTTACAAGAATGACTTGACCATATCGAGAGAATATTTATGTGCTGCTTGCAAAAGTTAATTTAGTGTGGTAGAGTTGTTTTTTTACTTTTACTAAAACTGTTGCTTTTTTGCAATCGTTCCTTTTGATGGAAACTAGATTTTAGACAAGTACAATGCAGTCGCTTGTTTTCTTTTTTTGTTGTTTTCCGGTCCAGCGTTTCAGTTCAGTTTTTTTTGCAATGCTAGATTAATGCTGTAGTTTAACCCAACCTAAAGAAGAAGGGAAGGGTGCATTATACCAATTTCAGTGGAATTTGAGAAATGGGTTCGACAAGACTGCTGATATATAAGCTATGATATTAACAAACACAATGTAGCAGAAAAGTAGTACTTTGTCAATCCAAATCACTGTAGTTTCTAAATGGGGTTCAGTTTTCAGAAAAAGCTAACGCTGTTCTTTGAATGCAAGTGGTTCATGAAGATTATAATATAATTCGTTCTATTCGAAATCTTTTTGGGAGATTTTCCCCACATGATGACAACGACATCTAGGGAATTTATAAGCCTTTAATCAGATCATTTCGAATTGAATTTGTTCAAAAGAACCGTTCACAGATTCTTCCGAATCGTAAATTTAGGTCAAAAAGTAGTAGTATTATCGGTTCAGCACTATACCTCCTATACCTCTTTTCCATAACAGATTTAGCTATGTTTTTATCAAAATAAACTAATACAAGTTAAAGAAGCTGTGTTTACTTTACTGGGATCAGGTATTAATATTGAGTCTCTCTTAGAAACAGCCCCTTTGATAGGTATGAATTTACAAGTTTGACCCATCTCTAAGCTGAGCTAAGAAGAAAAAGGATACTGATTCCGTCCTCCTCCCCGCAAGAAACATCAAAGACTAAGTTATAACCGCTGATTATGTTATATAAAACATATTAAGATATTTGGGCTCTTTTCAATCGGCTAAATGATTTCAGCTATTGAAATCAAGATCTCTACAATCAAGTAAATTGGAGAGTACAAACTTGGCCAATTAGCGGTTAATATATAAAACATTAAAGAGGTATATCGGCTGATACGCATATATATTAGAGAGAAGACTAGGCGCTTTCGATGCCTCTTTTGGTATATTGACTCCGAATCACATTTATTCATTTCACGAGACAAGGACTTGACTTCCCAATTGGGCAAAAGCGCATTTACCGATTGGGTAAGTCTAGCAGATGTTATCAATATTGAATATCAGTCCCCAGCAAACTGTACAACTACGCCTATCAAATCACTTTTCAATTAAATTGGAGATAAGCATTTTATTAACAATGATTATTGTATAAATTATTCAAGACTTGTCAGAGTTTTTCTAAAGGTTTTTCTGATAAACTCTTCAGTCTCATTACAATATAATTCAAAGTTCCATCTACAAATGTCAGTTCACCCATTTGATGCCGTTAAGGACTATGAGATAAAATTAGCATCGAAGCTTGTCAAAGATGCTTATCCAGCTTCTGCAAATGTCCATTTTGTTCAAATTGATAGATTGGACCCACCAAAAAAAGATATGATCAAATACTTAACCGCTGAAAGAGAAGGTTTGCCAGTACCACAAATCCCAAGAATATTGTATTGCTACTATTACACCAACACCCTTGATTTTAACAAAGCGTTAGTTAATGTAACTGTTGGCCATGTCATCACTAAGTCTCAACAACCAAAAGGTGTTGTTGGTCCGTTATTACCGGATGATATGATGGAATGGGAAGACCACTGTACCAACCATCCAAGAGTTAAAGAACAAATTGCTAAATTGAACTTACCACCTGGTTATACTGTTAGAAATGATCCCTGGATTTACGCTACCGATGATGCAAATGAAAAAAGACCATTGGTTCAATTCTTTATGTATGTTTTAGCAGGCAATGGTCATACCGAATCAAATCATTATTCTTTACCATTGAAATTTTCACCAGTATTTGAGTGTTTTACAAAGAAATTCGTTAGAATTGATTACTTACCAGGTGGGTTCGATGCCACAACTGCTCCAACCGGTCCCTGGCAACAAGTTCCATGTGTTGAATATCATCCAGATTTGAATGGTGAAACACAAATGAGAGAGGTTAAACCATTGTTGATCTCACAACCAGAAGGTCCATCATTCCAAGTTAAAGGAAGTAGGGTCACTTGGCAAGGTTGGGAGTTTAGAGTTGCTACTACTTCAAGAGAGGGTTTTGCTGTTTATGATGTTTGGTTCAAAGGAAGGCAAGTTTTTTACAGAATCTCATTATCAGAGATGACTGTTCCATATGGTGATCCTCGTGCTCCATATCATAGAAAGCAAGCCTTTGATTTAGGTGATTGTGGATTTGGTGTTAATGGTAATAGATTGGCCTTAGGTTGTGATTGCCTTGGTGTTATCAAATATATGGATGGTTTAGGAATTCACGCTAATGGTGAACCATTTATCATTCCAAATACTGTTTGTATGCATGAACAAGATGATGGATTATTATACAAACATGTCAATTACAGAACTCTTAATGCTACAGTTGCCAGAAAAAGAATTTTTATTGTTCAAACTATTGCCACTGTTGCAAATTATGAATATATCATAAATTTGAAATTTGTTAACGATGGTTCAATTGATATTGAAACTAGAGCTACAGGAATTTTATCGACTATGCCAATTGATGAAAATGTTAAAGTTCCATGGGGTACAATTGTTGGACCAAATGTGATGGCTGCTTATCATCAACACATTTTATCATTCAGAATCGATCCAGCCATCGATGGTCATAAGAACACAGTTGTTTATGATGATGCCGTTAAAATGCCTCGTGATGAATTAAACCGATTTGGAATTGGTTTTGTTACTGATAGAAAATATGTTGAGAAAGCTGGTTATGTTGATCAGTCTCCATTCACTAATAGAACCTACAAGATCATTAATGAAAATGTTATTAATCCAATCGCAAAAACTCCAGTTGGTTATAAGATCAATATGCCAGCAAGGCAAATGTTATTAGCAGATAAAGATTCTTTTAACAGCAAAAGAGCCAAGTTTGCCACTCAACAAGTTTGGGTCACTAAATATAGAGATCATGAATTATTTGCCGCAGGTGAGTTTACAAATCAATCACAAAAAGATACCGGATTAGGGGTTTGGGCAAACGGGGTTGATCCCGTCAGAAATGAGGATATTGTAGTTTGGGCAACTTTAGGTTTTACTCACATTCCAAGAGTTGAAGATTTCCCAGTCATGCCGGTTGAGACCCATAATATCCAGTTAGCACCAGCCAACTTTTTTGAAAGGAACCCTGCTTTGGACTTACCTCAGTCCAATAATGCTTTCAACAAGTCTGTCTTGGTTCCTGGTGAACAAGAGAAGGCTTGTTGCAAAACCAAAATATAAATAGATTAGATAGTTTATTTTTTCTATAATTGTTTATGCCAGACTCGATTACTATATATATCTAATATTTATATATATCTAATATTTCAAAAGAATTGAGTGCTAGATTGTCTTATTGAAATTTGTTACCTGAATCCTTAAGATCAACAAGTAACATCTGCTATGTACATTAAACATCCTTTTCGTCTGATACAAAAATGCATTTCTTGTAAATTAAAAAACTAGTCTTATTATAATAATACAAAAATATAAGTATACATATATGCACATACATATATAATTAATCATGTAAGCACAGAATACAGTAATTCATTTCTTCTTCATCTAACGATTTGATATAAAGGCATTTTGAAAGTAATTCAGGCTGAACGTTTATTTTGTAATTACAAGACCATTCAATACACTGGGACAACGATTTAACTATGTGTACTGAGGTTCTGAATTTGCAAAAATTGACTAAGCTATTGTCGTCTTCATGATCATCTTTTTTGATCATACTTGATCTCTCAGCATTGAACGTCAAGTCGGAAAGATACAATCCGACAAAGGGTATGCATCCTTTGGAAGGTTTCATTTGATTTATAGAGAATCTGATATTCAAAAAGTTCTTTAATGGTGATGCTAATTCTTCTAGGTTTTTCAACATTAATATGTCTCCCGGCGCCAAATTTCTCCACGTTTCCTTCATTTTTTGAACCCTTTGTGAAGTCAACGCAAGAATGATTTGCATTAACGTAGCGTAATTTTGTAATTCTAAACAGTTTTGTGCTATATGGACAAATCGAGATATGATATTGATCTTTTCCCTTTGGCTCTGTGTAAGTAAAATCTCAGATATTATCCAATTAACCATTAAATTGAATCTGGCAATCACCAAGTTAACTCCTTTGTTTTTCATATAATAGTTATCGTTAACGATAATTTCCAACCAACTATTTACTGGAGTTAATTCTTTGTTCCATTTTAATTCTATTAAATCTTTCCAATCGATCTCTTGCAACATATCTTTTTCAATCACGGTAAAATGATCAGCTAATGATTGTGAGTCATAAGATAAAACAAATGAAATATGAGAATTACTATTCATAATGTTTTCAATCGATAATAAATCACTTGAAGGTGAATAGCTATCCAAAATAATCTTCGGCGATTGGTATTCTGGAGTGGATAAGAAATTGTTTTTTGGTTGCTGGAAATCAAATTCGTCAATATCCTTATGAAGTTGGTGAGTAGGTGTTAAAGCAACACTTGGACTATCAAGAGTTGAGGTTTTGGAAGTTTTGATTGGAGTAAGAGGGGCTTCATCACTGATATCGCAGGTAGTTAATCCCATGGCGTCTTCCGTCTGTGCATTGTTAATTTCATTTAAGATATCCTGTGTATCATCAAATTTGTCATTTTCTTGATCTATTCTCTTTAATGTCAGTTTAGATGCTGATTTACCTTCCAATTTGTGCAATGCATACTCAATCGGATCTTCGGTCGATTGAAACGTTTCATCAGGTATAGCTGCTAATTCCTTCAATGCATAATTGCTAATACCGGGAATGGCAACCGAATTTCCAGTGGATCCAGTCACAGCTGTTGATTGTGTTGATTCTTTATTTGTAGTTCTGACTGAGCTTCGTCTACTTTTCATAGCCATAGAAAAAATTGAGCTATCAGCAATATCAGCTGATGATTGTTTGGAAAAGTGGTTTACATCATAGCTCTCAACTTCACTAAAGGGTAATTCAGTTAGCGCACATAATGTACTAAACCTAGTACTTTTTCGAGAGCTCTTGGAAGTATGACGAGACAAATGACATGAAGTATTTCTTACTGGAGTATCTGATTTGGTTCCATCGGCCAATGTACGAAGGTTGTTAAATCCAGTCTTCTTTCTCAAAACATTATATTCAGTAATTTCGACTCTAACAGAATTTGAATCATTGGAAGCTGAGAATGCCGAATCATAACTAAGATACGATTTGACGGAATCCCCTTTCAAAATAGAACCGTTAGAATTTCTTGATAGGACTGAAACCCTCCTATTATAAATGACACTTGTGTTTGTATTATCAAAGAAACTAATTCGTTTCGGTTTAGTCTGCTGAGGGCTCCGAGCAATACCCAACTCAGCAATTTCAGCGTCATATTCAGTAAAATTACTTGGAGTAGATATAGTTGATGTCTCGAATGAATGATTTGATTGCTGAAAATTGAAATTAGGTTCCTCATATATTTCATTAAATTTCTTATTGTTAACAAAACCGCTCAGGAAATTAAATTCATCAGAATCATCTTTCAAAGCGGCTTCATCCTTTTCGCCAGATACTTCCAAATCAATATTTTCTTCATCATTCCAGTTTAGACTAGTTGGTCTTTGAAAAGATTCGTTGGTCAAATTAACTATTTCATCAAGTATATTGTTGTTGGATTTAATACCCTGCATCTTTACTGTTTGAGCATTCTCATCTTCATTATCGTTTATTAAATTGTCAATCTTTACAATGTTCAATTCTGATAAATCGTTAATATCCATATCACTTTCATCATCATGCTTTTCTGGGGATACATCAACTGGTCGTAAGTCACCATCGCTGTTATCATTTTGTTGTTGTACTTCAGGCACATCAATGTACTCATTGCCGTCATCGTCAACAAAAAGACCGTCAATTTCGTGAATTACACTATTTGCTGAAGAATCATGACTATAATACCTGATTAAAAATTCTAATTCATCAACAATTCGAGCACTTAATACATCAACTCTGGTACCAATCTTAGGTTCATCCATTATATTAATCGCGTTAGTTATTAGCGTATTAAGGTTTCCAGAAGAGGGTGTCGTTGTAATTGCAGACGCAGATACAGAAGTATGTATCGGTTTGAGTTCCCCTATTGAAGTCCTTGAATGTACAACCATTAATGACTTTTTCCAACCTTCCATTAATCTTTTGATTGATTTTCTTCTTGTAAATTCCTCGTCATTCATTGATGTACTGGACGGAGGTTGGAAAGGGTCTCCTCGACCAGGTGATAGAGTGTGCAAATTATCAACTATTTTAAAATCCATTTTCTTCACTGGTGTAGGCGGTATAATTGTTGTAACTTTTGAGGTTGGTAATTTGACGTTCCCATTGGTTGAAAATCCCGTTTGCTTGTACCCCTTAGATGTGGTAGGAGTTGATGGAGGAGGGGTAATTTCCTGATATTGCTCGTCATTGAAGTCATTCAGTGTTGCTTTGGTTTTTTTCAATTCTAATGCTGAATCCTTGATGTTCATATGATTGTGTCTTGAGGATTGTGCCAACACCCTTCTATGTTGTGTCTTTGGATTCTTTGTCGGCGTAGTAGGTGTACTGCTCAAGCTATTATTTAATGGAAGCGGGGGCGATTTCGATGATGGTGCAAATGAACCTAAAGGTGTCGCTGATTTGAGTAGTTTCTTTTGCTGTTGAATTTCATGTATTTTGTTGTTAATTGAAAGCCTCGATGATTGATGATGTAATAACAAGTTATTGATGGAATATTGAGGATTTTCCTCTTGACTGCTATTTTCATCAAAAATTAGCATTTTATGCTGAATCTTTTGATCATATAATGAAAGCATTGCGGATCGACGATATGAAGGATTTGTGTGAATAGACATTTCAGTATTGGATTTAGATATCTTCTTGCTATAATTTAATTCTGGGGTTAAGGGTAATTGATAATTAAACGTGTCTTTGCCACTTATGATGGAATCCATGTCTAGTCCTAATTGCCAAAACTCATCGATTAAATTTAGCCAATGAATTTTCAAGTCTCCAAATATCTTGGTTATGAATATATTGTCATCTGCGGTATTAGTCCCTTTATTTGCTAGATTTGATTCTAAAGTTATTTCATTCAATGTACTTGTAAATAAATCACACAATTGGTAATTGGAATTAAAATCATCCACAAAATAATTAATAATCCAATGTCTCAAAACAACAAACGTTCTCAATAAAACTAATTTTCCAATTTTAACATTAGATTCATTATTTGAATTAATATATTGCAATGACCAAATTAATCTTGTTAGCAATAAATTCATTACTTGGTTACTATTGGAAAACATTCTATAGGTTAAAAAGAAATCACAGATCAAATTATAGTCAATGATTTCGGGGGAAGTCATTTGTACTATTAGTGCTTTGATAGTGGCATGATTGATCAATTCTGGATTATTTTCATCATACTTGACTAGTCCTTCGTCAACGCTTGTTGTCGGCAAGCATGGAAATAGTTTTTCATCGTCAAATATGGACTCATTATGTTTATTATAATAAAAATTAGGATGTACTTTGGATTGTTGTTGGGAAAAGTGAAAATCAGATGTTGGTTTTGAAAGATTATCTGTTATTAATGATGATGATGATAATGCCTTTGTCGTTCTTTCTGTGGTGATACTAGTTCTATGTTGTGCTTCTTGTTGTGCTTCTTGTTGTGCTTCTTGTTGTGCTTCTTGTTGTGCTTCTTGTTGTGCTTCTTGTTGTGCTTCTTGTTGTGCTTCTTGTTGTGCTTCTTGTTGCGCTTCTTGTTGCGCTTCTTGCTGCGCTTCTTGTTGTGCTTCTTGTGAAGACTCTTGTTGTGTTTCCAGTTGTATTTCTTCTCGAGACCCTTGTGTTTCTTGTATTTCTTGTTGAGTACCTTGTTGTGTTACTAGTTGTGTCTCTTGCTCACGTTGTGGTTGTTGATCTATTTGGTCCTTCAATGGTTGTTTTGGATTTTGCTCTGCTCCCTCGACCTGTTGATCTTGTGACTCCTCTTGTTGTGAGTCCTCGGATGGTGATTGTGTTTGCTGCGGTGCTTCTTGTAGAGCTTTTTGTGGTTGATCCAATTGTTGAATAATGTTGTTATCAGATATGTTACCAACTTTTTCCGTGCTGGTGGTCTTCTCTTCTTCCATGGCTATCGTTTTGATGAAGCAAAAGAACGGGCACAGTTGGATAATCTTGTCAAGAAGAGAAGGATGGGGAAGAGGATGTATGGGGTAATGTGTGTATGGTAGGGTGTTAATTGGCTATAAGGGTAAGCTATAGTACCTTTGCTGATATGAATGAACGAAATAGAATGGAAGATGGAATGGAAAATGTTTATTTAGCAAAATATTTTTCCTACTCTTTCTCTCATTAAATTAATTGATAAATTTATTGTGTGTGTAAATATATTGTCATCCAATGTTATGATTTTAATTAGTTAATTAATTCGTAGGTCAATTAAAACAATAAATTAGAACATCAAAGTAGCATTAGAAACGACATCAAAACGATCAACATCCAGCATGATACTAAAGACGGCAAACGAGTAGTCAAAGAGAAGAGAAATTCATTTACATACTACATTACACACACATTGACCTTGACACTGGTCTACACTACTTCATAGTCTGTCACCTGCTCAATTGTTCAGTTTGCTGAAGTTGTTGCTTGTTGAATGAATTGGTCTACTTCGGTTTTTGTTACTTGTTGTCACTTGCTGTCGCTGTTGTTTGTTTTGTTTTTGTTTTTGTTTGTAAAACGCGAATTCTTTTATGGTGTTTTTCTGTTTTGTGTTTTAATTCTTTCGGTTTCGCTTATCCTTCGCTTTCCTCATCCACGTCCTAGTTCCACATCCTCATCCTCACCCCGCACATTCCCAATCTTATTGCTGCATCGGAGATCACGTGCAGAAAAACCGTTGACATATTGATCCTTAAAAGAATCTTATTTGCTTAGGTATTGAGAGAGGTGTTGCTTTGTTTGTTGGGTGTGAATTGAATCTCTTCGTTGTTCCTTATCTTTGACAGCTCATCAATTGATAATTTTATTCCATGTACATGAATTATGAACGAAAAGTTAATAGAATTTTATGCCTTGCACATGCAATTTCCAATTGTCACGTCCTCACCCTTCCTTCCTTTCTTTTCATCGTCTAGTTTGTAAGAAGAGGAAAAAAGGTAGAAAAAGGAATAACACATCCTGATGGTTCTACTGCCCTAAAACACCGCGTCGCAGTTTTGCAATCAATCTCGTATTTACACATGCGATCAATAATCACTTGATCGTAATTTATCATATTATATATACTCTTTATAATTCACTGTTAATTCTTCTTGCCTTTGATATAGCCAGTACAAAACCTCGACCCTTCTACAAATACGATGAGATCGGTAAATTGTATCCAGAGTCAAACTTTGTTATCTATACAATCACATTATTTGATTCGTGTTCGAATGTGATTCTAAAGACAATGACAATGACATACAAGACTTGTAATTGCAGTAGATTTTTCTGATTTACTTCAAATACATTTTCCTGAATGGCTTGTTATTATTCATACCATGTTAAATGGCGAATGCAGACCTTTTGATTCCGCGCTGCCTCAACATTTTTACGTATTTCTCACTGCATATTTTGTTGAATCGCACTTTTTAAAGCGGCAAACGGGGAAGTCCTAAACTGTGGGTTTTTCAAAACATTATTGAAATTCCTACTCTCTTCCTTCATAATCTTCTTATAGCCAGTAGCTTTACTAGGGTTTGGTTTATTCAAATTACTAGTGGATGCTTTGACAAATTCCTTACCCTCAGGAGTATTCAACTCAGCTGGCTTATTTTTAGCTTCGGTTTCGGGTAAATTTATTAACAAGTCATCCATTTTGGGTTTTAAATGTTCTTTTTCTTTTCTTTTCCTTCTTCTCAAAGATGATTTACTTATATTTCCCGAAGTATTAAAAGTAACTTTATTCATTAATTTATTGACAAATTTATCACTTTTAATTTGTTGCTTTTCTTTCTTTGTAGTTTTTGCTAACTTCAATAATGGGTTTTCATGATAGTCGCTGGCGTTCGGGGCTAATTCTTGTCTAAATTCCAGTATTTTTGATGCTAACTGTGATTTTCGAGATGATTTATCTCGCAATGACGATTTCTTCTTAATTCCGGCCTGTCTCAAATGTTAGTCTTATAGTCTGTACTGCTATGAACTAAGCGGAATATAAAATACGTACCATCGTTGTGTATCTATCTAGAAACTAACTTAATGACGTTTGTCTACCTGTTGAATGAGATGCGATGATTTGCTTGATAGTGAATTCTTAATTTTTGTCATATTTTGTTTCGTGCAAAAAAAAATTCTCACCTATGAGGCGAAATAGAAAATAAGGTTCTTTGCACCAATTTGGATTGTTTTGCAGCCGATTAGAATAACAAAGCGCAAAAAAGTCAATACCAAATTGATCAATCCTTCAGGAGACCAGAAGGATAGATCCCCTTGTTGAAGATGTCTTTTTGTTAAGGATTGCATTATTTCGTTTCAAGAGGCTGTATATTTTGTCAAATATTCGCTAAACATTATATAGAAATAATAAACATTAGAAAAATACCAGGCATGCACACAAACCAAGTCAAATACCCAAATGTCAGTATTGAATCATTGACAATTGGCGATTCTTCATTTTCCAAGCTTTTTTCATTTCTTGCCTCCTCTTCCTCAGTTTCATTTTTATCTTCGTAATTAAGGGAGATAGTTTCATTGTTGTTATTTTGAATACTAAGATCAATTCCGTTTGCTTCCGATTTTGATTCAGAATTTTTATATCTAGTCAAAGGCTTGGGCAACATTTCAAATTTCGCTAATCGCTCCATATCCCAATCTAGAGAATTTTCGGTTTTCCAACACCAAAAAATCCATCCACTTCCTTGTTCTTCATAGGTATAGAATTGTTCTCTCAAAAATATCATCGTTTCATTTTTGAACAGCAAATTCTCAGGATCGTCTCTACCTGCACATGTGTCTCTATATACCGACCCTTCAAATGAACCATCCCACCTTGCACCCTTATTTATTCCATTGATATATTTAGTGCAATCTGTCAATGCACCTGAAAATTCCCCAACAATACTTCTGTGACCGGTCTTTGTTAATCTTTCACCTTGTCGCCAAACATTTTCTAAGTGTCCTTCTAAATCCAAGTTGATTTGCCAATCTGAAAAGATTTCATATAAATGATGATCTAGTATAAATTCACCGGGAAAGTCTTTCCAAGCTTCCATGTTCAAAAATGCATCATGCAATACCAATTTGGCCTTGATTTTTTTATCCATGACAGTGGTTAAACAAAATACATAAAAATTCAATAATTTGTCTTTGTCTAACACAAATGCCAACGGCTCATTCACTAATTGAATACTGTGAACAGTTGTATGGTTGCCGTACTTGTCTAAAAGGTAGTCAATTACGCTGTAAGTCAACTCCATGTTTTGTTCACTATCTAACCACTTTGGTGTAATTGTAGTTAGGCCAGAATTGTCGAATCCATTTTGTGATCCCGGCAATCCATGCAATCCAACTTGGATTTTTAATCCATACTTGGTAGCCCATTCTATCGCCATGTCTAAATAATCCTCCTGACCTTGCACATAGGGATCATTAGCTTTCAATCCAAAAGCCCAATAGCCAATGGGTACTCTGACCAAGTTCAAACCCAATTGAGCAATCTCTTTAAAATCAGACTCGTCATAGAATGTAGACCAATGATTCTCCAAATGCGGTTTTGATTTTGATCCCATTATGGTACACAACGAGTGCTCATCAATTGGTAGCTGGTTGTACTTTATTTCAACTTTTTCAAATAGCGATGGTGTAATCCATGGTTCGGTTAGTAACCAGCCGCCTAAGCTAACTCCATAAATTTTTGTCAAGGTTTCATTATACACTGAAGTTTGATTGGTATAGTTTTCGAATAGTTTGCGTAATAGGGTGCTATTGAAAATCTCGCCGTCGTCGTTTATTCGTGCTTGGACCAACATTTGTAGAAGGATTACAATAAAGATAGTTTGAAGCATTGTGAAATTGGCGGCTAATTTAGTCTTTTGGAACATCAAAAGTCACAGAGTTCCAGTAAATTATGTATGCTTGCTTGCTTTATGCGGAAATGTAAGTTTTACAAAAGCTTTACCGCTATTATAATTTACAAAAAACTCTTTTGAATATATAAGGTAGTTTCAAATGAATGGTTTTGGTATGGTTTGGTGATTTTTGCAGCTATTGTAAGAATATTATCTTGTATTTTTGTGTGTTTAAGGAAACTATTGAGAATGATACCCTTTATCAAGATCAACTTAGAGAAAGCGAGACCAGGCAAAACCACGTAGGAAAAAAAAATAACAACAACGAAAAAACGTTTATCTCATCTCTATCAAACCATATCTATACAACAATATAAAGGAACGTACAGGGCCAAGACTATAATTCTAAAGCGTAAAACTGAGTTTGGATGAAAATTAGCTGATTCAAATAAGAAAGAGGAATAGAACTTAACTTCCGACACAATATGAGTAGCATTGCCGATGATTCAATGACTACATTACCTCAACCATCCGAGAATCATCAAATTGTAAAAATATCGCAGCCACCTCGATCTACCGTCTCAAGCATACCCAATGAAGCTACAATCAAAATTGAAGAGGATGTGCCCAATGTTCAAGATTTGAATTTGGATGAAGAATTGAATAATTTACTAGATAATGAACAGCAAACCGATTCCGCCAGGTCTACAAATGATCTACAATTACTTCGGAAAAAATCAGGGAGTGGGCCGACTATTGACGAGTCTAAAACCGTTAGTGCCTCACAGTCGCCAAATATATCATCTCCAACTGTTGCAGACAATCCAAAATCCAAGCTTGAAGCCAAAGAAATGTCACCAAAATCTAGTCTAGAGGAGCTAAGGCGAAAATCAACACTAATACCTGTCAAATCAGATTCAAAACAAATTGAGCAAGAGGAAGGTCAGTCTTATTCAAGGATCTCGGCGTATGCAAGACTTGATTTTGAAAATTTCACTTTTTTTGTGCAAACACTACAAGTTGTACTTGGTAGAAAGTCAAATGATGAATTGCTACAACAGAATGTGGACGTTCATCTATCCTCCAAAAAAGCTATATCTAGAAGGCATGCAAAAATTTTTTATAATTTTGGTACTCAGCGATTTGAAATTTCGATATTGGGAAGAAATGGTGCGTTTGTCGATGATATATTTGTAGAAAAGGGATTAACTATACCGTTAACAGATGGGACGAAAATTCAAATTGGCGATATACCGTTTCAGTTTGTGCTACCTTCAATTGAACCAAGCAAAGAGAATGAAAGTCGGCCTTCATCAAAGCAATTTAATCCTAGTGATGCAATTAATTTACGGTCAAACCTTTATCCGAAGAGACCAACGCCCAAGATGTCACCTAAGATAAAGCTTGATACAATAACTACTGTACCTGCTACTGCAACCACTACTACTGTACCTGCCACTGCAACCACTACTACCGTGACCAGTACTGCTACTGCTACTGCTACTGCTACTACCACTACCACTATATCACGAAAAAAGTCCATGAGCAGAAGAGACTCACTACTAAAAATAAGAAGATTATCTAATGCGCGGAAAAAATCGTTTGCTGCTAACGACGAAATCAATGAATTATTAAAAGATTTGGGAGTGACGTCGATAGATGCAATTAATGAAGAAGATTCAGGATTGCTAGATGCTCAAATACAGTGTTTGTTAGATGAAGACAGTGAATTAGGTCTAGAAGATAATTTAATGAAATTGGCTCAATATAATGAGTCCGCAATTGATGATGATGAGGAGGAAGATGAAGATTTAGATAAAATCGTGAAGGGCCTAGAGCAAGATCAAAAAGTTGATAACGAACTTAAAGAAATCAGCTCCAATCTAACGCAGTTAGATGAAGAGATTGCAAATTTAGCTCCTTTGTTAGATGCTCACAATCAAAGCTTAATGAAAGAAAAACAGGAGAAAAAGACACAACTAGAAGAAGAAAAGAAAAAGAAACAATTACAACAATTACATAGAAGGAATTCATTGGCGAAATCTGCAAATCGCTCCACCCCACTTATGGGAAAGCCAGCATCAATTCAACCACCAGCATCATCCTCAATATACAATAGAATCAACGGGTTAGAAAAACCCAAACAACCTTCATATACTGCAAAACCAGCCCCACCAAAACAACCACCGCCAAAATTGGAAGCTACGGTGCTATTGATAACATCCGAACCTGCGGCGATACGGTCACGTCCTCCACTTCGTGCAATTACAGTTAGTGATTCTTCTTATTTAGCGACATTTGATTATCCCAAAACAATTGAAGAACCTTCGAAATTTCCAAAACCGAAAGTGAAAAAAGATATACCGAAGAAACCGCCAAGAAAGATTTATGCTCTTGATGAAATCCCCGAGCCCTATAGATCCAAACCAAATGTTGGTTTTGCACAAATGATTACCAATGTTTTGAAAACTGAAGCTGCGAGAAATGGGTTAACTGTCAATGAAATAACTGAAGCAATTAAAGAGGTATACCCATACTTTAAGTACTGTGCTGATGGTTGGCAGTTTTCTTTGAACCATTGTATTAAATTTACCAAAATATATAAGAGGTTACTGAAGAGAGGTCCCGAATGGTTGTACGCAATGGATGATTTGTACATAAATGAGAGAGAGAACATAAGACTTAAACAAAAGGAACTTGCAGAAGCAAAGGCTAAAGCAGAAGCAATTAGACAAGAAGAAATAAGACAGAAACAAAGATTAGAAGTACAACAAGCAGTGCCTCACAATGTTCAAGCAGTGCCTCACAATGTTGCTAGTAGAAATTTGGCTCTGCCTTATGCTAGTTCAAGACCTCTGACTAATGGTCTATCAGGCAAGACTGATCTATCTAGGGTCTCGCCGCAATCTACGTCACAAGAAGCAAATACAATCAAAGCTCAATTGGCAGCAAATCGAGCAAATGCTAAGTCACCTCCATCGATGAATGATCCAAAGACTCAGAAATCGTTAGAATATTTGAGAAAAGAATTGTTTGTTTTATATAAAGCTAGAAAATTAGCTTATGATAAGCAAACAGCAACGACACTTATTACTAAAGCTTTGGCTACCACAATTGCACAAGTCAATAGTATTGGTGCAAAAGCTGGTTGTGGTGATAATGCATTAGGATTTTTGGTTGAAAAAGCTCCTCAGCAAGTTAGTAAGATTTTGGACATTGCATTGACCAAATCTATAAAAGAACACGAGGGCTCCCATTCAGGATCTCCAAGTAGATCAAATACTCCAGGGCCAACTGAAAGCTTGCCAGTGGTTGCAAAATCACCTCAGGTTAAGCCATCACCAGTACCAGCTAGAACTGTAAATGAGTCACCTTCTATAGTTGAAAGTAAGGTCAACAAACCTGCTATAGCGTCTCCATCAGAGCCAATAACTACTACATCATCTACTCCATCAGTTTCCAAGTCTAATATTCCATCAGTAGCAGCTTCTCCACAAGTCAAGCCTACAGAATCATCAACTGTTCCTTCCCCAAGAGTGGTGGAAGGTATCACAACTCCAGCTCCTCGGTCTACTCCATCACCTTCTTTACCTCGACCGCCAGTGTTTGGTAAACCTCCAGGGTTAAAAGCGGACTCATTAGGACGCCCAACTTCATTGAGTAGACCCCAAGCGTTTGGTAAACCTCCCGGTGTTGGTGGTTCGAGTGCTTTATCTCGACCTCCGACATTTTTATCAAATAAGCCTGCATATCAGGGCAGTACGAAACGTGAATTAGAAAATTATGATAATGACGATCAAGCAAGGAAAATCACAAAGACAGGATAGGTTATTGTATAGATTTAGTTTTATATATGTACTCTATATGTGACTTAACTTAGTTCCTTTTGGGTGTAAAAATATTTTGCACTTTTGCGCGACCACCATTTACTATCCAAACAAAAAAGATACTTCAAGTGGCAAACTAATTCATACCGAGTTGAGAAACCATATAATCAATTAAGTTGCATCCAGATTACGTACAGTTGTTATAGTTAACAATCAATCATATACATTTAACAATTTACAGTATGAATAGCATTGTACAAAGATTTGCTCATTCCAATAATAATACTATTCTTAATGAAATAAATACCATACATGAATCTCGCTCATCAAATCAACAATTAGAATTATCACCATCAATTGCAGTTCCGCCAATCTCACAACCAACAGATTTTTTGAGAGCACACACCGATGATTCGACGAATCCGGACTGTAAAATAAAAATTGCCCATGGTACAACTACATTAGCATTCCGTTTCCAAGGCGGTATTATAGTTGCCGTTGATTCGCGTGCTACTGCTGGTAATTGGATCGCTTCGCAGACCGTTAATAAGGTCATTAGAATAAACCCGTTCTTGTTGGGTACTATGGCTGGTGGGGCTGCTGATTGTCAGTACTGGGAGACTTGGTTAGGTACGCAATGTAGAATACATGAATTGAGAGAAAAAGAACGAATTTCCGTGGCTGCTGCTTCCAAGATTTTGAGTAATTTGGTTTATCAGTATAAAGGCATGGGTTTGAGTATGGGTACTATGGTTTGCGGTCATACTCGAAAAGAAGGTCCAACAATTTATTATGTTGATTCAGACGGTACCAGATTGAAAGGTGATTTATTTTGTGTTGGATCAGGTCAAACCTTTGCATATGGTGTCTTGGATTCTGAATATAAATGGGATTTAACCTTGGAAGAAGCTTTATATTTAGGAAAAAGAAGTATATTGGCTGCTACTCATAGAGATGCTTATTCTGGTGGTTCAATTAATTTATATCATGTTGCTGAACAAGGCTGGACTTACCATGGTAATTATAATGTTGGTGATCTTTTCTGGGAAATTAAAGAAAAGGAACAATCATTTGTGAATGTAGATGGTTAGATATCTAAAAGATATGTAGAAAATAATAAATGATAACAGAAATACACATTTGCTTACTGTAAATACGTGGTTAGAACCCTACTGGTTTTTAAAACGTACGTGACTTGCACGTGAACTACAAGTGCTGCATATAATTTTAGTAAATATAGTGCATCAAAAAAAATACTACCACTATTGGTCTGGTTGTCTAGAAGTAACGCTCACTAACAAAACGTTAACATAGAAAAAACTTCTTTTGAAAAGTTTCAATTCTTCATCTCAAAGAACTACGAATAACAGCCAAAGATGGTATGTTCAAACATAAGCTTTGGAATTGAAATATCGATGGATCGCACAAACATGAAAGCAAGTGTTATGGATTGAGGAAATAAGGCAGTTTAGGGATAGTATGAAAGAGAACACACGGACCCACCCAAAACTTTCAAGTTTCAAATTAAGCTTTGCGAGAAGGAGGAATTGTAATAGAGACTGATGTTTTAGATGACTTTCCATTATGAGATATCGGGGATCTTTTTTAAGAAATGGGGATATTATTTAGCTTCATAATCAAGTAGAGCATTTCCACAAGGATAAAAGTCTTATTTAATTCAAAAATTCACAAATTTGAAAAATTCGATTCCATTAGTGCTTTGAATAAATGAAAATACTAACACAATTCTAGTCTTCTAAAGCTCAAAATCCTATGCGTGAATTGCGTATCGAAAAATTAGTTTTAAACATTTGTGTAGGTGAATCTGGTGATAGATTAACCAGAGCTTCAAAAGTTTTAGAACAGTTGTCTGGTCAAACTCCAGTTCAATCAAAAGCTAGATATACAGTCAGAACTTTTGGTATCAGAAGAAACGAAAAGATTGCCGTTCACGTTACTATCAGAGGACCAAAAGCTGAAGAAATCTTGGAAAGAGGTTTGAAAGTCAAAGAATATCAATTAAGAAACAAAAACTTTTCAGCCACCGGTAACTTTGGTTTTGGTATTGATGAACATATTGACTTAGGTATTAAATATGATCCATCTATTGGTATTTACGGTATGGATTTCTACGTCGTTATGGGTAGAGCTGGTGCTAGAGTTACAAGAAGAAAGAGAGCTAGATGCACCATTGGTAACTCTCATAAAACTAATAAAGAAGATACCATTCAATGGTTCAAGACTAGATACGATGCTGATGTCTTGGACAAATAAATGTATAGAAATTAATGTATAATATGTATCGTTGGATCATTGAATAACAAAGGCTTTTCAAGGTTAAGCTCAGAGCCGGTTTGTTTTCTATTTTGAATAGTCGATGCGAGCGTAAAAGTTTCAAATACAGTTGAAATTGTTTCTAATACGGTGCGAACAGTTACATAGAGTTCTTCCTTATTCTATTTGGCAGATTACCAATGTGTGTAGTGAATATCTTGTTAGTCACTAAGTCATACAAATTCTTATTGGCGATACATCTATAAACTGTACCGAAAGCTTTTTGGAATAGCGGTTATCAAACCTTTGGCAGTACGAAAAATACATTTGTAGCCGAAACTGGAGTGAACGTACTATAAATATAAGTATTGTTTACTCAACTTGCTAATCACATTGACAGTATTTCCCAATAACAGAAACGCTAACTAAGTCTTTCCCTTTTATTGCCTTAGATGGTATTAATTCAGCAGGTACTAGTGAAAAGAAAATAGCGATTCCCAGCTATCAGGATTGACTGCGTAGTGAAGAAAACTGCAAGTTTTATCTAGAAAGATTCTGTTGTTTTTGAGGTGACTTTAATAGTGGCTCCCATTGACCAATGCCTCTTGAATTTGGATTAAGTGGAGACATAATTACTCTAATTATTGATATTGGAATTTCAAACAATAAGGTACGAAATACAAATGTTACCTGTTGCGTTGTTGAAAATTGTAAGGATGCTGGTACCTAAGACGCCGAAACGCTTTTAACCTACCACATAGAGTCGGTCAAATGCTCCGGCATGTTTTGACAACGGTGTCACTTGCATGGGAAAATAGGTCATCTATGAGGATGCTTATCCTCGTTGTATCATACCAGTACAAGTGCATATTACCGATATAAGAGTAACTAAAAATTGAAACATGGTGTAATAGAATCACTGCACGCCATAGATGGTGGCTTTTCTATGAACATAACCGGCGCAGCTAAATTTGGAGATGTTATTCAAAGAGCAGCTTATTCATTTCATTTGGAAAACTTAGCCTAGACCTCGCTCTTTAGTTTTGAGGGTTATCTGCGATGCTTAAGATTGACGGTGACCTTGATTAGATGGCCATTAAAGGTCAAATGAAGTAGCTAATCCTAATTCTCAAGCTATATATAAAAGGAGCACTGAGTCATATTCCTCTTAGAAAGTTGAGACACTACATGCTAATTTTTTTCTTTTCGTAAATCTAACCCGATTCAATTCAAGACGGAATTATTAATGCGGAATTCATTAGGCGTAATATTCCATCTATCTCTTTTTACTATCAAAGGATTGGCTAACATGATTGGATGCTCTCCACTCTTTTAGTCTCTCCCCTCTATATACAAGGCAAGAATTTTAGTGCCAATTGACTGAAACGCCTTGCACTGCAGTTAACATTATACAAGATCCCAAAAAACTTTTTTAATGAATTGCTCGGCATTGTTCAGCTAAAATACCTGAAGCGGCACCGTGCTGTTGACAGCGGTCCACCTTTAAAAGGCACCAAAAGGGAAGAGGAAGATAAACTGTAAGTAAAAGACTAGAAAGTCCTTTCTCCGCTCAATCTTGATAAAAACGTTTAGATACGGTAGACGTACATTTAAATTGATATCGGGAAAAAAAGGCAAGGCGCAGATAGTTTGGTTTAATGCATCTTGCTTTTAATACGCACACAACCAAAACCTAAGCTTCTAGCTAAAAGCAATAGTAGTACTTTCATGTAGAATAGGTATTTGTAATAAATTTAAGCTTTTGGAGAACCCACAGAAGTGGTGGTTAAAATTCTTGATAAACGAATATATACTGCATATAACACACGCAACTTAAATCGTATTGTTTTTTTTTTTTTAGTCCTTCACTCACATTACAGTTCCTAATTACTACAACAAACTTGACTACCACTACTAGTACTAGCACTAATATTCGCCCGAATAAAAGCACTACCCACTGCCGCCACCAACACCACCGTCATCACCTTCACCATCACCACCACGACTACCACTACTACTACCACCGCGACTACTACTTTTGCTAGCACTACTATTACAATGGTTACAATAAACTATGAACCTTTAGAACACTTACCATATATTGATGATAATATCAGCCCTGAAGAAAGAGCTAATGTCGAACATTTAATTAGATTAGAATTAGCGAATCAATTTAATAATAATTTTAATCATCTATCTAATCATAATACTAGTGGTATCGAGAACAATATTATACTGTCACAACAACAACTGCAACTACAACAAAACCAGCAGCAACAGCAACAAGAACAAGAACAAAGTCAGCAACAGCAACAACAAGAGCAGCAGCAGCAGCAACAACAACGACAACAACAGCTACAACGACCAACTCTACACGTCCATGCAGAATCAATGCAAACCGCTTTACCTTTGCACCCACTAGTCGATCAGTTACTTCCCATCAACGGCAATTCTCATACAACGCCTTTATTGAATCTTAGTCTACAACGATATGAAGAAGAACTGGATGACGAAGATGAAGACATGAACAATAAGCAAAATGTAGGTATAGATTTAAAAAAATACACTGAATTCAATATAACATCTCCTTTAGATGAGGGTTCATCATCTGATAATCAAAGTAATATAGATTATGCAAATTTATATACGACGCTAGGATATTCAATTTTACAGCAAAGAAATTTACAATTATTGTTGAAAAACAAATCGGAATTATCAAGCTTGCAACTAAAACATTTACAGGAGTTAGATGAAATATCTGAAAACCTAGAGAATAATTTGCACGACAAAAGAAGCATGATTGAAGAATTGGAATCAACTCGCAAAAGGCGCCAATTAAATGATTTTAAACCCGTTAATGATTATTTGCAACAACGATGGAAGCAAGGGCTCGCATCGGCAATAGACTCAAGTATCGAGGCTGCTAAGTTGGAAGATTAACAATCACCATATATTCCCTTTTATTGATATATAAATAATTAGACATTGCAAATATCACTCTATTTATTCTGTAGACTCTTTGTAGCATCTTTTCGTTTTTGATAAAACATATCACTTTTGTTACTACCAATATTAACAATTCTGGGACATCCCTCTCGATGCTTTTCTAATCTAACACATTCGAGACAGTAATAAGCATCGATTCCATTTTCGTTATTTACACCTAAATAATTAGCACACAATATACATTTGTTATATAAATGACCTTGGCTACAATCTTGACATATTCGTACTTTTGCACTAGGTTTAACCATTGAATCACAAATAGGACATTTTCCATCGCAATTAAAACAAACAAGACCTATTGATTTGCCTGATTGCTTCATACATTGTATCAAGTCATACTGGTGTCGTGACATCGTGAAATATGAGATATATGTTGATAAGTGATGATGATCGTGGGTATTCTAATCAGTACCATCATCATTTTTTCGTTTTGCTGTATTTTACTTAATTACCTTTTTTTTTCTTTTGTTTTGCCTCCTTTTACCTCCATTTCAGCACGATTTGATAATAAATCAAGTAATCAGTTACTCATGAATGAAGCCAATACAGATGAATGCATGATATGCTTAGAGGCGATATCTCGAACTGATAAAATTGGAAGTTTGCCGTGTTGTCCACGAAAAATTTATCACAAAGATTGCATCCTCATTTGGTCTTCAAAATCAAATAGTTGTCCCACATGTAGAAATCGATTTCACAGAATTAATATTCTGATCAAGAATACTGCACCAACTAATATTGAAACCATTTTAGTCCAGGATAAATTATTGCCTAATCCAGCAATAAATGAAATACCATCACAATACATAATTAGAGAAGAAGCTCAAAATCTATATGATGATAATACTGGCTTTTGTTGTCTATGTACGACTATATCTCGAGTGTCTCGAATTGATAATAATCATATGATATCATGTTTACAGTGTGACTCTAGTTTCCATTTGCTGTGTCTAGGTGTTTCTCAAGTTGACGAGTTTCTCAATTGGAATTGTGTAATGTGTGATTATAGTCAAGAAACAATAATACCGAGAAATTCAGCTGGCAGACGTCCACTATCGGGGTTAACGAGAAGAAATCAACCACGAAAATTAGTCATACATAATGATAATGACGAAATTGATGATGATTTTTTGTACAATGAAGAGATAACGGAATTTTCAGATTTACAACAAGATTATATCAATAATGGACCAGTTATAAATGGTGGAGTTATACTACGAAGAGAGCAGAAAGAAAAGGAGAAGTTAACTCAAGAAGAAATTCATTCTTGGGAATTGTTTGATCATGCTAGAAACCATGAAACTGATGTTGAGCCAAGTCCTTCATCTCTTATTGATGGTATAACGCGTAAAAAGAGAAAAAGAAGGAAAAGAGTTGATGCAAGCGAACCTTCAAATACAAGTTTTAATTGCTCGCTAATTGACGAACAACCTTCCACTCTGACAACAACTGCGTCCTCTCGATCAAGAATATCTAATCTAATCAATCAACTAAAAAACTCGAAGAAGATTTCACCAACATATACTCAACAAACTGTACCTGTACTAACTACCTCATCTACTGGATCTCCAATGTCTGGAAATAGTCCGATGGAATCAACATCGTACTCAAGTGACGATAACGAATATAGCAGATCAAAAAGAGAACAAGGATCAAACTCAGGTGATGAGACTGGATATACCGGATCAAAAAAGGAATTAACCTTGGATCAAAAAAGAGAAATTCAGAAATGGATTAGATTGAGGTTGAAACCAAGATATAAACCAGGTAGTAGTACTCCAGGCGTCATAACAAGTGAAGAGAATTATATTAAGGTAAACCAGACAATTTCGAGAAAAATTTATAATTATATTATAAACCTGCTGGATGGTATAGAAGAAATTTTCAAGGATGAAAACAAATTGAAAAATGTGATTGACATGTATATAGAAGTGTAATATATGTGGCATGAGTAGGAATATGTCTATCTACGACGTGGACCTTTTGGTTTATTAAACTTCAATCCGGAACTACTTGAAGAACTTGATGGGATTTCCAGCTCAGGTTCCAACTCGCTAATTTCTAATTCATCTATATCGCCAACTTCTAAATTCTTATCCAATTCAGCGTCACCCACTTGGGCTTTAATATGATTAATCAAGCTATTCTTGGAAGCAGCATAAATCATTCTATCCTTGACGGCAGAACCTGAGGGACAAGCATATATGAATGCAAATTTACGCGGCTGGTAATTATAAATTGCATACTGTGGACCCGTGATTGAAGATGCTTTCAAATTATCAATCAAAGTTCGGGGCACAACTCCGACTTCCTTGGACCTCAACTCGATCACTTCCTTCTCTGTATCAATACAAAATACAATCAACTTGCCATCGGCTGCATTTTTCAATGCCTCGAATTCCGATTGTAAATCAGCATCGAATTTGTACAAAATGTCATTGTTACTCATAGATGCCAACTGTTTCTTAAAGCCATGATTTAAACTCAGCATCTGGTTTATGTCTTTCACGAACTTTTCATCCTGACTTAAGGGACCGCTTGTTACATCGTTTCTACAACATTCATCGAAATTCTCCTGGCTCAACTCATCCAAATCCGTCCAGGACAATTTATGTTGGAAAGTAGACGATCCCAAGGAGCTCAATAATGTGTTTTTCGTTGAAGCATACAACATTTTCTGTTTGATTGGAGCCGTATCCGGAATAAAACTGATAAATGCCACATTCTTAAGGACAATGTATGATGGTTGTGGATACTCGCTTGAAATGTATGAATGTAACGATTCAAATAACGGAGTGGAAGGATGGAAAGACGTATCAGGAATCAATTGGGTTGAATCTGAGGAGATTTTTATAAGAATTGTATCATTTGATTTGAAAAAAGATTGTAATTCTGGAGATACCGTGATACCTGATTGTGTTGACATGTTCAAGATTGAAAGGATTGGTGGTCTGTATTGTGGTCCAAATTTGGAAAGAGGAAAGAAACTTGCAAATAAAAAAAAAAATGGGGTGCCAGTTTATGTAAACGGGCATCCAGTTCCTTTTCACAATCAGATATCGACTGGACCATGAGGTTATTCAGTTTTTCGCCGGTGTCGATACCTACCTATGACGAATGTCGGGATTCAATTAATCTTCAAATTAAATCTTTATTATATACTTTCAAAAGATTGCGTATAAATAAATTATCACCGTTTGTAAAGGGAGCAGAATTGAAATACACGGATTCGAATATAGTTGATGCGAACCCAACATTTGCAAAATTAGATCAGTTGTACAATTTGGAAAAATTTATTGATGTACTTATAAACGATGAGTATCGAGTTTTATGTGATTTCATAAAGAATAAATTCAGAGCCATGTGCTTTATTACCGAGCTACCGAATCTATCAAGACCCACTTCTCCTGTTAAGGGAAAGAGTTACAATGACGTGGATGGGTTTCCTGAGTTTTTGGATTGTAAGGATAGTAAAGTTAAAACCTTTAAATTTGTTTTATTCCCGTTGAAGAATAGTCAAGATCTGGTCTGTAACATATTAGCATATTCAGATATATACATGGAACATCCAGTTTCATTTGTAAAACGATATAATATAGCCTTGGAGTCAATTCAAGAAGTCACAGCAGCTCAAGAGTTTAGCTTAACTAACGATGAGAAGCAACAAATTGTGAGGAAGTATTTGACAAAATTGGCTTTTTACGTTCAGTCAATGAGGATATACGAAGAATATACGAAACAGCATCCATTCATTCCAATTCCGTCGACATCACCAACAAAATTCAAACCCATTAACAAATCAATGTCAAAATTGAATTTGAAACCGAGTGTCGCATCAACTTCAATGTCAATCTCCCCGCCAAAGTTAGCCCATCGGAAATCCATAAGTACAAAACCATCAATACTGAAACTCAAACTAGAGGAATTGTATAATTCCGTGGTCTCTCCACAAGTCGATTATTGTGAATTAAGAGGAGCCTTATCTGAACCTGAAAATAAAGAGATATTGAGATTGGACGTTTATGAAAAATGTAAATTGGCGATATTGGACAAAATAACAAAAGAGAAACAAAAAATCGCAATAAGGTGATTTGGGATGTATTCTTAACCTGGTATTGAACTTATTTATTATATTTATTATATTTCTGATATGTTATTGCAATATTTAATACTGTGTATTCCATGAAGTTTCTTCTTGGGATACGATCCACAAATGTGATTTAAAGCAACACCTCGATTGGTAGCTTCACCCCTACATGACTTCCTGAAAAAATAGTTAAAAAAAAAACCGTAAAAAAATATATCTCTAAATCAACCTCCATCCCCTTCATTACTGATGTTTAAACAAGCCACCAGATCATTACATCAAACGTCGCGCTCCTTAAACCTATTTGGGGGAAAGTCTTACAGGGCCCACCCGGAGCAAGTCCTAAGACCACCCCAGAACAAGTCTCAAGCACCCGCTAACCCAGCGGACGTGCTCAAGAAAAACGACGTGTTGATGTACTCTGCCAAACCCCAGAATTACATCGAGAGCGTCAAGAGCAACGGGTTCCACTTATCCAACAACTTCTTGGTGACTTCACCCAAGAACGGGAAAGTAACTGGGTTGATGTTGCTCGGCAGCGAGAGCTACGAGGTGGATTTGGATGGCGGGTACACCGAGAAGAATTTTGTTGTGGAATTCAAAAAAGACGTATTGAGAGTATTTCAAAAAGTACATCCCAAGCCCGAGATCTTGGTTATTGGCTTGGGGAAGAGAAGCAGGTTGCTAAGTGAAAAGAATCGAAATTTTTTTTCGTCGTTGGGCATACAGTTGGAGGTTAGTGATTCAAATAATGCGGGTCAAATATTTGATTTGCTAGCTACTGAAAGACCAAACGTTATTGGAGCTCTTCTTCTACCGCCAAATATATGATTCCTTGTTTATTATTGTAAATGTACCTTAAATAAATTGTCTACTCCATATCTTCATATTGTTTTTGTGTAGTTTGCATGAACTGAAAAAAGCCTGGCGTACCATAATATATATCCGGCGAAGTGCTATTTTCATTATAACTATAATTTATAATTCCTTGATGTTGAGGAGTACTCATTGTCATAGTCATTACGGGATATTGATGAGGTAGATATACTTTATTAGGAGGGGGCATATTCTGTTGAGACACGTGGTAAGCCTGTGGTGACTGCTTTTCAAATACCTTGTCAAGTAAGAACTTGGAATTTGGAGTTGAGGATAAACCGCCATGCTCGAAAGATGAATGATCAGTAGTTACATTCAAATGACTGCTGTTTGATAGTATACTGCTATGTTCTTTTGATGTATTCATCGTTATATTATGCTCCAATGATGACAGTTGTGGATTCAACTGAGGAGGTTGTAATTGGGACGGTGGTCTAGGCCCAGACGTCGATATAAACTTTTGTTTTTCGTCCTTTAGATGCTTTTTCTTCTTGTTCATCAATGTATGTACATCAGTTAATACGATTTGAAATTTGTTCATGCCTGCTTGCATTTTGGCTTTATTCTCGGCTTTAGTTTTAACTGTGTCTATTGGTTTCAGAGATGTCGATGATGCAGTTGTGTTCAGTGCCATTGTGGATTTATTAGATTTTAGTTTGGGTTTATTTTTTGGCTTCTTTTCTGAAAATACTCCCATGACAGGTTGTATAGATAGTTTCTGTGCTGGCGTGGGGCTTGGTGGTGGTTCTATTTTTATATTTAAATCGGGCTTCTGTCGGCTTTCCTTGCTGAAAATGTTTTTAACTCTGACGTCCTCATCTTTACTAGGACTAGATACAATTATGGTTGATGGAGAACTTGCTGCGTGTAGCTTTTGTTTTGCAGGTGTTTGGAATTCTAGTTTTGGTCTATTTGAGATATCTTTCAAAACCTTTGATGGAGTTTGCATAACAGTTTTTTTGTCGTCATCTTCTTCGTCTGCATCTTCTTTTGCCTTGTTGTTTTCTTTGCACTCACTAAGGTCCTCTTTATTTCCCTTTTCTTCTGTCTTATTTTCGTCATCGGTCTCTTCATTTTTATCTGCTTTTGTAGATATACTTAATTTATGAGGTTGTCTAGGAGGCGTGTCAACTAATGTAATGCTTCTCTTGGTTGCACTCTTACTAAGATCTTGTAAAATCTTCTTACTGGCAACACTATTCAAATTAAACTTCGACGGAGTTATAGTCTGCAAATCATTTGTGCTACTTCTGATGGGACTATCAATGTAAAAATCACAATTTTGCTGAAAAGTTTTCTCATGATATGGTGTTATGCTATTTAATTGATTCGTTGACGCGCTGCCCATGATATTAAGGTTATGATTTATAAATGGAGTTAATCCAAAACTTTGATAATCAATATCTTGCAGTTGTGCGGACACTAGAAACTTGTTTGGTGTGGAGTTGAAAGACAAAATTTGTTCATTTGAATAAGTTTTAGAAATTAATGGAGTCCACCCCGTGAAATTGGCAGATTGGTTGATGAACTTCGAAGCTGACGGAGGAACTGAGGGAGGTATCTGCTGTTTTGTTGACGATGATACGTTTAGAGTTGTTGGTAATATTCTTTTTGAAGCTGGTGTTTGTGCTGATGTTGGTTTTGCTAGCTTCTGACTATCGCCTTCTCTCGAAGGAGAAGAGTGTAGAAACTCGCTACTCATGATGAATGAGTGGCTACTATTTTAGAATCGAAATGTTGATGATACGGTCTGCGGATGTTTTAATTTGATTTTGCCAAAAAACGAACGACTATAGGTACAGTAAGGAGATTAGGTATTAGGTTGAATACGATAATGACTGCCAGAAAATAATAAAAATCCAAGAATGAGGGTGTGGCAGAAGGGTTGATGTTAGGGTTATCGAGTGTGTAAGGTGTTTTGGATATGTTTAAAATGAACGGAAGAGGAGAAGGAGAAACATGTAGAGAAATGTCTGGCGTTTTTGTTTTTCTGTTTGTTTGTTTGTTTTTCTGCGGTCTTGTTTGCTCTTGAGATTTCAGGATGGGATTGTACGATACAAGTAACGTGACAAAAAGTAAAGAGGACTTAGCTGAGATCTAGGCCAACCTCTGTAATGTGTTATCATATCTGCCTTTATATCCCTTTCCTTATCAGCATAGCTAAACCAAAAAAGTATAAACTCATGGTCTACAATCGAACCGTGATTGTTTTACCTTTGCTACATAGAATAATACTTGATGCACACATCCAACGTTATGCTTTTGATTTTCAGGTGCTTGATTTAGAACAGGTCAAATTGCTGTATTTGAATCTAATCAGAGCAGTGATGCCATGATCTTTTCCTCTTTCTTTTTGATCTTGGGCGTCAAGGTCAGTTCTTCTTTGCTTCTTCTGTTACGCTCGGAAACACTTTCCTGTGTACAGTGAGAAAAAGAATAGAAAAAAAAAGAAAGCTTCTTGCAACAACATTTCATGATTTCGCGTTTTTTGTGTTGTTTTTCGGAGTGAATCTTCAGGCATAATTACTGACCAGCGGACTAACAAATTCCAAATTATCCGGTAGTTCCATTCCGTTTATTAAACAAGTTAAAGGTCACTATGAAAAGAAACATGGAGTGGTTCGAGACGAAGATAAAAAATCAAGGAACAATGGATAGATTGCTCATGTGTGTATTTTATGTACCATTTCTCTTTCAAGCGTTCGAGAATTATGTCAAATTAGAATCGTTGCACTTTTGTTAAGAAGGGAAACATCTGAAAAGAAGAATAATTCAAATAGATTTGCAAAACTGAACTCAAAACTGAAATTTGCGACCCTCGATTCTATCTCATCGTGCAATAGTCGCCAATTGCTGATTAGAATTTGGAATTCAATTCAATTAAACTGATAGCAACTATTTAGCACACGCGCACTTTTTTATTTTTCCTTTCTGGGATCATTACAGAGTTCCTTGCTTCGAGAACAGTCCATCTACTCAGCCGTTTAATCACTTCAATCAAATAATAGATAACTGTCTACTTGCTTTTACATTCAATATTTTATTTTACAATGTATACTGTATATTTCAGTAAATTACAAAAAACAAAACTGGGTAGGTAGGTGGCACGGAACAAATAAGGAGCATCAAGAAACATATTTGTATATATAAAAACAACAGAATATATCAGTAAAAGTTATCTACAAATTAAATTTGCCACGCTTGAACCAACTCGAAACATAAGCAACAGGATTCATTTGATTACAGAATTAAAATAGGGCGGGGCAAAAGGTGGGTGTAAAACTCAAACTACTTTTTTTTCTCTCTTACTTTTGTAATTTTAATTTGCTTAATTAAGCTTCAACTTTGTCGAAATCTTGTTCAGCAATTCTTAAATTTTCAGCCTCATGAGCTAACTCTTCTTCATCGTAAGCACCTTCTTCTTCTTCTTCTTCTTCATGTGCGGCTAATGACAAAGTGGGGCGAACGACAGCAGAGTCAAAAGTCCAACTAGCTAATGCATTTTCAGCATCAATGATAATTTGTTTTGAGGCTTCATATCCATCGTAGGCTGGTCTTGTTTCACCAGGAGTGACAGGGCTTTCATCTAATAACTCTAATAAAGCTTTACCGTAACCAGCAATCAAAGCAATTTTTTCAGCATGTTCTCTAATCGAATCAAATTGATAATTAAAAGCAGTCTTCAATTTTTCTCTAGTGATATTGCTCAATTGAGCTTCAGCAACTAAAGACTCAGCTTCAGCTCTGACCAATTCTTGCTCCAAGACATTAATCTTTGGCGATTGAGGGTCCTTATATTTCAAATAAGCAATCTGATCGGTAATTTTCTGTTTTCTTTCTCTTGAAGGTTGAACAGAACCCTCAATATCTCTAATGGATTTCAAAGTGATTCTATATTGGTCATATCTATCGATAAATTGGTCTTCCAATTCACCTATTTCGAAAATCAAAACACCCAATTTGTCAGTAATATCACTAATATCATCATCATTAGATTCACCCCATAACGACAATTGTTTAGCAACATCTTTTCTTTCTCTTGAAGTGATTTCGATTGATCTCATTAAATTTTTTTCCATTTTGATTAATATGGCTAATTTTCTTGCCAATTCTGGCCCTAAAGCCCCAGCAGCCGACTTACGGAATGAATGACTAATTGAACCTTTTCCAAAAAATCTTGATTTTGTCGATGAAGGTGGTGGCGGAGGCGATTGTAACTGAGAAGCAGTTGGTGCCCTGGTTGATCTTAATGAATAAGTTCTATGCATTTTTGATTGATTGAAATGTTTGAATAATGTAATTGACTGATTGAAATATCAATTGAATTAGTTCAAGAAATGGAAGAAAGAAAGAGAAAGAGAGAGAGTGAAAGAGAGGAAAAAAGAAAGAAAGAAAACAAGTTATGTGTGTGTAAATGAGAAAAGGGGGCAGGAGGAGGATTCACAGGTCGACAGATTTTTTACCCTGTACAACGGGACGTAAAAAATGAAACTATTATTGTAAAAGCCACAACAACAAATGAACAAGTAATCGATCAATCGATCAATCAATCAATCAATCAATCAATAATCAATCAATAATCGATTTTAATGAAGCGACAAATGCAGCATGAAGTGATCAAATTAAAACTAATTTACTTAGTAACTGGCTAGTTCCCTGGCACTACCAGAGTTCATATCACGACGATTTTGGGTTGCTATTTACATTCAACTGTCTCCTACAGCAATCCAAGGCAATGTAATGTAACACATCTGTAACACTTTTACTCTTGGCTTCCAAACGCATTTAATTCCACTGGATACACACGTACCAAATCTGAGGGCGTGAAGTCTGCTTCGCAATATGGTTATAGGTATCGGTATCCTTTGCTATAGTCACAATTGTAGGGCCGTTCAGAGAATTTCAGATTTCTCGTTTTTTTGTGTTTTCTTTTTTTCTTTGTTATTAATATTCTCAAATAGGAAATATAGGAACCTATTTAGGACCAGCCATCTTTTTAAATCATTTTAGTGCCACATTCATCACATCCCTATATCTCTAATCTCATTCATATATAGATAGGTAGATCAAAGGTGAAAGGGCCCTATTGTCTAGTTCGTGTTGGTTAGCCTTTGGCCCGCTGACTATTTTGGCCATTGCTGTCAACTAGCATGAATTATATTGATTATACTCGATTTGCACAGGGATCGTGCGTTCTCTAGCTCTGCAAGTTGTGGGGTAAGTGATCAAGTCATGAAATGCCGAAATAGCATGACATTCATGGCACAGAAAAAAATATAGCGTGAATTGAATTCTACTTTCGTAAATATACCACCATAAAAAACCAATTGGATTCTAAGTTTTGTTATACCACTATAGAAAAACAAACTACACAATTACATAAGTTGAAAAACAGGTCGTTTATTAAGTCTCTTTCAAATGTCGTTATTTCTTTGTAAACCGTTCAAGATGGAAACTAAAGATAAGAATGATGCCTGTGAGACATCTGTATGAATACCCACACCCCATCTATTTATCTTTTTGTTCACGGACACTTCAATGTATGTAGCAGCACGAGCGTTTGAGTCTTCACCAAGAGAATGTTCGTGATAATGCTTGACATCAATATCAATTTTGAGATGACTGGCAATTGCACTGTTGAAGGCGGATAATTGACCGTTACCTTGGCCCTTAATTTTCACTTTCTGGCCGTTTACATCTAATTCTGCTTCAATTTCTTTGACACCTTTGGATGGGGTGGATATTGAGTAATCAACCAATTTATAGTACTGCTCGGGGGATTCTTCGTCGTAATCAATGAAATATTCTTGTTTGAATAAATCACATAATTCTTCGTTGGTTAACTCTTGACCTTTTATTTCAGCACGAGACTGTACCACTTTGGAAAAGGCAATTTGTAAGCCACGAGGTAAATCCAATTCCAAATTACGCAAGATGACCCATGCTGAACCACCTTTACCTGATTGTGAATTGACTCTGATGATAGCTTCATACGTTCTTCCAATATCTTCGGGATCCAATGGCAAATATGGTAATTCCCAGTGAACTTCTTTTCCTTGTGCCTTTTGTTTTGCTTTCTCGTGTGCTGCAAAACCTTTTTTGATGGCATCTTGATGTGAACCACTAAAAGCACATACAACAAGGGAACCACCATATGGAGCTCTTGCGTGCACTGGGATCTTGTTGCATTTTTCAACAACATCAATAACTGAGGTGATATCAGAAAAATCCAATTTTGGAGAAATACCTTGAGTATATAAATTCAATGCTAAAGTGACCAAGTCAACATTACCGGTTCTTTCACCATTTCCAAAAAGACAGCCCTCGACTCTATCAGCACCGGCTAATTGACCTAATTCTGCGGCAGCAACACTACAGCCTCTATCATTATGAGGATGTAATGAAATGCAAACTTTTTCACGTTCGGAAATATGCGTTGCAAAATATTCAATCTGGTCAGCATATATATTAGGCGTTGCCATTTCGACGGTGGCAGGCAAGTTGAAGATTATTGGTTTTTCCACGCTTGGTTCCCATGCTTGTTTAACAGCCTCGCATACTTCTATAGCATAATCCAAATCAGTATCGGAGAAAGTCTCTGGCGAAAATTCAAAATCCCAATCTGTATTAGCAGTGGAAGGATCATCTTTTGTCAATTTCCTGACCAATTTCGTACACCTGACGGCGAGCTCCTTGCTCTCATCTTTAGATAAACCAAACACAATATTTCTAAAACAATCAGACGTTGCAAGATATATATGTATCGTTGCCTTCTTGGCACCTTTCAAGGATTCGACCGTTCTTGAAATTAACTCTTCACGACATGGAGAAAGCACTTGGATCGATACGTCCTCGGGGGCAGTCTCAACGGCAAACCTGGTGAAGTCAAAATCAGTTTGCGAAGCTGATGGAAATGCAACTTCGATTTCTTTGAATCCTATATCTACTAATTTTTTGAAATATTCCCTCTTTTCACTGATTGACATTGGATCTGGTAAGGACTGGTTTCCATCTCTTAAATCGGTAGATAACCATCTTGGAGGTTTATCTAAGCTTTTAGATGGCCACTGGCGATTTGGCAACTTGATGTTGGGAAACTTTTTATATTTCACGGAAGGATCTTTTAACATAGGCATGATACTTATACTACTCTACTAGGGACTGGTGTATCGAGTTCTAAAAAAAGCAATGGTGTATAAGATTTATTCCAGGTATATATATTCATATGAAATAGATTGTACTAGGGATTCGGTTTTTTTTTTCAAATGACTCGATAAAATCTATGAGTAATAATCTGCTTCTCATTGCATATAATTCTAAACATGACAAGAAGAAGGAAAAAATAACTTGCCATTCTGCACGATTATTAAATAAAAAGAAGTCCGGTACAGGGCCGAAAATGTGATCCCATTGTTTGTATCCCCGAAATCAACTAAATAGATCCAACAAATATAGCTGGTATTTATCATTTTCGGTTACCAACGGTAAATTGATTGAGCCTGTTTCCCAAGTGTTTTTGTTTGTATCTTTTATTATTTTTGTATTAACTGGCATTGACTCGTCCCTCAGTTCTGGTGGGAAGTGCTTTCTTGAAACTTAACTTCGACCTCGTTTTGGCATGATGAATTGAGAAGAGATTTGAGGCCTAGTGAAATAAACCCTTTTGAATACATCAGAGGGCGAACCAACAGTTGTACCCATAATTCAAGTGGACAGTACCAAAAGGTCAAATTAGAAAGAATGAACACCTTACACTTAAAATAGTTATGAATAGAAAATGCCATTATGATTAAAGACCGGCAAAACTATGAAAGAACTAAATACGTAGCGCAATTGGTGATAAAACCATATAAAATAATATTACTGGAAAATGACGCTCTCAATTTTCAGTTAAGATAATTGTCACATCTACATAAGCTTCGTCGGAACCTGAATGTCCTTTAGCATAGTTTTTGCTATGTGATCATTACCACGAGCAATCACGAAGCACGAAACTCAACTGAAGCATATGCAATTACGCAAAGAATATGGAACAGAATTAACAACACGACACATCGCATACAATGAGTATCACCAAAATATTAGAAGTATAACAACAATCATACGATTCCACCTTAATAAGTATAGAATTCACAATTTTACTTGACGGCAAAAGGTTAGGTCATATTCGGTAATTTGTCTTAGCTTACATCATCAATCACAAATTGTTTCCACTGAGTCGACGACGCCAACCCATCCTATACTAGAATAAGAAAAAGAATATCAGTAGAATAAAAGCACGTTGTAAGCTACAATACAAAGTATGCCCATCTTTGCAATCTTGATAAGAAAAGACGTCTGTTATTTTTGGCTGTAACTGGGTATAATCCGCTGTGGCCGCAATGAGATACAATCTAGTAGTGTTGGTAAAATCAGTGCGATACTAAATCACTGCAACTAAGTAAAAATAAATGACAGAAGTAAACAGAATGACAATTCTGGATCAATAATACACAAAAGGTTCATCAAATAGCACCAGAATACAACTGGGTTCGATCTCTATCTGTATTTGTGTATAAGTGGTGTATAACACTTTTGTGCAATAAAAAAGAAAAAAGAAATTTTGCTGCGAAATGTGTTGACTTGCTGCAAAAAATATAAAGAATTGTATCATGCGATGACAGAGTCATTTACGGAAGGTGACAAACGAAAAGCAAGTTTCCTTTTACTCCAACACGCAGTTACGATTCATGAATTTTACAGGTCTGTGCTATTTTCATACGGGAAGTTCTAGATATCATATCAGACGCAAATGAATATCCCACGCATACAAAAAAAAGGATGGTTATCTATGCTGGCGCACTAGTTGGAAATATTTGGTCATTTGAGAAGATTATTTATTAGCCCATAAATGAAGTGGTGTAGTGGACAAAATCAATGATTTAGAGTGCTGTAATTGACAGATTTGCGCTTACATTTGGACTTGCATGGGATATCTCTTTGCACCCGCAGCTTGAATGTAAACGGGGGAATCATGTACATCGTATACCGGAAACTTACATGTCCGATGGGGATGCCAAATAAAACGAGAAATCAAATTGATCCATTGGAACGAGATTTGGCCAAATAATAAATCTAAGTTCCAAGGATAGAAAATTGAAGCGCGTTGCGTGCAAGCTTTAACGTTTACCTGATGCGCTTTCTTTAGTTTTGATTATCTGATGAACATAATGAAACACTAAAACGTGGGGGGAAAATTCATTACAGTCATAAAGTCATATAGCTTGAATGCAATTTCTACACTGTAGATTCCACAATGTAGTTTCCACAATGTAATTTCTACAGTGCAACTCCTACAATGTAACTTCTACAATGTAACTCCTGCAATGTAATTTCTACAATGTAATTTCTGCATGCAATTTCTGCAATGTAATTTGTTTCTTCATTTAAGATTGTTCACACCATAAGAAAAGAAAAGAAACTGAACTCCTTAATATGATACGGCGGGGATAGGTCGGCTAGGAGATGATTTTGTTTTCTAGCCGGATTAAGGAATTTCCGAAGGAATTGAATGGCTCCTTTTCTTATTTTGCTTCGCATGTTGAGTCTCTTGATGTTTATTTATGGTGTGTTTATTATTCCTCCTTTTTCTTTTAGTTCGTGTCTGCGGATTCCTGCGAGTATAAGGTAAATAGTAAACAAATAAGTGTATGGGGAAACGAGAGAAAACGAGAGACAAAATGAGACAACACGATAATATGAAATGAGAAGGGACGCGGCAAGAAGAAGAAACCGAAACAAACTAACGGCTCGGTTAATGGAAATACTGGAACATTAGCATTCAAGTCAGTTTTCGATCGGTTTCAGCCAAGGTTGTGTCAAATAGTAAAATATCTGTGTGAAGAGGGGGAAGGAGAGCCTTGTGGTTTCGTAAGAAAGAAATTGTCAAACTAATTTGCAAAGCTATCAAGAAATATAGAAGCAAATAGAGACAAGGTAATGAAGATGACAATGCAAGAACGGAAATATAATATACTGTGGAGGGTAATAGCTGTATACTCTTCTTTGATACATTACGATGATGAGAATGAATAATTACGTCTTTTGACGATGAAAAGAAAAGGAAGAGAGAAAGAGAAAAAAAACAGAAACGGAAAAAAAACAGACACGGAAAAAAAAAACGGAAAAATACACGTAAAAACGCCATAAACAAACAAACACCGAAAAACAAACTGTAAATAAATAGGGGAACAAATCTTACCACAAGCTGCACGTGACAGCGGCAATAATAGAAGAAGTAGCGGTAGTAACAGTGGTAGAAGTTGCGGGCTGTGTTCTTAACCAGGTTGTGAATGCACCTCTTTCTTTGATGGTGCAATTTCTAAAAGAAATAGTAGTGGCTTCAGGTAATACTTGTGGTTATGAGAAGCACGTTGGTTTGTAACAGACCGCAGTAGTAGTAGATTACATCTAATTCATCTAATCCATTACGTAAAAACACTGATACACTCATGCATATAAAGAACAAAGGAAAACTGCAGAAGATTAGGGGAATAATATCTGTGAACCCTGCAACAACCAGTAAAATTGAGAATAAGCTGCAGTAAATAACGCATCACCAAGAAAACTGCACCAATGCACAGCCTTTTTGCTCTGGTGCCGACAAAATAAACAAATATTGAACGCATGATTAAATAAATGAATATACGGATCGACAAACAGAGGATTAGATGAATCACTTTAAGGCTTATGGAGCTTAACACAATCATCTGACCCATGTAGATGTGTGACTGTCTCGTTGCACAGGCTGATATATATTACAGTATACGCTTCTTCGTTCTTTCTTTCATTCTCTCTTTCTTCACAATTCTCATTGTTTGTTTAACTATCGTTACCCCTATTTAACTTTCGCCTGGTTTTTTTTCTCTTTGTAATCTCCAGCTTTGAACCTTCAATCTCAATCTTAGCCTTCACCTTCACCTTCACCTTCACCTTCACCATTCAACCTCACTTCAAGTACAACGAACAGAATTATAAAAAAAACACAATTACATCAACAATCAACGTCATCCCCACAAGAATCGCCTCCTCATCATAGACGTACATTTATATATCAATACATTCAACCACACTCATTTGTTTCGTTTCATTTTCATTTATTCTTTTGTCTATTTGTTTTCTCCATCTACATATCCACAGATAAACTTAGAAAGAAACTAAACTACAAGAAGAAGAATCATCATTATAAAGATCAACTAAAGTAAAAGAAATCAGCTATCACGTACTCCGTTGAAGGTTTCATATATATATTATTATTCAGAAAGTCTTGTTGTTACTTTAAAAAAAATTTTTTATCATTATTGTTGTCTTTATTATTTTTGTTGTAATCCAATAAAACATATCATTCATACAATCTATCTATCTGTCCATCTATCGTATCCTTTGACGACAGTCGATACTTGATTCTTGTCCTTCAATATATTTGCATATCAATTAACAACATTCCCCCTTAATAACACAGCATAACATAACATAACACACTTTTAACACACCCGCACACATATATATATACTTGCACACACACTCTCTCTCGATTCAATCATGAGAAAAGAATTAAAGTATATTATATGGGCGCATGTTGCTTTGGTGGTGTATCTAGTTTATTTGTCTTTTGACTTGATAACCTTACTTCACGATGATACTTTTAGTGATGCTTTATTAGATTTTGAATTGAATCCTCAGGACGGCAAATTAGATAAACCAGCTTTAATTCCGAAGATTATACATCAGACTTATAAATCAAATGATATACCCGAGATTTGGAAGGCTGGTCAAACGGCATGTATAGAACTTCACGAAGATTATAAATACATTTTATGGACAGATGAAATGGCCAGAGAATTTATAAGTGAAGAGTTTCCTTGGTTTTTGAAAACTTGGGATAACTATAAATATCCAATACAAAGAGCTGATGCCATACGGTACTTTGCGTTAAGTCATTACGGTGGTATATACATCGATTTAGATGATGGCTGTGAACGTAAATTGGATCCTTTATTAACTGTGCCTGCTTTTGTTCGAAAAACTACGCCATCTGGTATTTCAAATGATGTCATGGGAAGTGTCCCAAATCATCCTTTTTTCCAAAAAGCTATTGAATCTTTGGAAAAATATCAACGCAATTGGTTAGTTCCTTATATTACCATTATGATTTCTACTGGTCCTTTATTCTTGTCCGTAATTTGGAAACAATATAAACGTTGGGGAGTACCTGAAGCAGGAAAAGTTCGAATTTTGATGCCAGAAAATTATAAAGGTAATGAATATTCATTTTTCGCGATTGCACCAGGATCTTCATGGCATATGGGTGATGCCACTTTTGTAAAAGGATTAGCCAATCATTTAGTTTTGGCAGTTATAGGAGGTTTTTGCATTGCCGTAGCCATATTAGCCATTGAATATTTGTTTTATTCATTCATTATATCAACAACTTTTAAAAAGGTTAGTGGTAAAATTTCAAATTCAATCAATTCTGCTTTTATGGGGTTTTTAAGATTGTTTAACATGGATAAATTGATTGATACCTCTTCAAGTGTTTATTATTCTTCATTGACATCAACAGCACAGGAAACCGAGGAGAAGAAAAATGCCATGAATATTTTCAAGTTTTTAAAGGGAAAGTCCAATGGCAAGAGAAGAAATAGAAAAGATTCAAATCTTCCGATGGAAATTGATTTATTGGAGAAATTGGCTGATGAAGCCACTATAGTAATAGAAAATAATCATAAAAAGAGACAAGCGCCAATAGATGATCTAGAGCAACAACGAGAAGTCCAAAAGCAAAGGGCTCAAAAACAACAACAGCACCAACAACAACAACAACAGCAACAAGAAGAAGACGAAGAAGAAGAAGCAGTAGGACACGCTGAACAATTACATTCACATTCACTTTCTCATTCTTCAATCATTTCTCCGGAAGGAGAAAATATTATGAAATATAATGATGATATTGTATAAATAGTAACGAATAATTAATATATTTTCAATTCAAACGAATTTGGGCATCGATATGCTACTCTTTTGATTGATCATTGACGACCTGATGGAAAAAATTGTAACTTCACGTTCGATAAAAAGATAACCCTGCAATCTTTGGTTTTTAGTACAAGGATTCAGTGTCCTCCTCATTATGTTTCTGTATGTTCTTTCTATTAGACATTAATCTATCGATCTATCTACCTACCTACCTATCTATCTATCTGCACTCGATTCCAATAATTTAAATTGTTCTTGCTTGTACCTCAATTCCTCATGCTCTTTAATTCTAGATCTGATTAGATCAGTTAATTCATCAACAACTTTTATTGACTTGAAGCACAACTCCAATAACTGTTGAGCATCTATAGGAACACCACCATTTTTACTCAACTGTATCAATTCTCTATTTTTATTCAACGTGATCACCAATGACCCATCGCGATAATTTTCTTCCAACATGTCGGCATCCAAAATACAGATTTCATTAACTTCCTCGCCCTTTATATTCATCTCCTTCGACTCCAAATTATAAAAGGAGAACGTCAAACAAATAGGAATATGCAAAATGCTTAGCGGAACCGGCTGTCTCTCATTCATATCGTGTATTATGATCTCATCTTGTTGGATACTTATATCGGGTTTTTTGAAATGATGGAGAGCCAACATAACTGCAAAACACCCAACATCGATGAAGTTGCCGTCGTAGTTCCAGAAATTCAAGTCCACAGTGACATCCCACACCTTCTCACTGGCCACAACACACAAATTCTCCAAATCAAGCGAGTTGGATCGACGTATAGCCTTTTCTATCAATCGACTAATCATCACCTCTTCCTGCGACTTGACCCCGTCAAACTTCAAGCTCGACATCGGGGAGATCTCGCTGTTAATGGTGAATATGCCTTCGAATGGTCTGTCCTCGTACGGTTTTACGATCGTGCTGGATACCCTTGCCGATAGCTTGGTCTTGCCCCATGATACTTCAACGTACCCGTACTCCGTGGGCGATAGATAGATATCTATATCTCGAATGTCGAAGAAGCCCCGGTTCAGCAATCGAATGTTGTTCCTGAGGGATTGATGTAGGTATTGTTTCTGGTTTGTTGATAGTTCCAATGTTCGTGACATAACGATGTTGAGGATGAGATGTAGGACAATAGGATCCTGTTTGAAAAACCAAGTTTCTAATAAATACAGAATTCCAAAGAGAAAGGAAAAAAAAAAAAGAAAAAAGCAACTCGGTGAAGCTTGAGAAAGTCAGGTTTTTCAGTGGCCAAGGAGAGATTGAAGATTCTGAACTAAACACACAGAGCAAGGAAATGTTATCAAGAATACCTAAATCCACAACAACGACAGCAACAATACGTCCTTTCCTATATGCTGCCCGTTGTTTCTCAAACCAGTCTTCTGTTCCATCATCACTCAATTTCTTCCAGAGTAAATCTCTTCCTACAAACACCATAGTTCGATTTGTTCCCCAGCAGCAAGCATGGATCGTTGAAAGAATGGGTAGGTTCCACCGTATCCTCCCCCCAGGGCTCGCCATATTGATTCCATTCTTCGATAAGATTACCTACGTCCAGTCCCTCAAGGAATCGGCCATTGAGATCCCGTCGCAGAATGCCATCACCTCGGATAACGTTTCGTTGGAGTTGGACGGGGTGTTGTACGTCAAGGTAATTGATCCGTACAAGGCAAGCTACGGCGTCGAGGACTTCCAGTTTGCCATAAGCCAGCTTGCCCAGACAACAATGAGGTCGGAAATTGGGAACATGACGTTGGACGCGGTGTTGAAGGAGCGTCAGTTGTTGAATACCAACATAAACAAGGTGATCAACGAAGCGGCGAACGAAAACTGGGGGGTCAAGTGTCTCAGATACGAAATCAGAGACATACACCCGCCACAAAACGTGTTGGAGGCAATGCATAGACAAGTTAGTGCTGAGCGTTCCAAAAGAGCAGAGATTTTGGAATCTGAAGGTAACAGACAATCGAAAATCAATATAAGTGAAGGTGAGAAGCAAAGCATCATTTTAGCCTCAGAAGCCAACAAGCAACAGCAGATCAATCAAGCCATGGGTGAAGCAGAAAGTATCATGTTGAAAGCCGAGGCTACGGCTGAAGGTTTGAAAAAGATCGCCGCTGCCATAAAGGAATCTCCCGGTGGGGAAGAGGCAGTGAATTTACAAGTTGCTCAGGAATACATCAAAGAGTTTGGTAAATTGGCTAAAGAATCGAACACAGTGGTTATTCCTTCTAATATTGGGGACATTAGTAGTTTCATGGCTCAAGGTTTATCCATTTACAAGAGTTTAAATAAAAAGGTAGATTAAGTTTATGTATGTACATAGTTTTTATCTTTATTGTAATTATCACGCTTTCTTAAAAAAACTGTCTAATGCGCCTTTACCGACTGCCACTTTTTTAACTTCCTTCTTTTTCGGTTTCTTTTTGGATATAGCGTTGGACGTTGTGGTGATCACGTCATTCATATTTGCTTCAACGACCGCCATATCCCTTTGTTTCTCCTTGAGGTTCTCCAAGTGTTTCTCCACATTAGCGAAATCATACTTGAAATGAGCAATCAAAAATGACTTGACACCAGGAACATAAGAATCACAAACATAATCAATGGCGTATAAAAGTGTCATGGACTCCAACAATTCCGGATCTATCTTCTGGCCCACATTCGTTGGATCACTCATCTCATTCTCAATCTTCAAAATTATACTGTTTGGTTCATTCTTTATAAATTCTTTCAAAGCTTGTATTTTTCCATTCACCCACTCAATCGATTTATCAACCAGGTACTTGTAAAACAACTCACCGCCTTCACCACCTTCCGTGATATATTCACATATGTTGTGCAACGCCGTCTCGTATACCTCGTCCGTTATCTCATGCACCCACTCGTAATTTCCCCAGCTTGCCAACAGGTCTTTCAAGTCGTCTAACGTCTTGAAATTGGTGAACTTGTCTCGCTGGCGGAAAAATATCGATATAAGTAAATACGCAATGTTGAATTTGGATGATATTATTGTATGGCTCGACTGGATCACGGCCCCTTTTGTAGCTATGGGTAATTCGGGCGATTGGAGCGATTCGAATATGAATGATTTTACAGCGTCCCCCGACTTAAGCTTGATATGACTGTTGTTTCCCTTGATGGTGCTTAGTTCGTATATTGATCCATTGTGGAATAGGTATGATTTCGTGCTAGACAGATCCGACGTGGGTAGGTTCAAAATCTTGTACTCTCCCTGTATATCAGGCAATAGGAGCACTTTGCTGTCTTTGTCTATGTTCATTGAAAAGTATTGTTGATTCTATGAGTAACTATTATAAAATCTATTAATTGAATTTTTTTTTTTGGTAGCTTACGCGTCTATAAACCAACCCAGGACCTCACCAACTCTCGAACAGCACTGATCGATGCCATTATGACCATAACGGTACCAAACACACTGAAGCTTAATGATGACATGGAAGCTGCCCTGGGATCTATATTCAACAAGTAAGCTGTGGCAATTGCACCACAATTGATACCTAACGTGACCCCTCTCGTTACATAATCTTGTTGTGCAA
The DNA here is from genome assembly GCA_030572795.1 of Nematodospora anomalae. Classification (NCBI taxonomy): domain Eukaryota; kingdom Fungi; phylum Ascomycota; class Pichiomycetes; order Serinales; family Debaryomycetaceae; genus Nematodospora; species Nematodospora anomalae. The sequence continues at coordinate 66,357 of JAJMBC010000014.1, read as the reverse complement.
CACGAAGAAGCTTAAAGAGAGGCTCATTTATTAAAACACCAATTATCCCCGATAATATGGTGCACACAGCCATCAATGACACCGACCCTCCTAGCGCGTTGATTAGCGGTGTTCCTAAGGCCAAAGTGACCGATCTCCCTATAAACCCAATTGATCGTTCTGATTCAATGCCGATCGCGTGACAAAAGAGTGGGTATATGAAAAAAGTCAATCCCACACTGACCAAGATCGTGGGCATCAAGATCCAGAAGTTTTTGATAAAATCTCTTCGGTGCGTGAACATGGGCAACGACAATGCCACAATCGATACATCCAATAAAGACGATAAGAAATCGCCACAACCGGGCCATTGCGGAGTCGAAGTGGGATCGTCGGCGGGAACGCTTGTTGATTTCGAATTGTTGTTCATGGCCTTGTTATTGAAGAGATTGAGATAGTTTTTACCAGTCTTGTAAAATCGTAAATCTAGTAGAAAACCTTTTGCGTTCTTGTGATAAATTAACGATCCAATGAAACATACAAATAAGATGATTACAGTCAGCATCAAAATGGGATGGGCAAACTTCTTGAGAAACGGATATTTCTGCGGTATTAATAATGCAATGTAATATGCTACAACCGTTAGTCCTAAATGATACGGTAAATATGTATGGATTGATGAGATGTAATAAAATGGAAGTGACACAACAAATAATAGTGAATACAAGATCCAATCGATATACTTGGTTACCAACACAGTGACAAGTGATACTTCCACTTCTGCTGGTTTTTCTTCTTGTTCAAGCTCAATAGTTCTTGCTGAGTCACTTGATTCTACGAAAATTGGTGCCGATCGGTGTTGTTGTATGGGATAGGTATCAACATGATGTGGCTTATAATAAATTGGCTCTGGTTGTGTCAAAACCATGGTTTCTTCAAAAGGGTTTTCATTGATTGCAACCACTGCCGGTGGTGCTGTTTGGGCACTATTGATTGATTTCAAATTATCAACGTCGATGGTGGTTATGTCATCTCTCATACTCGTAAACACCTTCGTGTTAAAGGGCTCTAGCTCAATAATCTCCTCTTTGTGTTGCTTCTCATCGAACGAGATACCCAATTTGTTAAAGATCCACTTTAATGCCCTCAAAAAGTTTACATCAACAAGAATCAAAATCATCATCCCCACAACGAACACCCCAGCAATCTTCAAGCACTCAATAATTGTAATTGGATCAGATAATGGTAAAATAATAAAACTGGGTATGAAAAACACATTTATCCACTTCAAGGTGAAGTTCATTGATGGTTTGATCAACGTTAAATAGTTGGTTAGAATCCAGCTTGAACTCAGGCGCAAATAAGTTTTGAATTTAGATTCATGGGCCGTTTGTCTCAAGTCAACAAACACACTCAACACGCAAAGCCAGATCAAATTAATCAAAAGTCCAAGTACCGAACATGGGAACTTTAGTTTGAAAGTATTGCTCAATAATTGATTCAAGCCATACAAAATTGCAAGTATGATTATGATTCCTAAAGGTATAACAAAGTAACTGTGAATTAGATGTTTTCTTGAATACCATATCCCTAGCGATATCAGTCGGAGTATATTCTCTTGCTTTCTGCGGCTTTCTTCTTCTTCTCTGGCTGCTGTCGTCGTTGAAGACATGTTTGTAGTGAGATTGAAGTTAAATACTGTGGGGAAAAATACTTGACCATTGTTAAGTGTCCCAGGATTGCTTTATCAATCAAACGATATGCGAAGACCTGAGAATAAAGATCTTTGGCTATAAGCATTCGTAACCAACTCATGATAGTCTGAAGAGATACAAAACAGATTACGCTTTCAATGCTACTATTGCTTGATTAGAGTCCAGAAAACAATACAATACATAATTCCGGTTAAATAATTCGATGTAACTGTTTTATTAAAATACAACTTGAATCTACTATCCGCCCTTTCCTTCCATTAGCCCGTTTAAGCTTCACCAGCTTCGATGATTTCCCTGTGTTCCTCTTTAGCGTATCTTAATCCACAATATCCACAAGTGGCAGGTTTAGGCTGATCCAAATTAATGAATACTTTAGGGTGTCCTTGTAAATTGCTACCTCTATTACCATCGCAGACAGCAATATTTCCTTGTTCAGCGGTCAAATATCTCACCGGTTCTTTGGCAATCAAATCTATGGCTGCATAGGGCCTTGGTTGTTCTGCCAAATCTCTTTGAACAAATCTATGAGGGAATTTATTGATCACCTCTATTCTTGCTTCTTGTGACTGCGACCATGTCACTTCTCTATTTGGTGCTTGTTGAGCAAACTCGTTCTGTTGCAAGCTTTTTTTGTTCAATTGTGATGCTTCTGGTCTTGCAAGTGAGGATTGAAAACGTAAAAATGCAAATGATTTGGTGGAAGATTTAGTTATTCTTAACATAATTAAATAAATATGTGGATTATATGCAATGTATGTTTATGATAATTGACTGGAATTAACTCCCTATGTGGACTGTATGGTATAATGCTCCAGTATTAGCGGTTGTTATAAAGACTCTTTGACCTTCTTTGTCAGTTTTTTTCTTTTTTTGTTTGCTTGGTGAAAATCAAAATTTCTCCCTCATTCATTGGTTGCAAGTTTTTTTGGCCTACGAAACAGTTGAGACTCACTTAAATATGTATGCATGGATGTTGGCTCGAGTGGCCTGGTAGCTTTTAGCCCCTGTAGCTAGATAGATTGGTAGATTTGTTGATAGTTATTTCAGGAAAGGGGACTGAGCCGATAGTTTCTACTAGCTGACAGTGAGTGTCAAGTTATTTGTCATACAATAGAGAAGCTCTTGTGAAGCAATTGATATGTCGTCCATCACTATTTTTTTTTTCTGTTTTTTTGCATCCAAGTGTGCCTTCCAGCAACAGGAAAAGCTTTCGAATTGACCAAGGTCGAACTTCGGAAAACTATTTATGAAAGCCAATTTATTGTTCTGCCGCGATTCTAACATTTCTATCATGGTGGGTGTCAAGTTTCGGGATTCAGAATAAAAGAAAATAACGCTATTTGTTGCAGCAATGAACTCTGAGGTACCATTCCGATGACAATGTATATACGCCGCTCTATTCTATCCAGACGTAAGACGATAAAATTAGTTAAACTTTGAGGGCTTTTTAGTAATCTAGTTCGCTTTAGTTCAACAATTTGATGGATTGACCACCCGAAACTCATTGATATCAATATGTATGTATTGTAGCATTCGCTTGGATTTCATATAATGTACAAGATGGGTGAGGGGGGATTGATCTAGGTTTTTGAAGGTTTCAAAGCTTTTTATTACCGTGGTTGGTAAGTTAATTACTATTAACGAACTTGAACGTTGATTATTTGCATTGATTGTTCTTGCTTTTGTTTTTGTTTTTGGTGAAATTCATTACTTGCAGTGTTTTGGTTGTTGGTGCAGCTGTTGCTTGAATAACAGTAACCACTATCAGTTAGCCCTTATTTACATTGTAGTATTAACCTATAAGCCATTTCTTGCACAACAGACAAACTAACCATAGGCATCTGCAATAATACGAAATCACCGCAACACACATAGTTTTTTTCTAGATGTAGAAAAGTAGCGTTGTTTGTGCTGTACGTGCCAATATAGACCCACACTGCTCAACTCATTCTATCAGCCACAAACTTAATGTCCCTAGAACCACCTACAACAGCACGGGCTCTCCTCCGTACATCCAAGGGCCCCATAGAAGTTCTCGTATTTGCCAAAGAAATTCCACGCACCTCACGTCACTTTCTCATCGCCCTCAAGAATCAGGTTCTTAACGGCCAGACATTCACGCCGCAACACCCCGATTTCGTCGAATTCGGTCCCGGGGACGCAGATTTGCCTAGTGATCATGTCGAATCCAACTCGAGAATCAAGTGCAAACGAGGATATATAGGTGTCAACAACAATGGCCGGTGGTTCATTAGTCTCCGCGACCTCAGTTCCGAGAAGAAGATCAGCGTTTTTGCCAAAATTGCTCCTGAGTCGTACTACACGGTGTTGAACATATCCCAGGGTACCACAGACGAGCATGGAAATGTACTTTACCCCGTCCTGATTGTGGGATCTGAGGTTTCCGTTCCTTTTTTTGATGATTTGGTGAAGAAAGAGGTAGTGCTAACGGAGGAGAAGCCGCCTTTGAAAAAAACTAGAAAGAATATTACGATACATTATGATGAGGAGGAGGCGGCGTCTGAGGGGGGGGAGAAAGAAGAGGAGGAATTTAGGATAAGGAGTGCTCATGATGTTCTTAATGATAAGAAATTGGCTCGTGGTTGTGTAGACGAGTCCAGGAGAGTGGGAGTTAATGAACTCATCGGGAAAAATCAAAGCGAGGAGTTTTGGGAAGAAAATCTGGAAAGCAATATCAATAAGGTGCAAGATGATGGTAATGAAAAGGTTGATGAAGATAAGGTTGAAGAGGAAGAGGAAGAGGAAGAGGATGAAGATAGTAATGAAGATGATGATGTTAAGCCTCAAAATCTAACTAGAGATCCTGCAATTGATGACGAATACGATCCAGTTTTAGATTTAGCCTCAGCCGAAACTATAACACTAGCAGAATTAAAATCTCATAAATTTTTCATAAATACATAAATATAACCATCTATTTGTTACATTCACAAGTATAACCTGGCAAATCATTATGACAATTTGGCAAATCTTTTAATCTATTGTCAATATTCTCTGTCTCACTGAACCAAGGATGATTCAATAATGAGTGTGCATCATATCTTGAATTCAAATCAAATCTTAGACATTTCAAAATTAAATCACTAATTAACTTCACCTCAATATCATTCTTATCAAATTTATACTTCTCAACTAACACATCTTCCAAACCCCAGAATTTCAAATTATCTATATTTTTAAAAATTATTTGGCGATGATTTTCGTGATGAAGCTTAAAAAATTTGCCGGTGAGTTTGCAATTAACCAAATACTCATCATCAGGGAACTCTCCTAATAATTCAACAATTTGAGCTAAATGATCTTCATCTTTATCGAAAAATTTCCCATCGTGAGGATCAAATAAAAAATCACCAGTAATTAACTCAAATATAATACATCCAATTGACCACATATCAGTTGAAGAACCCCAAGACTTATATTTCAAAATGATCTCAGGAGATCTATATTGACGAGTTTGAATTTGATTTGTAAAATGTTCATTTGTAAATGTTGCATTACCTAAATCAGCAATCTTAATGGAAATTTCCGGTGAACCAGTATCATCTTTTTTATCAAATAGACTAAAATTCTTTGGGCTGATTGCTTTTGAAATAGATGGTTTACGAGATTTGTCATAATCTACTTCCTTGAAAAAAATATCCGATGACATCGATGATGATAATGGCTTTGAAGTTCTTATTGGGGAATCGTATTTTCCAACGACAGAATTCTTCAGTTTTTTGTAGTAGAATGATGATTGTGAGTTGCTTGATGTTAAAGATAATGTACGTGAATGTTGTAATGGTGGAGGTTGTGGTGTATTATTTATGGATGATGACAGTTGTTTTTTAGATAGCTGAGGTTTATTGGTGAATGAATTTCTTTTAAATAATGATGTCTTTCTACTTAACGAAGTATTTCTGAATTTTGAAAGCTTTTCATTTTCAATTGTCTTAATTAATTTGTTAATGTCCTTGATATCAATTAAAATGTTTTCCGGTTTCAAATCCGTATGGATGACTCCACAATGATGCATATAATCTATAGCTAATAGCATTTGCTTTACGATTCCTTTCACAAGATTCAACGGTATACTACCCACGGTCTTTGAAGTTTCAATAAGCTTGACTAATGATTCAGAATTCATTGATTTGATCTTCTTATCTAATGAGTCTTGCCATGATTCTACAGTTGATGTTGACTCGATATCTTCTGATTCCATCACTAGTTCAACTGGTGATACGGTTGATGATACAGAACTGCACGTTGAATTTGCTGATGGCGGTTGCTGTGGTGGAGGAGTGTCAACAGAATCAACCTTCCTTATATTTAAACCCAAACTAAGCATGGATTTTGTATTCTTTTTCAATACTTTAGTGTCCCATTTACTAAATTTCATAGATTGCGGTTGAGGCTGTTCATCTTCACTTTCACTTTTTCTTTTAATTTCCTCACTAATATTCTTGTAAAATTTCTTGTATTTGTATATCAAATTAAGAACATTCTCACCCAATATTTCAAAAACCATACATACATGAGTACCGTTAGGCCCAGAAATTTGAAAATGATCCAATAGTTTCATTATATGCTTATAACCTGGATGATCTTTGTGATTTGCGAAATATGGTAGATACTTTTCCGGTAAATGTTGATGATTACTTAAGGGATCATTCAAACATTGTAAGATCTTAATTTCATCTTTCGCAGCTTCCATGTAATTTTTATTTGATTTAACAAATTTTAGTGCAACGTAATATTCACTGGTATCTGGAGCATACGATTCTTCTAAACCACAAAATGATGCATTATATTTTGATTTGGCTAACCATACGGTTGAGAAATGGCCCCATCCGAGTTTACGTAAAATGGTATATTCACGATTCGGTAGATGTTGGGAATAATATACTTCGCCTTTACATACAGGATGATAGCCACCAATTTTATAGTCGTATTCACTTTCTTCATGCTTAGGATCAAAATTCAAATCTGACTCCAGTTCGGAAAGATCAGCATTTTCATTAACTTCATTTGGATCATTATTATTACCTTCTCGAAAATGATCTTCACCTGTTGAGTTTGAAAATGCATGATTATGGGGGTTCGTTGATTGAATATTGTGGTTTCCTGAAAAGGAGCCAATACGTAGAAGACTACGTAAGTTTCTTCTCGGTGGGGTTGCACGTGTGAGGCTCTGAAGATTTTCCTTTTTTTGCTTCTGTTTCTTCTTGTGTTGGCGCTCTTTAGTTAGTGGTGCGGTAAAAAATTGAGCCCGCTTTTCGTCATGTTCTTTGGGGCCCATTTCTAAAGTATTTATTATCATAGTATCGGAATCTAGTTCTAGATTTGATGTACTCATGTCGCTATTCTGGAGCGATATACATTCAGATGTAAATGACGTATAGCGTTCTTGGTCATTGGCCATAGTTGTATACTGACTTGGAATATAGCCATAATTCAAAGCCGGTCCAAATAAGGATGCGGCAGAAGGTGCATGTATCTTGTTGGTCACTAGCGATTGATTTTGTATTGATGTGAACGAAGCGTCAAAATTGTCTGTGTATTCATTTTCCAAATTTGCACCGTCTACTTCTCCGAGTTCGTGTTCTTCTTCTTCTTCTCCTCCTTCTTCCTCTACTTCCTCTTCTTCCTCGTCTTCATCTTCTCCTATACATTGAATGATTGTTATATGATTAGCGTCACTGATAATGTTTTGTGGGGTTGCTCCTGGCGAGTTGATAGAAGCTAAGTCTTGTTGTTGTGGAGTCGACATGACATCATTCGCATGAGACATTGGAACATTTAAGGGTTGCGGAGATCTTGCTGAAGGATGTAGAATTCGGTTATTATTATTGGAAGTAGCAGTATTTGTATTCGTCTGCGTATTTACAGTTGGTAGTCTTTTGAATAATCCCAGTATATTGAATTTGTACTTTTTATCAGGTTCCTCATCGGTGGAAATGAGGGAATTTTTAGCTGGGAGTACCATGGGTGCAGAAGGATTTCTTGTGGTAGTTGAATTGCTATTGTCGTCACTATTGTTAGTGTTTTTGTTATTATTATTATTGTCGCTGCTATTTCTACTGATTAATAACATGATGGTGTAGTACGCCCGTAATATATATGAACATTAGATGTTGAAACAGATGATTGTTTGTAGGAGCAGTCGCTGGATAATTTTGGTTAAATAAAAGACAAGGAACAATCGAAAAAAAAAGAAAGAAAAGAAAGAAATATATACAAGCGTCAAAATAAATATAGATATAAAATACAACAAGAAAATACTATGATATTAGTACATTAATATATAATATATCTTATATGGAGAAGTTGGTTGGTTAAAATTATACAAATAGAGATTGAACATCAAGGAGGGAGGAAAGCCACCATAAAGCCACCATAGAGCCACCATAAAAAAACCACAAATTAAAAAAAAGGTAAAAAAAAAGGTAAAAAAAAAAAGGTAAAAAAATGATAAATGGAAAAACAAGGAACAAGAATAACAAATACAGATGCCGGCAATAATTTCTTTGGCAGACTGAACTAAGGTGATTGATGATATGATATGCGATTTGGTTTAAATTAATTAGATTAATTGATAAATAGATGATAAACAGATAGACAAGCAAATAGGTTTTTGTTGTTGCTGTTGTTAATGATAAACAGAATATAGAGATAAGTATAAAGTAGAGTTTAGTACAGGGTTTTTTTCATCGCATGTTCCAGTTCCATAGGTTTTGATTTGAATTCATTCGTGAATTGAAAGCATAATTTTGATTCTTTTAAAAAACTGTAGATACTCTTCCATGTTTTCGCTTGTTTGCTTGCCTCCCGCTAGATTTTTTTGTCGTTGAGTTTACTAAAGTTATGAGACTTTGAGGCAAGAAATCGTGATTTGCTTGCTAAATCCATGTATATATGCTCTGTGAGATTATACATCGCTTCAACGTTGAACATCTGAGGAAACAATACTTCGAAGGTTTGTTGGGCATTATTGAGGGGCTATAGAGGCAGGGAAAAGAGGAGATGGGGGGCAGAGGTAGTACGATGTGTCCCAATTAAAAAAATACCTTAAGGTTAAGAATCCAACGAAGGAGAATTTACAAATCAAGAGAATTACCGAGAAGGCAATACTACTAAGATAAAATATGCATACTTTTGTGGGTTTTTTAGGTTTTGATGCCGTCTGTTTGTTTGTTTGTCCGTTCGTCTGTATACTGTGTTTTCTAGGTGGCAAGAACAATTTAAAACTTTAAGCGTCTTGAAGACAAAGCTATTTCTATATTTTTATTATTTTTATTTCGCTGACACAAGTATGGGTCGCTTCGTACCAAAAATGAGATATTTTGTTAGCGAAAGTACAGAAAAAAATAAAACTTGCTGCAAAAAGAATACACGCTGTAATAGACGATTTTAAATCTATTGAGTGTAAAATGACTATAACTGCAGCATTTATTAGCAATGGTAAGTACGATGATCGGGTATATTTGGATAATTAGGCTTGATAAGAATATTAAAGAATCGAATATGGAGCAGATGCTTATATCGCATGCTGCTGTATGGAAGCTTGTATAAAATCGTGCAATTGTTTGCTTTTAGAAAGATTAAAGTCTCTTAATAAGGCGTGCTATAACAGTAAATGATAGGGATAAAACGTAGGTAGAGAGTACAGAGATAGTTGAAGTAAATCATGAGATATATAAAAACTAAAACTTCATGTAAAAGAGCATAAATTTGATGCAGAAGAGTATAAATTCTTTGAAGAGAGATCTGTGTTTCTCTCTAGAATAAGCAACAATACTTCACCAAGACTATTGCATGCGTACATCAAGACATCACATTTGTTTAGGACAATTAGAATTTGAAGTGGTCTCTAGAGATTTTTCCTCCTTTCTTCCTATTGATTGTTCTACAAGTCCATAATCCCAGAATGGAGATGTAAAAAGTATTTTTGCTACCCTAAATGTAAAAGTGCGCTATTTCCTGAGCATTATATAGCGGCATGAATTTTAGAAATGAAGCTTAGAAAACTACAACTTAGAATTAAATGAAAATGGCAACGTAGTGCACTATGGTATAGTGTGTATATAAACTGTAGTAGTGTATCACTACTCAAAAAATGAAGCAATCGTGGCCAGTGTTTTACTGCATTTCTTTCTTAGCGAAAGCTTTAGCGAAATATCAAGTGTATGACATCATACATTATATGACATCATACCAATTCTTGCTCATTAAGTGATTTGTGTTACCCAGTTTTTTCGTTGTCTTAAAATTCATTTAAATTACTTTGTGTACCTTTATAATGATCACTACTATTTTGATTCAACTTCTAGATTTAAGTACTCACAGGCATCACCTTTTTTCATAGATAGTAAATACGATACTCTTTTCTAATGAAAGGGACTACAGACTAGAACAAGGGGACTATCGTTTTGCTGGTAAGGCTATTCAGGACAAATCATAAATGCGGTTCAAATTGTTTTAAACGATGAAAAGGAATCACTTCTGCTTCAATTAAATTGATTGTCGTTTAGTTTCGAATCGGACTTGTGATGATGTAGACAGGGGAAAACCATTCTCCGGGCTTGAGCATCTTCCTGCGAAGAGATTTGAAAGATTTGTTACAGAACAAATACTACGTCATGTGAGCAATTTGAGCTTTCAGTTTTCTCGAGCAAAAGACCGTTTTCAATCATAACCAAGAATAGAGAGGATAAGTATGTAGTGATTATGTACTGAAGAAAAGCACTGTAATTGGGTTTTATAAATGCAGTTATTGTTCTACTTTGCAAATTGCAATAAGGATTCGAAAACAATAGTGTGGCCAATTCCTTTCTGTAGGACAAGTTTATTTTTCAATCTTATTGTTATTGTAACGTCTATTTGTGAAACGTTTGTTTCTTTTCTCCACATATTTTTGCCATACATATACATATACGAATATGTGAGTGCTGAACTGAATTTGGGAAACTAACAATTAGGAAAATCTTAACCCGGCATTTAATATGAATAATCTATAAAATATCCTCTACCTTGTGGAAAGCGCGGATGACGATGGTGATTTTGAAAGCATATAAAATTGCAAAGCCTCAAGTATGATACCCAGGCTTTAGAGATGTCGTCATATCTCTCCAATCCGCTTGTCGTGAGGACCTTACTTGAAAAAAGAAAGGTGACTGCATATTTAAATTCACCTCCATTTTCAAATAGAAGTTCATCATTTCCAAATTCATGGTATTTACAAGCTGCAAAGCTAATTAAAAAGTATGCTCGTAGTCTATATTCTTGAGTTGTCATGTAGTGAACCTCCTCGTAGTTTTATCTCCGAAATTCTTTTTAGATTCTCAAGAGTTGACTTGATCTGAATTTTGGGGGTGTTGGATATGGCACTATAAACCAATCGACAAGTTCGTGATTATGGCATCCTTCTGTTTTGCTAAATCTATAGCAACTTAGCAGCCATCAGCAACTTGGATTGATTTGCCAGTTGAGCTAAATCGGCAGCTTTTTTAGTTATGGTTTTTAAGTCTCATTGATCAAAAACTAATTCCCTGGCAAGATGAAGTCTGAAATATGCTAAGCATCCCAACTCTCTTCAGCAATCTGAACTTCAATTTGAGAAAATGAGAATACTCGTCACAATTGGTGGTATGAATGAATAGTCTGAAGAATGGGGGGGTTCTTGGCTTTTGACATTTCCTGTTCACTATTTTTGCAGAATTAAGATGATGCAACGACAATAATATCTTCAACTTAATGCAAATGACAAATACGTTTAAAAGCGTTAGCAATTGAAGCTAAACCTTTTATTCGGTGTGGTCAATTGTTTGAACTATCAAGATACGTTTATCTTCGCATCAAACTGCAAACAATCAAATAAGTTTCTCTTTCCCACATTTGGGTGAGAAATACCTGAACGTCACATCCGATATAGAAAACCCCTGCACACTATTATACTAATTTTCGCTATTATGTTATATATATTTAATTGCCTATTTCTCTGTTGAATCAATTATTAGATCCTTAAAGCACGTGAACGACTGTAAAAGTCTTTTAATCGGTTTTTTTATTCGTTTACAGCTTTTTTTCGTTTTTATTATTGTAGTTAAATTTTATTTCTTTTCTTGGCGGTGTCAGCTAAAACTATATTTCTCCGAAAGTCAGTAAACCTGTTTGAGGTTTTCTTAATATATCGGTACTCGAAAGCAAGAAGGGCTTGCAACAAATTGAATTTTTTTGTGGCTTCTTTCAAGGACAGTTTCGAGAATATCAAGTCGGTTTAAAGTTTCTCTCTAACCTACATAGCTTCACTTTTGGTTTTTTACAGAAAATACTTTATTCAGCAAAACAGGCAATTCATTATATCGGAAGCGAAAGAATCGTGCCAGTTGCGGCGTACTGGTCCAAAGTGCTATGAATAAAGTTTCCAACTTACTTGTGTCCAGAATCTCTAAATCAAATTATAAAAAGTGCAGCACGTTCAACTTTACGAGGTATTTCGGTAACATGGTCTACAGTAAAACCCACGCGTCTTTTTTGCTTTCCTGCAAAATACGCGGCTGAATCTATCACAACTTCTATAACGGTAAATTTAAATAAAAAAGTTTCTTGTTCTTGAACAATGCTACGCATCTTGAAATTGCAAAAGGGTTCTTATGAGAACTATCGTTCCCATGACAAGAAAACTAGACTATAAATGGAAGAGAATGTATGGCGGGTATCAATGCTACTTACCTTCAAGATAGTTTATCCCCTCTTCCTACCCCCTAAAAAAAAGTAAGAACAAAAACGAAGGGCTTCTGTCAGATGTCATTTTATTTTTTCTTGGAATTTCTCAATGTTATGGACTAAAATTCTTCCACTAATAATCTAATCAATAGAATATCAGAGTAAGAGTGCTTCGCGTACACGCGTTAACTAACCAGATTGCTTTGGGTGATTATGTACTAGAATTTGAATGCAAATCAAATTGGATTCATTGGCACGTGGGGTTTGTTTCTCTGCATAATTAAATTAAATATGAGGCTTGTGAAGATAGGCACTTCTCACACCAGTAGTAATGCTTACATTAGCGTACTGCTTAATTGTTTGCACGTGGCATGGTTAATTGCCTCGAGTTCTTAGCAAACTAATGCAGATTAGTTTTCATTGAAAACAATAGAATCGCAACACCTGTTGTTTCAAGATTCTAAGTAAGTGAGAGCTGCTTCAATATAAATTGATATCATCATGTCCTTCGTTGAAGAATCTTTCAACCCTCGATTTGATCTACTCTATTGAATCAGTTTCAAATGTCCGAAATTAAAGCTCCAGAAAAAGAGTCCAACACTGTTGAAACAGTTCAAACTAGTGCCAACAAAAGGCATTTTAAGTATGACAGTGAAGAAAGAAAACTTCGTTTAGCGGGTGGGGTCAAATTACATGATGCCTTGATGATCTTGTGTGCTGGGTTTGCGTTGATTTCCGATGGTTATCAGAATAACGTTATGTCCATGTTGAATAAAGTGTTTGCATTGAAATACCCAAAGGAATATACTTCTTCAATGTCAACCCAAGTTTCAAACGCTTCCTTAGTAGGAACAATTTTTGGGCAAATTGCAATTGGGTTGACTGTCGATTACATTGGTAGAAAATGGTCAATTGTTACTGCTACTTGTTTCTTAATCTTTGGAACAATGATGTGTGCCGCATCTCATGGTACGACCGTCAATGGTATGTTTTGGATGTTGACCATCTTCAGAGGGGTTACTGGGTTCGGAATTGGAGCTGAATATCCTTCGAGTTCAGTCACTGCAAGTGAAGCAGCAAATGAATCAGTTAAAAAAAGAGGTGGTGCATTCATTTTGGCTACCAATTTACCATTATCTTTTGGTGGACCATTTGCATTAATTATATTCTTGATTGTTCATAAAATTACAGGCACTCATTTGGATGCATTATGGAGAACTATGTTTGCAATTGGATGTTTTTGGCCATTATCCGTTTTCTATTTTAGGTTGAAAATGGTAACTTCCGTTTTATATACAAAATCAGCCATCAAACAAAGAGCGCCCTATTGGTTGGCCCTCAAATATTATTGGCCTAGATTAGTCGGTACCTGTCTTGCTTGGTTTCTTTACGATTTCGTCACTTTCCCAAATGGTATTTTCTCAGCCGGTATTATTTCAAATGTTATTTCTGATGCAAATGATTTAGAGAAAATCGCTGAATGGAATTTGCTTTTAGGTGTAATTGCATTACCCGGGGTATTTGTTGGTGCTTACTTGAATGATATAATTGGTAGAAAATACTCAATTATGGTTGGATTTTGTGGTTATATCATATTTGGATTAATTGTTGGTTGTGCTTATGATAAAATTAAGAATATTACAGCATTATTTATTGTTCTATATGGTTTGATGATGTCTTGTGGTAATCTTGGTCCTGGTGACGGTATGGGATTAGTTTCATCTGAATCCTTTGCTACTCCAATTAGAGGTACCGCATACGGTATTAGTGCTGCAATTGGTAAAGTTGGTGCTGTTGTTGGAACAAAGACATTCCAACCAATACAGAAGAACTTGGGTAAGAAATGGACATTTATTATAGCCGCTATTTGTGGATTAGCTGGTGTATTGGTTACATTCATTTTTATTCCTCATTTAAAAGAGGAGGATTTATTAGAAGAAGACGTTAAGTTTAAGAATTATTTAATAGATCAAGGTTGGACTGGTAAATTTGGTATCACATCTTATGATGAAGAAGAAGATATAGAAGAATTAAGCGAGGTAGCAAGTAGTGTCGAAACGCCAAGGGTAAAAGAGCAGACAGGTCTATATAAGTATAATTAAATTCAAAGCATATATTTATATATTGATTCAATAATAATTAATTTGGTAACAGTCTTGATCGTCAGAAGCTGAAGAAAACGAAAAAAAAAAAAAAAAGAAAACTCCATTATTGAAGTACCATTGATACCCAATTCAAATGGAAATCCTGATATCACGTAAACCCAAGAGGCCACCACCAACACCTGAAGAAATAGAAGAACGTAGGAAACGCAAGAAGTTTGAAGTTGTTCCTGAAGGGCTTTCTCGAAGAGAATGGAAGAAACAACAGAAATTACAGCGATGGGATGAAACAAAAGAAGAGTATAGAACAATGCTTCGAGAGAAGAAAAAGCTTCAGAAGCAAAGAAAAAGACAAAGAATCAAAAATGATGAAGAATACAGAAATAGCGTTGTTATAAAGCCCTCCAAACAACATACTACTGATGTCTCGGTTATAATTGATTGTGAATTTGATGACTTAATGAATCAAAAAGAAATTGTATCCATGTCCAATCAAATCCGATCCTGTTATTCGGTAATGAGGCATTGCCAGTATAATATTCCGTTGACAATTACTTCATTTAACAAGCGCCTCAAACAAAGATACAATACTGCATTAAGTGAATACACAGCATGGAAACATATAAAATTTACCGAAACACCAATAAAAGACTTAATTACGGATGAAAACAAATCCCAATTTGTATATCTTACAGCAGATACCGAAGAGGATATAACTGAATTATTGCCGAATCATACTTACATTATAGGCGGAATTGTGGATAAAAATCGACATAAGAATCTTTGTTATAATAAAGCTAAAGAATTGGGGTTGAAGATGGGTAGATTACCAATTGGAAAGTACATCAAGATGAATGGTAGAGATGTTTTGGTCACGTCGCACGTTTATGAATTATGTTGTAAATGGTTTGAAAATGACAAGGATTGGGGTAAAGCATTTAATATTGTATTACCACCCAGAAAAGTGAAAAAAGACGCCAATGAGGAGAAAAGTAACGATCTTGAAGGTAACAAGGCTGAATGCATTGAAGAGAATAGTGATGGAATAACTGGTAATGATATAGAAGAAAATTGACTTATAGATAACAAAATAGAGTTTTAGAATCTCATGTTACGTTTTATTCTCTTTTTTTTTTTTGACGTAACAATACCCACTCTTTTACCACACCATGACATCAATTGACTATTCCAAAGTAGTAGATAGACTTATAACAATCTATACCAAGCAGAAACTAATTCGTGATTTTAAATCCTCAAATATTGCCAGTCATGATTTAGAAAAATATGCTTCCCTTCCAGTTTTAAGTTCAATTCATTCTTTAGCTAACTGCATCGATAAATATAAAGAACCCA
Organism: Nematodospora anomalae; assembly: GCA_030572795.1. NCBI lineage: Eukaryota > Fungi > Ascomycota > Pichiomycetes > Serinales > Debaryomycetaceae > Nematodospora > Nematodospora anomalae. The sequence goes on along the minus strand of JAJMBC010000014.1, from coordinate 50,483 downwards.
ATGCAATAAATGCAGCATTAGATGCCATAGACCTATCTATCATATATTCAAATGTGGAAAAGAGGGAAAAAGAAAATTCGGATTCAAATTTACAATACGACGATTTTATTGTGCTTGAATTGTTGCAGTATTTCAAACATAGTTTTTTCAAATGGGTTAATATGCCCCAGTGTTCGTGTGGATCAGACGTTGATGGCAAAGGCGCTATACGTGCCCCGCCGAATAATCCAGATCAAATATCAATTATTGAAATATATCAATGTAACCAATGTGGTAAACGAATTGAATTTCCCAGGATTAATAATCCTGTGTCGTTACTTAAGAGTAGGCAAGGAAGATGTGGGGAATGGGTCAATTGTTTTATGTTAATTTTACAAGCCTTAATAGGAGAAGATAAAGATAGAATTAGATATGTATGGAACCAGGAAGATCATGTATGGTGTGAATATTATTCATATGGTTTAAAAAAATGGGTTCATCTAGATCCTTGTGAAGCAGTATTTGATGAACCACTTTTATATTGTAGTAACTGGGGTAAGAGAATGAGCTTTGTATTAGGGTTCAACTCGAATTATATCATTGATTTAAGTGACAAGTATATAACTGTTGAGAAGCAAATACCACAAAGCTCAATCACAGACGTTAAAAAAGTGAAGGACTTGATTAAGTACTATAACTGTAAGAAACAGTCAAATTACTATACAATTCAAAAACTGAAGTCAAATGAACATGACGCTTTATTGAAGGTATATTATGATGTAATATCTCGCTATAATCAAGAATTGGAAATTGGAAATCATCCTACAAAGACAGTCTCTAATTTACCACGAGGCCGGCAAACTGGAGCTGCTGAGTGGGTAAAAACTCGTGGCGAGGGTGGTGATTAATTTGGTATACTTTGTATGCCTTTGGAATGCCTGAACAATTTCAATCCTGTCCATGAAATCACCGCCCACCACCAACATACAATATATATACACCAAATTTTTAATACATAATCATCTAAAGTTTCGAAAAAATAAACCATCTTATCATGTATTGGATTCTCTATCGGATATAGTATAAATTTCCAAATTCCAAAAAACGAATTGATGGAAATGACAAATAGCAACCATGTTGATATAAGGATTACGTAGCCATAAATCTCCAACTGAAAATAATTTATTGATTTATTATCTACTGGATGATTATCTATCGACGGTATTTGCTGTACTGAGTCCATAAGTTGGGGAACTGAATTTTTGGAATATTTCGAGTTGACAATTCGAGCTGTTAAACAAAAAAAAATGACATTATGAACAAAATCCTCAATTTGGCGACACGGAAAAGCTACCAAGTGTGATAGATATCATTGTTAATGAAGAAACAACCAGATATGAATTCTGAAGAAAATCTCTTCCTAATTGTAATTAACAATACCAGGATTTGTGAAACGAGAATCACTTTACTTAAATGGTAGCGATAACTAAGTTGTTCTTGAAAACGTTACTCTAGAAGTAGGGATAGTGAAAATAAATGGAATAAGAAAAATTCATTACATCAAAAGCTCAAATACATTACATCATCTTACAAGGTTTGAAGGTTACTTTTAAAGCTTTCAGGTAAATTTTCAAGATACTTGGCTCTTTGAAAGCCGAAAATAGTTCACTCTTGCTGTTCACTGTACACAGCAGCTCAGAGAGCTAATCAATCAATTTGGTCTTTTCATTGCACCTATTTGGAGCCATTTTAATGTCCAAAGGGAATTGGCTGTACGAACTTCAAACTTCCTAGTCCTTGAATAGAACATTTTAATACTCGTTATTTAGGAGGTACTTGAATCTGGATCAACTTCGCTTTTCAGGTTCAAAATTTCCAGTAATAACTTTTGTATAAAGAGAAGAGCTTATCAGCTTCAATACTCTGAGCTATTGAAATACATAAATGGCCGATATCATTCAGGAAGCAAATTCGTTCCTATTAATTATGCTCAACAAAGCAAACATGGAAACACTAGACATGAATAAAAGGCAAATTGCGTCTAGTGCAAAAGAAGTTTGTTTTCCTCATTAAAGGTTATAAAGTAGTCAACTAGTATTGTATGATACGGAACTATAAATTTTAATCTGAGGACTTAGTCTATTTTGATCACATCATGCGTTCACAGTATAGTTTTTTCTAATATCTTTTAAGATAGGTTTTACAGTCACATTCTATTTCAATTTCCCAGTGTAGGTAGCAAAGTAATGTACAAGTGGTCCTCACCGTTTGTGCAACTAAATAAATACCCAGTGGTGGTATTTAACCTAATATCATTGCTGTTGCTCTTCCAGAATTGGATCAGTTAGGCGTAGATAAATTTCTTATAAGTACCTTAATTACTTCACTTAGATAGTGTGAGGTACCCAATTGGACGATATATGACACGACACATACCTATATATAGATAATTAGTGATGATTTATGACTGTTATCTTATTGGAGTCTATGGAACTTGTAGTATGAACCATTAGATAATTGAACCCTACGATATTCGGAGGCATCGTATCGTACTGAGTTGGCCACCCAAATAATATAAATAGTTCTAAATCTATTCTTTCTTTTTTTTTTGCCATATCATCAGCTTAAACTTCGAATTACAAATGAAAAAATAGTTAACATGATATTTGCGAATCACTTGTAGTTTTTGTTTATTCATCAAAGAACGATACTGCAGTTGCTAGTTTTAAAATTACTCTCCGTAAATGTACTGGCTACTTTCCTGGACGTAAGCGCGGATTCGCGCGGTCCGGGCAGGTATGATGAGTTGGTGTTGAGATTCTCGCCAGGGAGCATAGTAAAGGGTGATGACTTTACAACCTCCGGTGTATTGGCAGGTGCTGATCCAAGGGTTGCCTGGTGTGGTACTGTAGCTGCTGCTGCCAGTGCTTTTGTTGCTAAAGTATGCAACGACAATTCCCAAAACCCGATTTGTATTGCTGGAATGGTCATTAACGGGTTGTACGTATTATTAGGGACAGCGACAATGTTCGGAGTGATTCCTCCCCTGGGAGGAAGAGAGGCCCGTAGTTATTTGGTCATATTGATGAAACTGGCTGTGTGACGGTCGCTTGAACAAAAGGCTCCAAGTCGTCAAGCAAATTTCTTTAGCTGCATGATCCTCCATCCATTTAACTCCAAGATACCTTAATTTCTTTTGGAATTTGGCACTGTAAGTCTGAAGGCTCTTTGATTGAGTGGCACTGGATAAAGCATGGAGCATATGTGCCTCGAATTTTGGCGCTAAGAATTGCCTTTTAAATGCAATTGGGTCCAATCATAATTTGAGGATTCTAATTCCCCCATATTAAACCTAGGAAGCGCAACACACAGGAGGTATCAACGAGCGTTTCTAACGAGATCATCTTCCTTGAATCCTCTTGATTCTCCGAATCCTTCAATCTCATATAAAAATACAAAAATCTTCTCAACATCATGATCTTTCCCTTCAAGTGCCTTTGGATTTCTATTATCCGTTCTTTAGCTACTCCTTTGTCAATACCTACCAGGGCAGCATACCCAATTTCACTAGCTATCTCAGGACTCACGGTGGGTCGTGAACACTTCCACGGTTTCCGGATGACATTTACAATGCTTTTTGCTTGTCTTTAACTATCTGCTCTGAGGATTAACTTTCAATTCCGATGGTTAATTTCTCAATTTTTTAGATTTGGGTGACCAGGTAAAAAGTATTAATGTAAATTGGACAACGCTACCAGATAATTTATAATTCGAGTTAGAATTTATTGATACTCTTCATACAAAAGAAGCAGGATAAATTTTGAACTATTTGCATCACTTGGATGGCCAGTCTGGTCTAATAGCTCGGATTACTCGTGGTTAATAATACAAGTATCAAGACTATTGCATCCGTAGTAGTTTTTAATACAACAACTTCATGTAGAATCAGCATGAATTCTTACCAAAGTGATTACCAAGCGCTTATGTAAGCACATGGCAGAATTCGCAATGGTCGAAGGAGCTTTCCTATGAAAGTGGACGTCGACAGAAAGGTGAAAGTTCTATATTTTAGATTCTTTAGTTTTTAATAAATAGATAATCATTACCATCTACTTTAAGACTCAGAGGTGTTTGCTAGATTAAATGTGAATTCTTAAATTTCACTGATCTGCAATGAATGTTGATTTCTACACTAAGACTTAAAACAAGATAATTTGAGAACTAATCATATCATTTTAATAACCAGTCCGATATGATATTCGTAGTATTCGATCACATCATATCACATCGTATGGTTCGATACTATCTTCGCTAATATCACATTAATACATCCGACACGCAATTACGATCGCCTAAGCATCCAATTAACAGATTTATTACTCAATGAATACCTCTGCCGATGGTTGCAATTCCGATTATGATCATCTAAGTATCCAATTACTTGACAGGTTCGTTACCCAAGGAATACCTCTACTCCATTGCTGCGATTCCTAACGGGTTTGCTTCTTAATGCGGAGAGCCGTCAAATACTATAAATAGTCCTAGAATTATCCTGTTTCACTCTTGTTTAGTTAATCAATAATTTTTACCTGAGTTATAAATTATACAGAAGGTGAATCCGTAATTATCAAAATGAGTTTATTGAATACTATTATATTATGGCAATGTATATCTTTGTTATGTATGGCCGAGTACGCAAGGATACAGGACAGCAATAACAGTACAGTTGCTTTGATTACCAATGTGGATATAATCTGATATGCTACTTGCACATGTATGGACTTCGTATTAATGTGATGTAGAAAGAATGCCCGCCCACATACGGATATAAAACAAATAGTACAAGTGAACCTATAATTGTTGTTACATCACAAGATCACGTTTACATGTCGCATCACAAAGTGAGTTTGAAGTTGAGACTGCTATGAGTGATCACTCACCTGTGAATAACCCGGATCACAATTATTGTCTGGATGCACAAGATATAATCGATCGAAGGATAAGGTCCCAGAAAAGACAACAGAACACGCCGCTAGTCAAAAGGAACATGATGGACTGTATTATCCAACAATGTGCTAATGAGAATGTGTGTACAACATGACAGAGACTGCATTGGCTACGTATGGGATATTTTAACAAGTTTTAAAATACCCTCTATGAACTAATAATCCCCAAATAAAGGTAGCGGCAGGTTATACTGGGTAACTAGGTGGGAAGCGTAGGTAAAACAAGGTAAAGGCGACAAGTTTTGATAGCGACGCTACCAGATAGTTTATTATTCTAGTAAAACTTGTTGATTAAACTAAACACTAGATAAAACAAGATAAAATTGGGCATATTTATATTAATTGAATAATTGTCTCAGTTATGGTAGCGAATGACTCTTAAGGGTCAGTATGCTCGTCTAATAGTTAAAAAACAATTAGTCGAGCAATCACGTAGTGGTGCTCTTAGCGAATGGGTCATGAGGTTCACCAATGGTGCAGGCGTCAATGGATAATTATTCACTGCACTACTAGTAAACCTCATAACCTATTCGACAATAGCACCACTGGTAGGTCATCCTCATTAGGAAGACCCGTTAGGAATTGCTACCTGACGGGTAAGAGGTTTTCCTATGTATGAAGTGTTTAAATCTGTAAAATGATAATTGAGTGAACCCGCAAAGTTGGCGGGTACTCAGACGATACTAGTGGTTACTACGAATATAGCATCGGACTGTTTATTAAATTAATATAAATATGCACTAAATTAACTTGTTTTATAGTGTATGTATGGAAAAGCATCCTGTATGAAATATCAACTAGTTTTACTTGAACTATAGATTATCACATGTAAGAATCAGTGGTAATTCTTACCAGATTGATTATCAAGCACTTGCGTAAGCGCTTGACGGATAACTGTATACCGATGAACGAGCTTACCTATAAAAGCTAGCGTCGACAGAAAAGTTGATAGTTGTATAGAAGATACTCTTTAGTTTTAGATAAACAAATAACTATTACAATTTAGGGCAAGATGCCAAAATGCTTGCTATATTAAATGCAAATTCTCATATCACAACACAGGAGGTCCCTTGGCCCAGTTGGTTAAGGCGTGGTGCTAATAACGCCAAGATCAGCAGTTCGATCCTGCTAGGGACCATTTATTTTTGCTTCTTTTTTTTTCTGAATCGAGAGAAAGCCTGATCTCTTTTCTAGATTCTTTCTTCACACCAAAGTTATAAAAGACTCTAATTTCATTGAACCTGACTTTGTTTTACTTTTCCTTTGATTTGGGTCTTTACTAGCAAAAACTTTTGACATATGGCACTTATCCTAAGAGGAATCATCGAGCACTCTTAGATGCGTAATTTGTTGAGCTTTCGAAAATGCAGCTAGTGGAGAAACCATGGGTATAATCACCGAAGAAATCCTAGAAATTGCAAGAAGTTATACTTCCTTCTACATGATTGAATTCGAAAATAATTAGAACAAAGAAAACTCATTATTGGATTTATTTATCCTATATATCGGCGAACTCCATCTTAGATGACACTTTCCAGCACACAAAGTCGCATCTGAAGGATTACAACAAGGTAACCTTGAGCCCTTCAACTAAGCTTTGGTTAGCTTCTATTTTAGCCTGACCTCGGCCCTCTCTCATTATTATCCAGGTAACCCTCTCTGAGTCAAGATACGGTTCGTTTTAGGTTGTTTAAAATATGTTTTGATAAATACTGTCCAATAGTGCTGAAACTGCTAATAAAATAACGAACGAAGGAATGCTACCAGAAGAGATGAAGAAAACTATACCACAAATACTTCCAAAACAAAACAAGGTTCTAACAAATTTTTGTTCCTTTGGTCTCAGGCTGTTTGTTGAGATTAACATCATCTGTTTTGAATATGAGACTACAACCGTCCTTTCCAAACGTTATAAAAAACCATCAACTACAACCATCCATTTTAACCATTATAAAAAACCATTAAGCTGAATTGAATTATAAAAAAAGATTAATGGATAACATTTCAGTACTCAAATACTACAATTTTGCGGAAGTGGAAGTGAGTTAGGCTGCTATGTAACTATGTATAGTAAAATTAATTTAGGTGATGTTTTGTAATGTGTTGTTGCGAAAAAAAGAAAAAAAACAAAATATCGAAATGCAGCTTTTTCTAAAAATACTACGTCTATTAATCATTTCAGGAACTATGGGATAATCTTTACAAAAAATTCGCTAAGGTAGATTGCTCCACATGATTTATAAAATTCTAATGTATTATTTTTGAATAATTCTATTTTTAACTTATAATCATATTAATTTCATACATAGAGATAAAAACAAGATAATTTAAGGCATATTTACATTGATTTAATGACACGCACGATATGATGTTGGGGTAATAACCCGCTCGTTATGGTTATGCATTGACATGCTTTCCTAATAGGTAAAAGTAATTACCCAAGCAACCACTCAACGAGTGCAACCACTCACTAGGAAGAAACCGCCTAATAGGTGCACCTTACTTAATAAGTTGCAACCATCTAATAAGTACAACCGGTTAATAGGTGCAACTTCCTAATGGGTGCAATACCTGTTCCTATTTGCGTCCATAGTAACACTTATAATGCTACAGCCTTTAATTTATAACTTGACTAAAACTTATTGATTTCCTATACATAGAGCTAAGGCACGATAGTTTGGGCATATTTATATTAATTGAATAACTCGCTCGTTATTGTATCGAATGGTTCTTAAGATTGATATGCTCGTCCCATAGTTAAAATGCAATTAGTTGAGCAACTACCTAATAGTGCTCTTGGCGAATAGGTTATGAGGTTCACTAGTGGTGCAGCCGTCAAAATGGATAATTATTCCGGTGGTTATGATTTTAGCACGAGCTACTATTTACATCCATAGTAATTCCTGTAATGCCACAACCTTCAACAAGAAGGGCGTGTGGCGTAGTTGGTAGCGCGTTCCCTTAGCATGGGAAAGGTCATGAGTTCGATTCTTATCTCGTCCAGATTTTTTTTTTATTTAACCTATTCTAAGGTTGAGAGTTTTCCCTCTTTTTCAATTATTGTTTTTTTTACTTTTGGTGGTTAATTATAGCGACGAGATTGATTTCTCACCCATAACTAATAAAACTGAAATTCTTCAACGTTTATTTCTATAAATACACACCTATAAAACTTAAAGTACAACTTTTTCGGCTAACGATTTCTTATAGTCCAAAATAGAGCCATCCCATCTTGTAGCTGTTTTGTTTTCAATGACAAAAATATCTTTAGCAACTTTATCTAACAATCTGAAATCGTGGGAAACAACAACTACACCACCATTGAAAGCATTTATAGCGTCAGCCAAAGAATCGATTGTAGATAAATCTAAACCATTTGTTGGTTCGTCCAATAAAATCAAATTAGGAGCTTCTAATGCTAATAATGCAAATACTACACGGGACCTTTGACCTTCGGATAAAGTAGCCATCTGGGCTGTTTGTGCTTCACCAGTCAAACCATAACGACCTAACTGACCTCTCCAGTACTGATAATCTTGTGAAATTGAAGAAAATTTGTCACGAACAAATTCCAATGGAGTTTTCGTTAAATCCAATTGATCGGCTGAATGTTGCGAGTACACACCCAACTTGATATGTGTATGTTGGATAACTCTTCCCGCTTGTGGTTGTAATTTACCTTGGAATAATTTCAATAACGTGGATTTACCCACCCCATTTGGACCAACTAAAGCGACTCTTGAATCCATATCAATACCAATATCCAAGTTTTCATACAAATTATCTTCAGGTTTACCAGAATATGAGAATGACATATTATCAAACGCTAAAACTGGTGGTGGTAATTTTTCAACTTCAGGAAATCTAAAAGTGAAAACTTTATCGGGTACAACTGGTTGAATTAAACCATCAGCTTCCATTTTATCCAAGATCTTTTGTCTAGATTTAGCTTGCTTAACCAAGTTAGCATAAGTACCAGCAGATGCAATAAACTTTTTGATATGAGCAATTTCTTCTTGTTGTTTATTATATTGTTTCATTTGATTGGTTTCCAATTCAGCTCTTGTTTTAACATAAGAATCGTAATTACCACCATACATGGTCAAAACTTTTAATCTCATGTCAATCATATTCGTACAAACACCATTAAGGAAATCTTGAGAATGAGAAACTAAAATTAATGTTCTATCGAATCTCTTCAAATATTCTTCTAACCACACACATGCGGCTAAATCCAAATGTGCGGTTGGATCATCCAATAATAATAAAGTTGGTTTAACAAATAAGGCTTTAGCTAAAGCAACACGCATTCTCCACCCCCCTGACATATCCTTAGTCTTTTTTTTAATTGTTACTGAATTGAAACCTAAACCAGTCAAAATAATAGCAGCCCTAGATTCAAAAGTAGCTGGGTCCATTTCATCAATTTTTTCATAAATGCCTTCTAAAGCTGGAGATTCTGGACCGTCTTTGACAATCAATTCTTCAACTAAATCTTCCAATCTTTTCATTTCATGTTCAGCTTCTCTTACAACATACTCTAAAGCTGAAAATTCAGTTGGATCCGCTGGCTCGTTCAACAAATAAATATCAATATGCTCAGGTATTGGAAATTCTCTTGCAGCAATAGATTTTAACAAAGTTGACTTACCGCAACCATTCTCACCCAATAAACCATACCTACGGCCATAGTTCAATTCCAATGTAGAGTCCTGAATTAAAACCTTACCATGGAATAAAAGGGAAACCGAAGATAATTTAATATCTCTTGAAGTTTTCAAGGAGTCCAAGACACCTGTAGTGACTCTATCAGATATACCCGATTCATCAGTTTGCAATTTTAATTTAGCGATTTGTGCTTCAGCATCTTGAACTTCATCTTCTTCAGCGTCCTTCTCAGCTTGCTTCTTCGTTTTTTTAATTGTTTTACCACTAGCTGCTTTTTTAGCTTCTCTTTCTAAACGCTTTTGCTCTCTTTTAGCTTTTGAAGCAGATATAGACATCTTGTAGAATGAGATATAATAGTAAAAGAACGGACGTGAAAGATTTTTTATTTTTTTTTTTCAATAGTAATGCTTAGTATGAAAGAAAGAAAAGAAGAGTAAATGCTTCTCGATGAGAGAGCTTATCTGCAGTATCCACTATAAATCTTCTATTACCACTCTACCAGGAGAGAATCAAGAGCAACTCATTCCTTGCAATAATTGTACACATGACCAAAAAGCTAACTGTTATCAGGAATACATATCCATATATAGAATCAAACCGATAATCAACATTTCTTCTGCTTTTTATAGAATTATTATAATTTGTCATTGACATGATTATTTCTTTTCTCCCATTTTTCTTTTTCTTGTTTTGGATAGCAGTACAGTAGTGGTAAGTAGTAGTAGCAGAGTTGGTTGACTGTCACATTGCATGCATCAATAATAATCATCCGATTAAGATACAAAGCAGGGCAAAGCAAAGTAGAGCAAAGCAAAGAAGAAAAGACAGGAAGAAGAAAAGTTGGAAAGTATCTGATAATTTATTAGCTAACTATGGTCGTTTACACATCTGAGCAGTAATTCATATGTTGAAACGTCATTCTTTTTATCTCAACGGTTATAATGTACAAGTACCTACATGTACAGTGGTTTGTAGATATATATAATTTATTGACAGCCAACCAACCAACCTTCAACTTATACAACCTTATAGAAGCTGATTGAAATCGAATTCATTAAAGTCACACTTTCACGCAAGACAAAAAATTTGCCACTCTTAAACCTCCTCCGATACTTAGGTTTTATAGTTTAACTAGTATAAAAACAAAATCAATCAGTCGGATTAAACATGCCCCCTTCAGGTTTTCTGAAGGACAAACAGCCCCAAAAGATCAATGTCAAAGCTCCCATTCCTGTAAAGAGTACTTGTGTCCCTCAAAGTTCTTTTCTGGATCAATTGAAACAACAAGTTTTTGGCCATGAAGTAGGAGCTTTTCGTTCATTTACTCCATCAACAATTGGGAAACTACAACAACGCGTAACTGCTAGAAGACCCTCATACAACACTATTGTGACTAATAGAGAGCAATTTTACGGTTTAGATTATCCCCAAGATGTTCAAGAGTTGAAAAAACTACAATTGGATCCAAACTCTAGGTTTTATGCAAGATCAAGACCAAGAACTCTCAATTTACCCGAATTATTACCTTATCAAATAGAAAGTCCTCAAGATCAAGCTAAGTTTCTAAGTCATATTATTTCGCACCTTTATATAGCCATCAAAACTTTGGATATTCAAGGATCGCTTTCTGTCAGTGCTAAAGATTTAGCTGCCTTGAAAGATGCAGTTTCGGACGTTGATTTAGCTTTGGAAACGAACTTGTTTGAAATGACTAGTAATAGTGATTTACAACTCGATGACGATGAGGATGATGATATGTCGGAAGATTTTGAAGCTACAGATGATGACGAGGAAGAAGACGCCGAGGACGAAGAAGAAGGCGAAGACGACGCAGAAGAAGAAAATGAGAAAGATGTTACAAATCAGCATAAGAAATCACCAAAATCTGCTGCAGTAGTTGGCGTAAGAACATGGACTCATGAATTATTAGTTTGGATTAGGATGAAATATGATATGCCCGTAAGTTTAAGAGCTAGCTTGGCTCGCGTTTATTATGCCATTTGTCTTTGCCGTGGTCAGCACATAAATCTCAAACTTTATGTACGAGCGTTTGAAGTATTAACCAAAGATCAATTGTTGTTATACGAATACGGCTTAAGATTGCCATGGGAAGATCTATTCAAAGAATTGGAACATCATTTTCCACCAGTTGAGCCTAGTTTAGTTTCGTTTGAGAAGAAGGATCATAAGCAATTGATACGTCTAGCTTCAAGAGCATCCTATTTTTTTGATAAGCAAAGCTTACCCATAATCTATAAAAATCTTGGTAGTTACTTTTCAGTAAATACTTCAGCACTTGTTATGTCATCATTTGCCCTTTTACCGAATTTTTTTACTCCGCAAGGTATAGAAAGTGAACATGATATTCGTCATTATGTACATTCATTCTTTTATATGTGGTTAAAGCTAAATAAAATTAGAGGATTTGATGAACAGGTTACTACAAGATTAGGAGTCATATCTATGGGAGTATTCTCCAAACTTAATGATGATCCCGAAGCTAAGGAGTTTTTAAAATTAGGTAAATTTGGAATCTTCACACAGGAACAAATGGAGTTTATGATTAATACGCTAATCAATAGTTTAGGAATAATGATTAGAAAGTACTCATCAATGAAATCAAAATATTTTCATGGATTTGCTTCAGCGATTGTGTTTTCAATGACTGGAGATTCAGCTTTGGATGAAGGTGGTGTCATTTATTATTTAAGAACTCTCATTAATGCCATTGAGAGTTATATACATCCTACTAACGCAGGCGAATGGACTAGACCAATTGCTAAGTTAATGCTTGCATTGGTCTATCAATTTCATAAAAGATATAATTCGGAGACCCAAAAGGATGGTTTACATTATAATGTACCGCAGGAAATGAAAATACCAAGAACAGTTGTGAAGGAATTTGTGTCAATCTTTTTACCGGTAGTAAAAATTGGCATTCAGTCAAAATCAGCAAATGATGCTGCCGAATATCTTTCTGCGTTGCAACTATTAGTTTTCTTGGAACCAGAATATGTTCTTGAGAACACACTTTTGGACATATATGAATCATTAGAGGGACTTATATCAACTCACAGAGTTATCACTGCACTTAGAGCTATTGACAATTTATCAAGATTCTTGGTATCTACCTCAGTTTATAGAGTTCATGTCACTAGATTATTACTGTTGTCGGTTCCTGGTATAGATTCCAATGACTTAGAGAAAACAATTCATGCTTTAGAAGTATTTTCATCTATTGCTAACTATGCGCCATTTCATGATTTAACTGATGGAACTGGCGATCCTACTTTAGCCATGGAATTTACCCAAAAACATATTGAATTTCTCAAAAGTAAAATATATGACAATGATATAGAAAACTTTCAAGTGGATAAAGAAACTGAAATTGCTGCATTGAAATCGTCAACTTCTGCATTCAGAGACATCCTTAAGAGCATAACTAGAAGGCTACCTTTGTTATTGGAAAATCTTCCCGATCCAGCAAAAAGTTCTGGTTTGGAACGTGATTTGGCGATCTCTTTGCCCAAATTTTTCTACGTTATATTTGAATCTATTTCTGATGATTTATTTAAGTATTTTAGGGACGAATTTTTTGAATTTGTATTCAATAATACTTATCACACAATTGCTACTACTGTTGCGGAGATTTGCGGAGGAATTGTAAAGCGCGATCCCAAGTGCTTTAAAAAATATGCAAGGGCATTAATTGAAAGAATTAAAGAAGAAATTATTGAAAATGGTGCTGGGGGGTCAAGAACTGGTGTTGAAATCGTTCCTCGTGATCAAGCATTGTATTGGAATTTGATTATATTGAATGAATGTGTTGGTAATGCCGGTGCACAAATTGTGGACATGTCACTGGAATTTTTTCAATTATCGTACTTTTTAATGGAGAATGTCAAAGGTCCGATAGTTTTTGAATCTACTTGTCTTGTTAATCAAGTGTTGCAAACAGTTACTAAGATTCGAATAAAGGAAAGTAGATTAATCTCACCTGGATACGTAGAAAAATATGGTATTACAGAAAAATGTTGGGGAGGATTTTGGAATGACGAGGATAGATTTTCCAAAGAGAATACCACATTTGAATGGTTCGTCCCTACTGAAAAAGAAGTTTCATTTGCTTATGAATTTTTCAATGACCATGTGTCGAAAAGTTTAGAAAATATAATGAAACTAATGAAGCAATATGAAAAGGATGATTTGAAATCTTCTTTAAAAGTTACTGATGAATTACGTATGAATTTATTATATTTGGCATATTCATTAAGTGGTGTCTCATTTTTGTTGGATCCTTCTTTTGAAGATGATATACCCAAGCTAAGCCATGAAACTGAATCTATTCAACAAAGATTGTTGTTGCTAAAAAAAATTAGAGCCATAAGAGGTGTCTCCACTCAAAAGGATGTATTATACGATGAAAAGGTGGAAGAGAATATGCAACAGATTATGAGCGATTTGAGTAATGATGATCTCATTGACTACATCGCTGATTTTAATAAGGCGAATGAGGTAGTTAATGAACAAACAATTACAGAGCAAAATGATGACAAATATGAAGAAGATAATGATAATCGTTTTGGTTCTACTCCAGATCAACATGAAAGCAAATTCGGTGATCATCCACCCCCTTCAAGTAGACCTCAGTCAGTGGCTCCACGCTTTGATGAATCTGGAAGAGAAACACCCCAAATTGATGGTATACACATGTCAAGTATGAATCCAGCAATAACATTCAGAGAAAAGAGCTTGTACACAAGCAATTATTTCTTTGGTAATGATATGGAAAATAGGAAATTTCGAGATTTGTATCTAAAAATCCATAAAACAAGACACTTGATTGGAAGAAGTTTACATTTTATTTATAAGTTTTTGCATGCTAATTTCCGCGATAATACCAAGGTCTTCAAGAATTTTTTGTATGTGGTTAATATTTGGCTTTCTGATGTTGGAAGAGAAAGAACGCTTGACCCAAGTAATGCACAAATTGATTACATGTATGTACAATTCCTTCAAACAATTAACAGAATTAGAAAGCCGTTTACTAGAATTGCTATTGGGTCTAGATTGGAAATGTATCACCGTTTTAGGTTGGCTTTACACGCAACTGCTAGAACTGAAACTAATTTGGATAAAGTATTATTAGAAGACGTTGTAAAGCTTGCCGTATCCACTTATGCAAACATCTCCAGGGATGCTCAGCGAGTTTTGATTGAGAGTATGAAAAGATTGAATGGGTCATATAATCTCATACTAAAATCTGCTTTCAAACACCTTTCTAAAGCTTTGGATTCAGATGATCATAAAAGAATAGAAAGTGGACTTAGCTTATTCACCATAAAGAAAATAAAATCCAGGATTCAAAATGACTATTTCAACATTCAAAGATATACTGATTTGTTGCATTGCTGCTTGGCAATTGATAATCGAAATGTTTACAAGATTGCTTCCAGCTTGTTTAACGGAGTATGCAAAGGTATTACTCCTCCAAGTAACGTGTGTATTATTGATCATGATGCAATTGACCTTATTAGACCACCTGATAAATGCATTGATTTAGAAATTAAAGCAGTTAAGCTAGCTAAAGAGAATAAGAGAAAAGTTTATTTTGAGAAATTGGAAAAATTAAAAGATAAAGTATTGGCGAATGAAAAGTCTAATTCACATTGGAAAACTACATTACTGAATTTGGATTTATTACAGAATTTACAATCATATTTGGATATCCCAACTAGCACTGAAGTCTTACAATTATTAGCCAACGAAGCTTCCACGGAACACCCGCTTATTTCACGAGTTGCTTTACAAGGACTAATACGACTTGTTAATAAATATAACATTCTCAATGGATTTGAAGGTGATCCTGAAAAAGGATACAATTTATATTATGTTTCCAGTAAGTTGAAAGTAATTGATACCAGGCCAAAACATGGCGTTTCATACAAGGAAACTTGGAAAGGAGAATTAAATGATACTGCTTTTCCTTCCTATTACGTCGATACCAAGCCCAATGTTGGCTGGTTATTTTGGAATGAGTCAATGTTGGCAAATTCTTCCGATGCAAATTACAAACTAAATTTAAACCCGGATATCAAGCAGGCTTTTTTAGAACTTTGTCAAAACCTCAATAAAGTATGGTTTTTGAAAATAGTCAAGCTATGGATAGCTGATGCTGAAACTAGTTCTGCATTTCAAATTCCAGATGTCATGTTTACCGGTACACTTATTATGCTAATATCCAATGACTTTATGCCTAATTTTACATTTGATGATTTATTGAGTGTTGTAGATGACATTTATGTTCCTGATGAAAAAAGTGTTCATATAGTGACATGCGAACTACTTTCAGGTCTATTGATTAGTTCCAAGGCTATGAATCCCAAGTATTACAAAAAACGTGATGAGTTTGTTACACATTACTTGAAAAAGATTTTCACTCAAGATTTAAGGCAAGAAAACCAGGGCACTTGGAATCTTTTTTGTTTATTTGCTCCTTCTCATACTGATTCGAGAAGATTTCCTAGCATTATCAATGAGATTCTTGATTATCAATTGGATGCAAATTCAGACTTTGCATTCAGAGATGCTACAAGATTGAGCTATATTAGGACATCTATATCCGCAATATCTTGGCGCCTCCCTAATCCCGATAAGATATTAAAATTATGTTTAACAAATATCAATCACAGATATGCCGCTGTTAGAAAAGAGATTGGTAATTTAATGGCAGTTTTATCATTTAACTATTATGTCGAATCTATTGCTAGCAGTGAAGAGTTTGTGAAGAATTGTAATAAAGGAACCAACTTGATGTTGTATGGAGCGGATGTCACGAACTTCTTTTTGAAAGTTCCCGACTTATTTAATAGAATTGAAAAATGGAGAACAGAGGTTGTTGAATTAACACCTCAAGAAATTTTGAAGACGAACTATTTTTACTCTGCTACTACGACGTTAACCTGGTTGAGACAAGAATTGAATACAAACTTGGGCATATTGTTGGAGGAATTTGTGACAACTCATATTGTGCCATTTTTACTAGAGTTGATCCATTTGAGAGAGGTATGTCAATTAGGTAACGTTGATCCTATATCTGTATTGAAGAAGGTTTCCCAAATTCCATATACTAAGAAGTATTTGAATGATATAGTTTCAATGATTGAAGAATATTCTGAACAAGATTTGAATACCGTGCAAACTATTGTGATGGGAGAATTTACGGAAACTGTATTTTTTAAGAACTTGTTCAAGTTTACAAGAAAACAAAGAGAAAGAATTATTAGCTTGACTAATAAGTTATTATATCACAAACAAGTTGAAATTAGAGAAACTAAAGCGGAGACATTATCAGGATTAATTCATATTTCACCAATTGAAGAGGTTGAAGAAATTGTGAAGAAATATAGTAAAGTGTATTCTGAAGAATTAGATAAAGTCAGAAGTAAATACAAGAGGAAAGGAAACTACAAAAATATGGATCAAGAAGATATTATAAGGTTACATGGTGCGACATTAGGTTTAGGGGCATTAGTGCATGCATTTTCATTTTCATCGCCACCTCCTAAATGGGTACCTGGCATTTTAGCGACGTTGGCCAATAAATCTACTGGCTTACCAGGTATAGTTGGTAAGACCGCAAAGGAAACTCTTGGTAAATTTAGGAAGAATAGACAGGACAGTTGGCATATTGATAGTAAAGTATTCAATGAAGAACAAATTCAAGATCTTGAAGGTGTTCTTTGGAAAAGTTACTTCATTTGAAGCTTTTATTTGATATAGAATTAAAACATTAACTGTAAATGTAAAGTATAATAATTTATAAATACAAATTAAATAGTAATACTGATTTTTACATAATCTTAAGTATTCAAGACAAATTACTTACTTCAAAGAGAAAACTGGAAAAGCCTATAGTTGCAGTTCCTGACAAATCCTTATCATATTTTTTAAAAATGTCAGTTAGTTTTCTCAAGTAAACTAATAGCTCAATAAAAGCATCAAATTTTAGCCTTCCAATACCACCATCATCCTTATAGGAGTATTTTTGAAATAGATGTAGAACCAAATCTATATCTAGTTTATAACCAATTTGTTCTAAAATTTTCTGAAATTCGCCAAATGAAATATCGCCAGATTTATTTGTATCAGCTTGGATGAACAATTTTTTATAAGCAGACAAGTATTTCCACAAGGAGACAAACTGGTCAAAGTTCAAAGATTTCGATGAAGAATAATCGGAAGAAAATAAATTAATCATTAGCTTTATAGTGGAATCTTGAAACCTTGTATGATCGAAATTCAATAATGCATAAGACAATTCTTTCGCTGAGATTCTTCCAGAATGATTTGTATCTACTTTTTCAAACACACTTCTTAATTCCAATTCCAACTTTTGCTTTGACGTTAACTTTGAATCACCTCCCGTAATAGACAAAGAATCTTTAGATTTATTCGTTGGTTTACTATGATTGCGTGGGGGAGACTCTGACATTGATGAAGGCGGCGGCTTTTTTCCAGTAGACACAGGCGTGGAAGTGGAATGAGAATAATTTCCGTTTTGATATACATCGTAACGTTGGGGAGGCGTTTGAGAATATGTCTGTATGGGAGCCGAGTGCACTTGAGGTTGCCCCTGATAGCTTATGGACTGAGGAGGTTGTTGGGTATACTGGTTTGGCGGTGGTACGTTTTGATAATTGGGCTGCTGGTATGTGGACTGCGGAGAGGCATGTTGAAAAGATTGGTTGGGAGGAGGTGGTGGTTGCTGATAATACTCTGTGGCATTATGATATTGATACTGTTGTGTTTGGTGTGGAGGTTGTCGATACCCAAGGGAATGATTACTGGTACTTCTACCAGAATGTGGTGGAGGCTTGTAAACCACTTTTTGTCCTTGGTTATGTTGCTGTTGATGTGATTGTTTTCGATTATAAAGCTCTTGTTG
Source organism: Nematodospora anomalae (assembly GCA_030572795.1). Lineage (NCBI taxonomy): Eukaryota > Fungi > Ascomycota > Pichiomycetes > Serinales > Debaryomycetaceae > Nematodospora > Nematodospora anomalae. The sequence continues at coordinate 31,883 of JAJMBC010000014.1, read as the reverse complement.
CAGCTGTTGCTGGTATGACGCTTGTTGCGGGGTGGGCATTTGAGGCAAATCGTTCATCTTGACTGATTTGATAGGTCTAACGAATGCTGGACTGACAGTTCCTTAATTCACTTCAGATTTTCTTAAGACAACTAGTACTACGACCAAGGGTTTTTATTAACTGTAACTAGTACTAAGTGGATTTATTGATTATATTGAAAGTTTAGGGAGAATATAAGAAAACAACACTTTTTTTTAAAAAAACCACAACAATATAATATCAATTCATTATTTGCACGTACAGTTACTGTTTGCAAGTTTAGAAAAAGTACACGACAGTTTAAAGAAACAAATGACTACTTCTCCATTGATCAGTTATCTCAGACTTTATCCTAATCAAGTAGTTTTAGGTTATTGACAACCAGTCACAACCTATTGTTGAGAATTTGAGTAGAATTGATACAATTTAACATATATTTATTTAAAATACTTTGTTTCTTCATTATATATTGTACATGATAAAATATACAAAATCATGTTCTTAGAATAAGCTGAAAACATTATAACCAATAATTAAAACCTAAAATACACTTTGTTTAATCTCTAGCTCTTCCTCTGTAACCACCTCTTCTTGGGCCACCTCTTGATGGTCTTGGTCTTTCAGCTGGAGCATTCTTTAATCTAGTCAATGGTAAAATACCTTCTGGAATGTTTAATTCAGTTCTTAAGAAATCAACACCTTCGTCGGTCAAGGTGTAGTAATAATATTGCCATGAAAATTGAGTTTTAACAAAGCCTTTTGAGGTTAAGGATTGTAAAGCTTTGATGACATATAAGTTTCTAGTGTCAATTTCATCATGTTTTGGTAAGTTGAAATCTTTTTTAGCAACAACAACACCTTCTATAGTAACGTGTTAGTATTTGAAAACATGATCAATTCAATTTATTGAGAATCTTCATCGGCTTTGGTGGTCTTGATTGGTAGGTCAAATTAATGACAAGAACTTATGATGACTGATATTTCCTTCGAACTGTTATAATTTGACGCTAGCCAGTACTTGGTTGATGCGCATCCTCTCAAAAAACTCATTTATCTCACTCTTTGCTGGCATATTTATATCTTGAGAATACTACCTAATCTTATCTCTTTCCATATACTGCGAAATAGTTTTATGAAGCCTTTACTAAATATTCTCTATCTTTCAATCTTCTTTCCAATATTACATACCTTGGAAGAGGTATTGGTGAATCTTCTTTCTATCTTCTTTTGGAATTAACATGCTGTGACTCTAGATATATGGTTTTCAAAAGGAAAGTATTCGATTTTGGAAATTTCAACTTTTTTTTTTGTTAGTGAGAAACTGAAGCACAGTAACAAAGGTGTCAGTGTTAGTGGAACATGTTACTTGGTGAAAGTGTATGCGTGCGAGAAAGAAAATTTTTTTTTGACGTGTACTATGCGCAATCCAACACCCTCACACGTGTATAATACCGCAGTTTAGGGCTATAACCCTAAACACCTCCACATCTCAACACGCCTAGGTAGTACTCCCGAACGTATACGCGATCGAGAATTATTGCCGCTAGTACGAATTAAAAATACATATAAGGTTCATTACACACGATATACAATTTTCTTCTGTTTATGGCTTATTCGAATTTTGAAGCCTTAAGGCAAATTTTCTAAATATGAAGTTTTCTTGAATGTAAAATGGCTTCTTCTTTTTCTTCACTGGTTTAAAGATTTATTAGTTTATGATTATTTGGGACCAACACTGGAATGATCATTGGAGCGACAAAACATATATACACAATCATGGGAACTAATTAACCTACAGCATATGCTTTTACAACAGCAGATCTATCTGCTGTACCCCAAGCGTATTTTACAATATAAAATAGGGATTTACTTAAACACATGCCGCCAGAGTACCAAGTTATTTACTTAATCTTGGATTTAGCATATCAGGCCAGATCGCTGCTGCAATGGACAAAAGGCAAAGCCTATTGTACCTATATGTTGTATAAATGGCAGATGAAAGATGAAAGAATAGCTATATGCTTGTGATCTACACTACTTTGAGCTCAGAAGCATTCAATGGAAATAACTCTTCACATCCCAACAATATCATAGCTCCAATTTGCCTCCATGGACACTTAAAGTCGATCAGTAGTGAAATGTTAAGCCAAAAAAACCACTTACAAGCAACAACCAAATACAGCAAATGCTTCAAATGACGGTAATACACAATAAATAATCCCAAAAGGAACTACATAATAACGGTCACAAAGCTGCAAGACTTGAAATTTTTCTGGTTCATAATTGTGTTTCATTTACTGGAACCATCAAGCCCGTATATAAAAATTAGCTTCAACTGATTTAGAAAACTCGTAAAACAATGAAACGAAGGTAGAGGACCAAAGCCCACAATCCTTCATTAAAAATAAACAATTTTGATATCTAGCGCGATAAACTTCCCCTATTACAAAAATTGGGAATAATACACCTGTCCCAAAAGAAACTATTAGAATTAACAATTTAATAATATCCAGCTTGCAAATAAATGTTTAATGAACCCAAATAGATCTAAATTAACAAGCTATACTCAAATCTGCAAATTGTTTGCCTACCTCAGTTGCAGTGGTTCTGCATGTCACGTGCTTTTGTTACAGCTATTGTATTTTTCGCTCACATGTTGGAAGACTTGAAAATGAAGGACAGTATTGCCTTTGCCAACACACTCACTTTCGGGTCAATAGGAGGATATGCGTTAACTAAAGAACCCTTTCTTTGCATATAACCATTAGATAATTCTAATAAACTATTGTGGGTTTATTTCTGGACTACTTATTGTTTTCAGTAAGTAGTGAGATGGAGTAAAAGCGCTAACGAGTTTTGTTTATAGTATCTGAAGTATTTAAAAAAGCTTTATAATATTGCAATTTAACCAACCGAATGATCGGTGTCAAATGGTTACAAGCATTTGAAGTAACTATCATTGGAGTTGAGTAAGACTCCAGTGGTGACTATTTTACTAAGTGCACTTCTGATTTCACTTTACAAAGACTCGACTGTTTACGTTAGACTTAGGCGAGTTTACCAAGCAGAGTGCTTTTAACGATGACTTCACACTTCGATGATGATTATAAAGAATTTAGTTTAGTTCCCCATACTTCTTTCGGTTTTTTTCTTTTTCGGTCGGTTGTTCTCAGCGTTTGTACCATCCTACTGTAAGTCATGTAAGTCGAGGGTTAAAGGTTGTTGCATTGGTAGCGCTCCTTACAATTTACAAGGACAATTTGATTGCGAAATGCAAAACCCTTTTTTTATAAATGCTTAATAAATTAACAATCAACTATATACTTGGCTCATGGAATATTATCTTCGATTTTCATAAATCTTAAAATGACCATAAACTGATCTTCTTCAAAGGGAAACGTGTTTCTAAATTTAACAACATGTTTCCATCTCTTGGAATTCATACCTTTTAATTCTCTAAATAATTTATCCCATAGGTGGTATCCACCGATTTTACATCTAACTTCATTCTTAGATAAACTCAAGTCAAATTTTTCAGTAAATAAATCTACTTTATTCTGACGTTGTAGATGCGCTGCCCAAATTAATATATGGCCCAAATATGATAATACTGAGTAATCCAATGTATTTTGATGGATATCTTTCTTTGATGGTGTTAATTTCGTCCTTGTATTTTCCAAATTAAGCTCATCAAAGTTCCCGAATAACTCTAATACATTAGGATATTGCTTCACGGTTTTTTTAAATCCAAGTGATTCATACAATGCAACATTTATACATAATGTTAGAAAAATCTTCTTTTTCTCAAAATCTGCAAATAATTCTTCAGAATATTTGGTGGCAAATCTAATGCAACTTGCTGCGTATTTTGAAACAGATGAAGATGTCATTAATGTTTTAATTTTGACATCTGCTAAATCGGAATGAAGAATTTGTTCATGTGAGAGCCCAATTATTGTTTTGATTGGTTGGATTTCAGGCAAAGTTTCAGAGAATTTCTTATTAGACGATAGCTTAGTTGGTCTTAGCTTAATATCAAATGGATTCTCCTCTAATTCTGGAATAACTTCGCTAGCTGTTAAAAGATCCAAAGATATTTTGTTCGAAGATATTTTTTCAGTAACTATTGAGGCTCCTTCAGTAGTCGGCCTTATCAGCTGAATCTTTTTTCTTCTTCTTTCCTTTCTTTTACGATTTCTACGTTTGCGTTTCAACTCCTCTATGGATATTTCGGCTTTCTCCTCTTCTTCTTCCTCTCCCAGGGCCTCCTCTACTCTTGTGGTTTCGACTTGGTGGATCTGGAAAAAATGTTAGTATCATTCTCATCACAAGACTTCTCCTTTATGAAACATTGAAATAGGATACATACTGTTCTCTTTTCGGGAATCACAGTTCCCACTTTCAGTCACATCTTGAGAAAGTTTCAGGGAATTATTAATATAAATACTTACCTTGGATTTTTCGGCCGGTTCAGACCTCACAGCAGAATCAGTTTTAGTTTTATCGTTTTGAAGTTCAGCTGAATTATCACTTTGAGATTTTCTTGAACTGCTTCTTGGTTTATTTATCTCTTTCGTGTGTTTGACTTCTCCTTCCATTGCGGAAGCGTTTCCATTTAGATCCTGGTTGTGCGTTTCATTTTCTTTCACTTCATTTGCTTGTTTCTTTTCTTTTGCTTGTGTATATCTTTTTCTTCTTAGGTTTTCACGTTTAGCAGAAGCACCTTTATTCAGCTCTTCGCTTTTTGATTCCTCAACCTCTTGCCCAACATAATTTTGTTCTTTATCATCTTTCTTTTTATTTCGATTCTTATTTTTCTTTTTCTTGGGCTTGGTAGCTCCTTCAATTGGTAAATCTTTCCCAGCTGTATTCTCAGCTTCACCCCTAGAGTCAGACCATGAATTTGAAACAAGTGACTTGTAAAAAATTTCTCGGGAAACGTCTTCAATAGAAGCGGCGCTTACATCAGGTTTTTGACTCTTTGATTTTTTATTTTTCATTCCCTCCTTTGATTTCTTGTCTTCATCTTTCTTTGACTCCTTTATTGGTTCAGGGAATGATCCAGATATAAGCGAATTTTCTAATGCAGAATGCGAAGCAGTTCCAGCTCCATTCTCACTCTCATCATCACTCGAAAATTTAAGTCCCTCCATATCCTTAGTAACCTCAGCCACGGTGAACTTTGGTCTTGTCTTAGACCTTTTCTTTTTCTCAGGCTCTGTAGTGTTCTTCCAAGCATTCAGTATGACAAGCTCCTCGAACTTTTCCGATGAAGTATACTCTATTTGTCTTTCTTTTTCTTCATTATTCAATAAGTAATCCAAATCGTTTTCAAACTCCTGATCATTCGAATCGGGCGTAGATGCAGTTGATGATTGTTTGTTTGAATTATTGATCTTTTTGGTTTTTCTCTTTGCTCTTCTTTGAGCTACTGGGCTTGCCATCGTTGTTGGACTCCAGTGATCTGAAGGAAGATTTTGTTTTGATTCTTTGATTCTTTCTTTTTGGCGGTTCAGCTTCTAAAGTATTTTTTTCTTGACGAGTTCTACAGTACACTTTCGATAAAAAGACGAGTAAAATCATGTCTACCTCATGTTCAATTAAAAACTACTCATCATGAGCGATAGAGTTATAGTAAAAAACATGCTTTTACTATACAGCATAATCTTCTAAAAATATACTTCGATTTTATTTTTATATAAAGAATATTTATTTATAAATACTTTCTCTTTTTTTAAATAAAGAAAACCATGTTGCTTGTGAAAAAATAAACAATAAAACAAATCATTGAAATACTTAAATGCTACTATTTATATGACTGATTCAGTTGCTTACTTAAAAGTTAGCAATGAATTCTTTGGTAATAGTCTTCAATTGTTCTAATTGTTCTTTAGATAATTCACCTTTAGTCTTGATAGCATCTAAGATTCCTGATTCTTGAGATTTCAAGTGACCAATGAAAGCTTCTTCAAATTCACCAATCTTATCAATTGGAAGTTCATCCAAGAAACCGTTAACACCAGCGAAAATTACAGGAACTTGTTCTTCGGCGGATAATGGGTGGTATTGTTTTTGTTTCAATAATTGAGTTAATCTTTCACCTCTGGTTAAGGTTTGCTTAGTTGAAGCATCTAAATCAGAACCGAATTGGGCAAAAGCGGCAACTTCTCTATATTGAGCCAAGAACAATTTCAATGAACCGGCAACTTGTTTCATAGCTTTAACTTGAGCAGCGGAACCAACACGAGAAACTGATAAACCAACATTAATAGCTGGTCTAATACCTTTATAGAACAATTCAGCTTCCAAGAAAATTTGACCATCAGTAATAGAAATAACATTAGTTGGAATATAAGCGGAAACATCACCACCTTGAGTTTCAATAACTGGCAAAGCAGTTAATGAACCACCACCTTTAACGTCGGACATTTTAGCGGCTCTTTCTAATAATCTAGAATGTAAGTAGAAAACATCACCTGGGTAAGCTTCTCTTCCTGGTGGTCTTCTTAATAATAATGATAATTGACGGTAAGCAACAGCTTGTTTAGATAAATCATCATATACGATTAAAGCGTGTTTTCCATTGTCTCTGAACCATTCACCGATAGCACAAGCAGTGAAAGGAGCAATATATTGTAATGGAGCAGCTTCAGAAGCTGTAGCAGCAACAATAACTGAGTATTTAAGAGCATCGTTTTGTTCTAATGTTTGAACCAATTGAGCAACAGTAGATCTTTTTTGACCGACAGCAACGTAAACACAGTATAATTTTTTCTTTTCATCAGAACCACTGTTCCATCTCTTTTGATTCAAAATAGCATCTAAAGCAACAGCAGTTTTACCAGTTTGACGATCACCAATGATCAATTCTCTTTGACCTCTACCAATAGGAACCAAAGCATCAACAGCTTTTAAACCGGTTTGCATTGGTTCGTGGACAGATCTTCTTGGTAAAATACCTGGGGCTTTAACTTGAGCTCTTGAGTGTCCAGAAGCTTTTATTGGTCCCTTACCATCAATTGGGTTACCCAATCCATCAACAACTCTACCTAATAATTCTGGACCAACTGGAACGGAAACAATTTCACCGGTTCTTTTGACAGTTTCACCTTCTTTGACTAATCTATCAGAACTGAACAAGACAACACCGACTTGGTCAGCTTCCAAGTTCAAAGCCATACCTTTAGCACCTGAAGCAAATTCAACTAATTCTTCAGCTTGAATGTTGTTTAAACCATAAATACGAGCAATACCGTCACTAAATTGCCGTTAGTATATTAAGAGCATAGACTAAGTTTTATCATCCCCCACCTCCATTCCCTTCATGTATTGAAAAACAATTTTGTGTGCGCTTCCGCACAAAAAAAAATGTATCAGCCAATAAAAACTCGTAAAAATTTTCAACAACGAACATGGATGGGGACAACATTGAAAGTGATACTTTTATTGATACATACCCGACTGATAAAACCTTACCGGTTTCATTCAAGTTAGCTTCATCAGAAACACCTCTGATTCTTTCTTCTAAAATCGAAGAAACTTCAGTTGGAGCAGCCTTAGCAGAAGCATATCTTTGAGCAGTTAATAAAGATGGGCGAGCCTAAATAAAAAATGTTAGTAATTGGATGCTCTACTTATATTATTTGACTCAATCGGCAGTGTCTGGTCTGGAATAGGGATAGTGCTGGTGTCAATTGGTAAACAAAGAATTGATCCGAAAGTCATATCTAAACATTCAATAGGAGTCTGGTAAAACAATTTATGGTAATTCTATTGAGCCAATTGAATAAACACATTATCGCTGAATCGAATCATGGGACCACGTTGTACATCCAATTAATTGTTGTTGAATTGAATTGATCTATCGTAAAAATTCATTAAAAAAAAACAGTTGCCAATCATTCAAAATGGGGACTTTCGAATACATACAACTCTTAAAGATCTGGCAGCAACGGCAGCTGATCTAGCAGCAGTACGTAAGATAGGACGAGCTGACAACATTGTCTATTTCTTTCTATTCTTTGTCAACAAGGGAGGGTAAAATAGAAGTTGAAAGTAAAGTAAAAGAGAAAGAGAGAAAGAGGAAAAGGGAAAGCAAGAAGTTTAAATGAACGCTGAAAAAAAAAGCCTAAAAAATTTGTATGGTGAAATTTATTTACATAGTGTATTGGTTAACCGAATAATTTAGCTTGTATGGTTCACTAACCAAATTTGATTGGTTAACAGAAAAAAAGCAGTATTAACTATGTACAACCAATTATATACGTATGCATGGATCTCTTTTACAGGCCTGTTCTCGTACCGAGACTAGCTTTGGTTGGCTCTCTTTGCTGCTATGAGCCAACCAACTATTTATACTCTACATGCAATTGAATAATATTATTGCATTGAAAAAGGTATAATAATTATCTGTACGACATTCGATGGAATATTTCTCGATTGTATAGCTATCAGTTCTCTGCATTTTATTGATTATTAGCTTGTACAATATGATTGCACTAATTAAATCGCATTTGAACCATGGAAAAAAAAATTTTTGTATATCGTTTCAACAACACCGTAGAATCACTTATAGTTGGACCTTTCAAGGATATACCCACGAACAATGTTGCCTTCAACGAGAAGAATAGTAACAAGGTCAACTAAAAGATTATTAGCCAGGTCATACGTCACAAATGGTGAAGGCAAGGATGTTACTTCAAAAGCCTTTTCCAATCAATTAGATTTGTCGGACATTTTCAAAAGAATCGATTTGGTCACAGCAAAAGCTGAAGAATTGAGGAAGAAGCGGGCTCCGGCACATACCGCAGGCGCTAGAGTGACTAAACGTTCATCTAATAGAGAAGACGGAGAAGGGGAAAATAGACCGAGAATTCACTATCGCAAAGTAAGTGGTGATGAGAGATTATCAGAGCCTCAATCTGATAGACAACAGTATGGTAAAAGCATATCGAAACGCCAGTTAAATAAATCAGATGGCGCTCAAGATGGATCACACCGTTCTGTTGAGACAAATGAAGCGCATCAAGATAGACAATATCGTCCAATACACACACCAAGAGATCGCTCTTTTTCAAGGACTCCATCCGGCGAATCGGGTTTTAGAACAAATCGAAATGCTCAGCCAGAAGCACAATTTCAAAAAGGTCCAAAACTAAAGGCAAGTAAACCAAAACAGCCGAGAAGAAAATTAGAATCAAGAGAAGGGTCTAAACCAACAGTTGCGCCATCAATTGAATCAAAACAATTGAGAGTAGAACCGTTACGTCCAGAAATCAAACCTGAGCACTTCTTTTACGGAAAAATTCCGAGCGTCAATTCATCTGTATCTTCCAGATTAGCATCAATTGCGAAATTAAGTTTAATAGACTCAAAATATCCTTACCTTTTGCCCAAGAGTGTCATTAATAGAGCGCCAGCTAGTCATCTGAATAAATTTGTTTTACAAAAAAATTGGGATTTAGAACCAAAACAGGATATTTTGAAAGAAAGAGTGGAAAGCATTGTTTTGGGTAATAGTAAAAAAATTGATGTTGGTAGTGAAAAATCTGAATTGGCATTGAAAATAAGTCATGCTATAGAAGAGAATCCAACAATGAGCTTTGATCAAAAACAAACGGTGTTTGATACGGTAAATAGATTGTCTGATATTAAGAACATTTTCAAAGATGCTCATTGGAAGAAACAAGCAGCTAAGTAAATAAGTTATTTCTGTATATAGTAGTAGAAAGTTCTTTCATTTATCAACAGATGCCGTAGTTAATATTATGGAGGTTTGTAGTGCACTTCTGAAGCAAATTTTGGCGGGAACGAGTGTATCGCAAATTGATGCAAAAAACAATCAAAACACTCTGGTAAACTATATTGTGGGTTGTTAACCGCTAAAAACAATGAGTTGCTATAACGCTTTTGAAAACCCGCTTTTATCAACAATTAAATCAAATAATCATGTCTGTTTTCAGACAATAGAAGAAAAACAAGAATGTTTAAATTACTTGCATACATATATATATTCTGTTTGTGATTTAGATTTGTTGCTACAAGCTTCTGCTCGAACTAAGTACGTTGCAAAACCATATTATAAATTCCAAGAGTGAGTATGATGTAGTTATAGCGAGTTTTGTTTTTAGAAGTTTTGCTCTTTTTGTTAGACCAGAGTTGCCCTTACAGGTTGAAGATTTACTCACTGTGGCTGACAAAAAAGTGAGCAGCTTTTTGTTTGTTTCGCAGTTAGAGATTAATATGAAACTGAAATCAGAACAGCCTTGAAGCTCAACCCCATTATTTGATGGATCAACATCGAATTCACAACGTGGAATACATTAATAAGCTAGTAGAACTAAAGGCAATAAACTAAAATAATAATAATAATAAAACCACCAAAATATGCCTCAATTAAAAACCATTTGAAAGCAAGCTAAGATACAAAAAAAAACATGAAACCCATTAATAACCAAAATATACCTGTAAATCTAAACCAGTAGCTGTTAAATCTTGTTGATTAATGATCTATAAGATATAGTACCTTTAACATCTTTTGTAGTATGAAGATTAGACTCTTTATAAGACAATATGAATGGTAGAGTTGTAGATATCGCTAAATAACTTAATAGTAAAGCAGCAGATGATTTTGAATTGATTGAAGGTTTCATACGAATAGAATACATAATTATAAATCAAATGAATAGTTTGTTGTCAAGTTTTAAGTTGACAAAAATGTGTGATAGAGAGATGGATATAGATTGATATATATATAATACTGTGGTGCAATTATTAAAACAAGAGTAATGATTTTAAAAGAATTACATAATTTATTACATAATTTTGTTATGTAATTGTTTTTTTTTTACCTATCTATTTAATGCTTTGGTTATGATATCTGAAGATCGAATGATTTTTAAATTTTTAGTAAAATATTATTCTTTCATGTTGGTTTTGGGCTTGATTTTGGGCTTGATTTTGGGTAGGGTTGTGTCAGTAACAATCATTACTTCACTTGATGCATATGATGTGCACATAGTATTATTATTCTTTTTATTTGGGTACGACGGACAACTACAACTAATATAACTCTAATACAACTGCTATAACTCCACTCGTATACACAGCGCCCCACATACAAATGACTTTCATTGCCCAGTTAAGTTACCAGCACTTAGCATGTACAGTGTAGCACTTGTTAACTGACCAGTCCTTGCTTCTTTCTCTTTTATTTGTTGTGCGTCACATCAAAGACTATAATCCAATTACAACTGGAGCTCATTATCTTTTACTAAGTTTCTCTTTATATCTATCATATCATCAGTTGATAAAATTGACGTGTTTTACTTTATCAATTCTTTGTATCAAATTCTTTAGTATGTCCGAACACACTTTCAACAGTTAGATGAGTGCTTAATTATGCTATTGTTGTTGCTATTATTGTTGTTGCTGTTGTTGTTACCAAATGTACCAATAGTTAAAACATGCCCTGATGACATTTTTTTCTTGTATTATTGTCTATCTTATGCTTCTTTCTCCTTGCGTTTCTTCACTTCTCTTGTTTTCCTTGTTTTATTTCTTGCTTCTTGTTTTCTTGCTGTTGTTTTCTTTTGTAATTTCCCTTTCTCTTTGGCAATTATAATTGCAATTGATAACCATGGTACATATCAATTCTGATCCTGTTTCTTTCCCGATTAGCGTAACAGTTTGCGAGACAAAACAAAACTGTAGGGGACTACTCAGTTACCATTGATTGGATACTACTTGACTATCCTTTACTCTCCATAGCTATCTCACCACTTTTCTCTACCCCTCTTACATCAGAGAATCAGATACATGTTCATGTTTACACGGCCGATGATCGCATTTTCATCAAGCAATTACTGGAACTAATCCGGTAACAAAAACTAAAAAATCTACAGAAGATAAGTGTGTTTATGTTTATATTTATACATTAGTGAAATTAGGAAATTTGATTTCTCAAAACACGTTACACGTCTTATAATCGAAGACACGTTACACGTCTAGATTCACTTATATGTTTTTATTTAAAAGAGACATACGTTGGGTTGCAATTACTTGATTTGCCTCGTTTATGGGTTACGAACCAGTGTCGCTACATGAGTTCTAGTTGTTTGAAATTAAAGTTTGGTGGAATGTTATACGACCATTGTTGCAATCTCATAGTCTCAGCATTTCTTGATCGTTCTACACCCCTAACTCTCTATTTGGTTCAATTCGCTTTTCGTTTACAAAAAGGTCGCGGAATTGCTAGAGGCCAGTATCGTTTATGGCACGAAGATGGTCCAATGACAAATGATTCTACGAGTAACTATTCGATCTAGCGCGTCGGCGATGCCATTTCTACTGTTTTGTTAGCAGCAATTGTCCGATTGGTGCTACTGTTTGATTTTATCATGTAAGTGCATCTTGTGTAAACCCACTCATCACGACAAATCGAAATATTCAAAACGAATTAAAATAACACTCTAGTTAGCAGCTTGTTAACTAAAGTAGAAAAAGGGTAGGAAGTTCAATGCTTCAAATACTTTTCAGCTTAGTTATGTTTCAACATTCCGTTGGCTTCAAACTAAGGTCAGACAGTCTAATAGCAAGCTCACTTTTCCGCTTGATTGTAAATGGCGCAGATTTACAGCAATATAATATGCTAAGTTCTAGCAGATCTGAAGATCTTTAGTAACTTGATATCGTGCTCTATTATTGAACATAATTCGCCAAAGGTACACACTCACTATCTCGGTTCTAAAATATCAACCAACTTTTGTATGAAGTTGCTTAGCACTTTATGCGGCTCAAACAAAATACATTGAATACTTGCACTAACAGTAATCTGTAGGATTTCTATCTACTTGATCTCTGTTATCCCCGTGGCCAATTTGGCTTATTCAGTTTAATGACATTCGAAGTCCTTATTCTCCCACACAAGTGGGTGCACGATCCAAACACATCCTTTAGGAGTCTTCGTAAATTGATCAACAAATCGTATGATAAGCCAAGATACAAGTACGGAATCATAAAGAGCCCGCGAATAAAATCTGAAGAGGGGTTGCTTAATGATTTGGCAATTACTCAGCAGGACGAAATTTGTATATACTTATTACTTGGATCCAAACATATATTCGAGAAATTTGAACACACGAGGACCTTTCACGGGGGCATTGAAGATTGCTTTAATTGTGATATTCCATCACAATACGCTTCTCACTTTGATCTAAATGAATTGTCCAAAACTAAGATCCGCATTGCTGACGATGGTTTTGAGTTCGACAACGAGGTGCTATCTCGATGCATCGCAAGCCTTGGGTTGCGGTCTTTCCACGGGACGACGAGGGACGACGCTAAGGAGTTCGAGTTAACGTGCTTCACGTCGTTCATGCGTTCAACGGCACCAGCGTTCCTCAATTTCGTGATTGAACGTTGTTTGCTTGACCCGCAGTATTTCAAAATTGTGTCACAGAAACAGGGCTTGCTGCTAGCTGATTACAAATTTATCATCATACATGCCGATTGCATTGTGGAACATAATTTGGTGAAGTATTATACAGAGAAATGCCAATTTGTTAGGTCAAACCAACCGGATATTGTCGTTAGAGTTGATGCAAACATGAATGCTGATGATGGCGTGTTGGAGAAGGGGATTTTAGCCTCAAGAAACTTTCATATTGCGTTTATCCAAAGAGAAATCATCATTAGACAACAAAAATGATAAAGAAGAGGCGAAAAGCAAACGAAACTGTTTTCATAGTGTCCTTTTATTACTTTTACAGATATTACACGAATATATCATTTAAAATTTAAAATTTACCGCTCTGTTTTCCTTTAGTGTAACCATTAGCTTCAAGCCATTTGTAAATGGATTCAGCATCACGAGCAGCCCATTTGCCTTTAGCGGTGATTATATCTAAGGACTGAGCTAAACCTTGATCATAACCCTTAGTATCCCTGGTTGAAAAGAATTTTTCAACTTCCTTCTTTTGCTCTTCCTTAGTAAAACCCGATGTGGCTAAACTAACTACTGACCCCAACATTGATAATCCTGGTGGTAATAATTCATAAACTTTATCCCAATTAACTGTCAACCAGCTCCATAATTTTTCAACACCAAGTTTATGAGCTCTTAAACCTTGCATTGGAATATATATATCTTGTTGCTTAATGATGTCAGTTTTTATCAACAAGTCAGTAACTTTATCCAAAATATCTGGTTTAGTAAATCTACCAAATGCACGCAAAGAAGCAATCTTTTCTTCAACAGACTGTGGATTTCTATATATTTCAAATAATTCATCAAATGTTTTTTCATCACCATATTTAGCATTAACGTTGAAAACTGTAGCTCTTATATTTGGATGAATAGCTTTTTTATCACCAGACACAAATTTCTTGAAAACGTCTTTAGCAAATTCAACAGCTTTTGGATCTTCGGCTGCAGCAGCAGATGCAAATAATGAAGATTTTAATTGTTGATCAGCAAATGAATCAGATTCCTTAAAATGCCAACCAATTTCATTTAATTTTTCACCGATCAAATCTCTAGTGAAAAGGTTTAGAGCATCCTTAGTCTCTTCACTTTCAAACAAAAGCGCAGCTTTAATGGATCCAATTCTAGTTAAAATTTCCTCCCAAACTACATAGTTGGATTCTTTGGACCATGATTTAATTAAATCCAACAAGCTTGAGGTTTCAATAAAACCAGAGGATGCTAAAGATCCAGCATCAGCAACTAAACCGACACGATCTTCAACAGAAAGTTTACCATCAACACCAGCTTGACCCAATTTAGTCCAACGAGCAGAATTGTAAGCAGTAAGGTAAATACCAGCTTGATCACCATTAATCTTGAAAAAGTCATCATTGGTTGGAAGTTTAAAAGTCTTTGATCTTTCATCAAGAACTAATGACTCATCAATGCCATTACTGGTTCTCAAACCTAAAAATACAGGGTAGATTACTTTATCTTCATCTTCTTTGACATCACCAGTAGCTAAGAAACGATTTTGTGTTACTTTGATTTCACTACCATTTTCTTCAACTTTAACTACCGGGAAACCGACATTTTTAGTCCAAATATCCATAACTTTAACAACATCTTTGCCGGAAACAGCACTTAAAGCTTCCCATAAATCAGAAGTTCTGGTATTACCCCATTTATGCTTCTTCAAATAATTTGAAACACCTTTAATGAAAACATCTTCACCTAACCACCTTGAAATCATTTTTAATAATGAAGAGCCTTTAGAATATGAAATGGCATCAAAAATTTGGTTGATTTCATCGGCTCTTTTCACTGGAACCTCAATTGGGTGTGAGGATCTTAAGGCATCTAAAGTCAATGCATGTTGTAAAGAATCAGATACATAAGATTCCCAAACTTTCCAATCCGGATATAATGAATCACAAGCATACCATGACATCCAAGTAGCAAAACCTTCATTCAACCACAATCCATCCCAGAAGTCCATCGTAACTAAGTTACCAAACCACTGGTGGGCCAATTCGTGCATAACAACTTCAGTTACCCTTTGTTTAGTATCAACGTTGGTATTTTCAGGGTCAATTAATAAATCAACTGTTCTAAAGGTAATCAAACCAAAATTTTCCATAGCACCAGCAGAAAAATCATGAATGGCAACCATATCACATTTTGGAAGAGGGTAAGGTATGTCAAATTTTTTATCAAAAAAATCTAAAGTTTTGGCAGCAATGTCAGCAGAGTACTGACCTAAGTGTTCAGAGTCTGGAGTAGCATAAACCTTAATTGGCACATGGTATTCATTGTTTTCAACATATCTCAAATCACCAACTATGAAAGCAACAAGATAAGTTGACATTAATGGAGTTGTATTGAATGTAACTTTCTTCTTATGGTCATCAATCAAGGTTGTTTCTTTCTCATCCATATTGGATAAACAAACAAAATCTCTATGGGCTATTAATGAGATAGTAAATTTAGCCTTAGCAGATGGTTCATCATAAGATGGAAAAGCTCTACGACAATCAGTGGGCTCCATTTGGGTGGTTGCTAAATATTTAGTTTTGCCATCTTCTTGGTATGAGGATCTATAGAACCCAGCCATCTTGTCATTCAATTCACCAGTGAATTGAATGTGTAATTGGGCACGTGAACCTTCCATTAAGTGGTCTTCGAACTTGAAAGTAACAGTTTGGTTAGCAGTATTGAATGTGATATCTTTTATACTTACATCATTAATCTTAGCTTCATGAATTTCAATTTCCAACGAATTTAAGGTAATATAATTGGTTTTTTCATTGACATCAAACTCAATTGTTTCTTCACCCTTGAATTTGAAAGTTTCAAAAATTGGCTCCAAAGTTAAATCGTAATGAAGTGGTTTGACATTTGTTGGCAAAACTTCTCTGTCTTGAGGAACAACTTGAGCCGATGATCTAGATGAATTGGCAAAGCTACACATTGAACAATAGTTTGCTTTTTGTTGTACAAATGAATAAGTGTTAGGGAAAGATTTGCAATAATTGAAATTGAAAATAAGTGGCGAACAATGCTTATTTATACATAAAGTTGGCGACGAAGAAAGGACACTGAACAGTCTGGTGTTTGGCGCACAAGGTGGCATCTGTGGGACGTGTGAATTCCAACAGGAAAACCTACCAATTTGAATTCGATGAAAATTCCTTCTGAAAAGTGACTTTTTCAATGGTTTCGGCAATTGTAATTGACATATACCTCTCAGTGTAATAATCATATTTTCTTTCTGGTGTGATCACTTTCTTGTGTTTGGCTGTTTGGTTTGGGGTGGTCTGATAGATGTGGTTTACTAGATCCTTCAACAAACCGCATGGACGGGACTAGTTTTTTCTCCGCTTGAACTCAGCTAATAAATTTAGAGATCCAGGAATTGATCTCACAAATTAAACGACAAGAGAATGGAAGCAATCAATCGAAAACGATGTCGGAACTTCTTCTGCAATCACTTTTTTGCAGTTTTTTTTGTGTTCTACTATTGGTGCCATGGGATGAGACGGCCACAGAGGCGAGTGAGTTGGGATAAAGCCATATAAGTGTACTTTATAGTCTAAATTCTGTTCAAGGGCGTCCGTACACATGGCTCATGTGTCCTTCTATTCGGGGCCCAGAAGGTCGATCATATTGTCGCTCGGTTTGGATCTCAAAATGCAACATTTATTCATTTCTACCTATGACTATAAGTATACAGACAGAACCGATTCTAACCAGTTCTTTGAAGTATATGAACACCACTTTCAGTTTCAACAATATCACTGATTTCACCCATATGCAAAGAATATGCAGTTGCTTCGAAACTGGGCTGCATTTGTCCTCTACCAAAATATCCAAGGTCTCCGCCTCTTGAGTGCGAGCTACAATCACTTTCAGTTTCGGCTAATTCACTCAACTTAGCCTCTCCGTTCAATATTTGAGCTAAATACTTCTTCAAGATTTGTATAGATTCATCTCTGCTTATCGTTATACCATCTGGCGACTTCCAGGATTTCGGTTTCCTAGACTGATTGTTCTTTATCAACAAGTGAGATACTCTAATTTTTCCATCATCATTTACAACTGGTTTATAGCCATTTGATTTAAACTTTTGAATATATTCATTCAATACTACTTTATCTGTTCCATATGGTGCATCCCAAGACGATTCCTTTGTTGACTGATTATAATAATATTCTTTATTATGGGTTTTGGATACCTTTATCGTCCAATTCGGTGGCAACCCGGTAACCGTTGACATCTTTGTTGTTGAATTATGGATTATAGGTTCAATTTTGCCAACATATACTAGTAGTATTATTAATACTCGAAAAATTGTAAATGTGCACACTACAAATAAAACTTACGTTCTACAGTTCATTTGCATCGTCATGAGCCCAAGTCTAAAGCTATTTTGCTATATCTAAATAAATATCTAAAATCCTACTGATTTTTAAATACCTCTACTTTTTAAAGCGTCTTTAACTTGTGAAAAAACAACGTCAATAGGCTGATCACAGCTAAGTCTAACAACTCTACCCTGTTTGTCAAAATAGTCAACAACAGGCATAGACGTATCAATAAAAGTTCTAAATCTTTTCTTTATACTTTCAATATTATCATCAGCTCTACCACTTGTTTTACCTCTTTCCAATAATCTCGTTAACATAACTTGTTCAGGACATTCAAAGAATAAAGTGAAAGCAGATTTGGCAATTGTGTTTTCAAAAGTTAATGCTTGATCCATCTTTCTTGGAAATCCATCCACTAAGTATTTAGTTTGACCCTTATTGTAGTTTTCTTGGATAGCTTGTTGCAACAATGCAACAGTGACTTCTTGTGGTACGATACTACCTTCTCTTATGCATTTTGCAATTAAATCACCATATTTCGAGCCTTTTCTTGCCTGCTCGGCCCTTAATAAATCACCAGCTGATAAATGAATGAAACCCCTTTCCTTAACTAATTTATCACACTGCGTACCTTTACCAGAACCTGGTCCACCTAATACAAAAATCACCGAGATTTTTCCTGCCGGAAATGCTGGCCCAATGTGTTCGTTTTCAGTGGATTTAGGTTCAAAAGCTGACTTGGGACCTTCCTTGTTATAAGCTGATGCTGCGATCGTGGATCCAAGTGCTAAAGCACCCAAGACTAGAAGCACTTTACCTTTACCAGAAGATGGTGAAGGTGGAGGAGTTGTTTTGGTTGAGCTGAAACGCCTAAAGCAATTGCTTGTTATTTTTTGTTTCCTAGCAGTTCTGGCTATCTCCCTCGCAGCAAACGATTGTCTTGGAAGCATTCTTTGAAAGTAATGGAGATTTGTTATTGGATAGGTATGATGTAGCGAACTACTTTTTTTATATTTTTTTTGCTGTGTAACCAAACTCTATTTAGATTTCACACTATAAAGGCTACTGTTGATAGGACTTAAGAATATCGTCGTCAAACCTTAAAAACTTCCCATTTAAATCATCAGACCAACCATTTAACGCTAAATTTGCATATACTACTCCGGGTGCTTCTGGGGGCACTAAGCTTTTATTTTTATGTAAATCAATAAATTTTTGTAATCCTTCAGAACTCATATCTTTACCAAACTTTTCTCTAATATCGCATTGCATATTTGTATCTACCACACCAGGAGCAATGGAAATTGCTCTTATATCATTTTCCTCAGCAGCCAACGCAAATATTACATGATTCAATGCAGCTTTTGAACTTCCATAGGCATACCAGCCACTATAAGCCTTAGTAGCGGCCCCTGAAGACACAGCAATTACGCTTCCCTTTGTCTTCCTTAATTCTGGCAAGCTCTGCTGAATTAATTGAACCACTGAAAAGAAGTTGACATCGTATAATTTTTTCCACTGATCAATGGAAGTGGATTCAATTGAACCAACAGGTTCCAAAACTCCGGCATTGGCAATTACTGAATTCAATTGACCAAATTTAGATACAGCTAAGTCGACTGCCTTCTTTACCGTTTTTGGATCTGTTATGTCTCCCACTACAATTCCGATTCTGTCTGATCCATATTTGGATTCAAGGGATTTCAAAGCATCTTCAGACCTGGCAGTCGCAACAACTTTGGAGCAAGGATCTTTTAAAAGACAATCAGTAATAGCCTTACCAATACCTAAATTAGGTTAGTGATCGCTATTAAATCAAGTTTACGTTTTTAAACATACCTCTTGAAGCTCCTGTTACAATAGCTACCTTCATTTTTGGAAAAGAAACAATTAATCAAGTATGAGTTTTTTATTAATTACTGCAACTCAAATGCTGTTGAGGCTCCGTGGCTAACAAATATAAATCCCTTTGTCTATATGCAGGTAAACAACATTGATTAATGTGCGCTATTTGTAGCATCCGGGCAAATTCAAGGTAGTTATACAGTCACGTCACCTACAGTAGTATGTGATGCCGTGTATAAGTTGCCATTCTCTTATGATTCAGTTACGTTGAATTGCTATTATGCTATTTCTCGGTAATTATAGTACGAACATATGATTGTATTTTGCCCAAATGTTAATTTCAACTGTCAATGACAAATGGTTGGCAGGTGGCTCACTAAAATTGCCAAAACTCCAAGACATAATAGTCGCGTGTAAGTAGAGATCGAAGACCTTTACTTATCAATTGCGTATTACAATGTACACTAGATTACTTATAAAGAACGTCTAAAAATGTGCAGCTTGGCTATTTAAATGAGCACCACCATCTATTGGGATGACAGTGCCGTTAATATAATTAGCTTGTTTGGAACACAAGAAAAGCAATAAAGCCTGAAGATCTTCCTTTTCGCCCAATCTGCCTCTTGGATTGGTGGCAATCATCATATCACCAGCAGCTTCAATTAAACCATTTGCCATTTTAGATGGGAAGAATCCAGGAGCAATCGAATTAACATTGATGTGTCTTGGAGCAAACTGAACTGCCAAGTTTCTACCCAAATGGGAAACGGCAGCTTTTGAAGCTAAATAACCGTAGACACCAACAGTATCATTAGTCGTAACAGAAATGATTGAAGACATAAGAATTAATCTTGATGGATCTTCTTTGGTGGCTGCTTTTTCCAATAAGGGAGTGAACAATTTAATAGTATGATAAACAGCGACAACATTTAAGTTAATAACTTTCTTAACTGCTGAGACTGGATGGTCTTCCAATGGCGCACCCCAAGTTGCACCGGCATTTGCAACAAGGATATCAACTTTATCAATTTGCTTAGAGACTTCCTTGAAGAAATTCTCGCATTGCTCTTCAACCGCAAGATCAGCAGGAATGGAGATAATTTTACATGATTTACCATTCTCTTTTGCCAATTTCTCTAAATGTTGTTTAGCTTCTTCGCAAGCTTTTGCCTTTCTCGAAGTGATTACAACAGTTGATGCACCATTTAATACTAAGGCTTCGGCACAATACATACCTAAGCCTCTAGTACCCCCAGTGATAACTGCAGTTTTGCCATTAACGTTGAAATCAACCATTTTGCTAATGCAATTGTAGTAGATCTGAGTAAATAAAAAGGGAAAGGTCAATGAAAAATATGGGATTCAAACTACTTATAAATATCAAAGCGGCTAGTATTCTTTTTTCTTCTATTTTTTATGGGGTCAAATTCACAAGACCCCACTTTTTCAAAGTATATGCTACTTGTCCCGAGGGGACACACCATCAATATTGATGGCAAAATTGAGATTTCAACAAAAGAGACCTACCGTTGATTTATAGAGCCTTGTGTATTGTCTCAAAAAACTATTAAGTGATTTAGGTCTATGTGTAAGAAATTTCTATTGGGAGCATCGAAAAAAGTGGATTTTCACAGGAAACCGTTGAATGGACCCAGAGTTAATATTCAATTATAGTAGTGTGAACCTGCGTGCGTTTTATATGGACAGGTATTTCCCTTGAATTATACAGAAACTGTGGACTATCTGGCCTACTTGTAGTTGATGCAACCTGTCGTACTGGCTCCAAAGGTAACTAAATTTTAAACCCGGAAAATTTACTAAATCCGTTGATGATAAAACAAGCACTACATTTTTGCCGCTAATGCTTTATAATAAGCACGCATAGAGAACAGGAACAGCACTTGGACCAAGATACCATATAGAGGCTACCTTCTATTTGCCTTTCTTTTTCTCCAGCTGAATCGGTACGACATTGATTTCGCTGAAAACTCGTTGCAGAACTGGCGCTTTGTCTTTTGAAAAGATTCAGGTAGTTGATAGAGGACATCTGAAATTGAAAATAGCCGGATTGCAAAAAATATGACGGAATAATCCAATCTCCAAACACTTTGAAAAACACAATTTGTGGTTCGTATCAGATTCACAAATATGAATACAATCAATGAAAGGAAGCTTTTGAGAAACCAGTTAAGTACTATACCAGTGTATACTAAGTGTAACAACTTCTCCTTCTCATCGTCACTGATTCGAAGTGTATCAGTCTCTAGAGTGTCCAGCTGGTGACCATCAATTATAGCTTCGTTTTGAATTTCGCTATTTTCATGAAAAGGAAACGGTGAATCTCTTTGTTTCAAAATTGATTTAACTGAAGAAACCTTGTATGGATCACTTGGTTTAATAACTTCTTCCATTGGCATCTCTAGTGGAGTGGCCCACGCGACTACTTTGGACAGCATTTTCGAAAGTTCTGGGTATCTGGCTGGTCTTTGTTTCAAAAGTGGCTCAATCTTTTTACGTTTGACATCCTGAGGACCATAAACTAAAAAATGGCAAAAAGAATTGGTCTGCGCTACCACCTATGTTTTACCCACTTTAAAAACGAATCTAAATCTCTGCAAGACAAATCGACAACTGAAAGTCATTTAGTCATTAGAAATGGAGAAAATAGGGCCCAAGGTTCGCTTGTTCTATTATCGATATATTCTTTGTTGAAGTCGCTGAAATTCATGCTATTTACAGTCAAGCCTTTACATTACATACTAAATTGCATATTACATATCTTCTCTTCCTCTGCTAACTAGTTGGAAAAGTAACTGTAAGCCAGGAACCAAGGGATTGGCCATTGCAATAGCCACTTGTTCATCTGATATTGACCTAATATCTTTCCCAGTAATGACTTGATTTAATTGATTCGAGCCCTTGACAAAATCGCTAATCGACAAAATTTCAATAACTTCATCACATATGACAAATAAATGATTATTTTTAAATTGAATTGATTTCGCTCTAAATTCGAATACCAATATTGAAAGCCGAGACAATTTACCATGCTTATTTATGAATATTGCAAATTCATTGTAAACCAACAAAAACTCAGTATTGTTATTTAATTTGAACATACCCAATGGTTTGATATTTGACGAGGAAACTAGTTTCCTAATCGTTTCAACAGCTGAACCACCATTAGTGTTTGATTTCCTAGAATACTGATCTATTTTCTTTTTATCAATTTCCACCGATGGTAAATCTGGCACTGTTCGCGGAACCAATTTATCCAACTCTAAAATCTCAAACCCCTTATTGGTATGCACAGCAAACGAAGAATTGAAAATTGATATCCCATAACATTCAGCCTCAATATAGAACCTTCTGTCATCTTTAAACCTACTAAATACGCCGTCATTGTCAGTTTCGGGTATAAGCACTTTGAAATGAGTTGTTCCGTTAGATTTCCTTTTTGCATAAAACAACATGGTAACATTTTTATGGCGACTCATAGAAAAAAACACCACTGGCTCCTTAGATAAAGCAATTCCAGTAAGCTCTGATTTAAGTTCCCTATAAACATTAAGAATCTGGTGCATAGGATAGTACCTCAAGTGTTTGTCAGCTAAGACTATAACTAATCCTATTTTGGAGTCAACATGTATCTTGGTGAAATCGGATCCATTGAGTACTTTTTTCCATCTGCTTTTTGATTCACAGCAATACATTCCAGAATTGAGTCCAACGAGAGTATATTTTGAACCTCCAAATTCGAATGAACACATGCATTGAACCTTACTAAATATTACACGGTTTCTTGAATTGTTTTGGTTATACAATTCAGCTGATAATCCCAATTGATTAATTTTCCTCATTGAATCTTGACAGATATCATATATTGGTTCAAATGGTGCCAAAATTTGTAATTTCAAAACTCTATTTCCAAACTCATAACCAAAACATGTATTAGATATCAGCTGTACTCTATAAGGATTTGAGTTACTTGTTCGTTTACAAAAAATCGACTTAGTAGTTATAAAATAATTGATCCAGTCGGACCTTTCTCGTTCACTCTTGCATGAAAATGTATACGAATGCCTTGCTCTTCCGGCATATCTAACTTTCAAAGCAAATGCAGTCGAGTCTTCCTCTTCGTCTAATGCAGCAGGTTGGGGTCTAATAAGCGATGATGATGGCTTTGATGGTAAAGACGTAAAACCAGATCCTTTTTCTTCAACAATCAAAAACTCAATGGGTATAGGAACTTCGGATATTCTATAAACATAATTACCCAGTTTCAGGATTTTAGATTTTTCGGTGATAAGCATGTAATTGTCTAAAACAATAATATGATTAATTAAAGTGGTAATTTTAATATCAGATCTTCTTGTTAAATCACCACGACATATGAATTTTCTATTAGAAGAATTCAAATTCAAATTGGGTCGACGGATATTGCTTTTCCAAACTAACTGAGTTTTTAGTTGTTGAATTGCATGCAAATTGTCTGCAGTTTTTTTGGAATCATTGATCGTGGAACCCAATTTTTTAATCTCCTCGGCCGCTTTTTCTAATGCAGTATATTCAGGATCTCCTTGGTCGTATTTTTTGCGAATATCAAATAGTTGTAGTGGTAATTGCTGATATCTGGAATTGAAAGTGCTAATGAATAAAATGGAAACATTAACTTTCAAGTCTCGCACCCTTTGGATTAGGCCTATGTGATTATCAATATAAGATTTGAGACTAGATATACCTAAAAGCTCTTCGATCATGGGCATACAATTCATATACCTTACCAAATAAGGACGTACCTCCAACGCCCAATCGATATAAATGTTAGAAATGTCCACCAAGTTTGTAATAAATTTTCCTTCGGCTATTAAAATTCTCAATAATGGTTCAAATAAATGTTCTTGGTGTATTTGCACAATTTTCTTTCCGGTTTCAATTACATCCTCTTCAAAGACTTTAATTCTTGGGTTGTTACTACCCAAAAATTCTTTTGCAACTTTAATAAATTCGGGTGCTACAATTTCAACAAAACATTTTGCACGCTCAATAAAAGTTTGTTCATAACGTAATAAGTCGAAAATGTATGATTGTCTCTTGATTAAGCTTTGATCAAGTCCTCTTATATCTTCTACAGTTAAATGCCAATGAGCAGCCCAGTCATTTTTTAAAACAATTTCTTTAATATTTGCACTTCTTAATTTTCTTTCAAGGTTCAAGCAACGGCTAAAGTGGCACAATGAAGCATAGCAAGTTAAAATATCATCTTTAGTATGAGGCAATGCTGAATAACATTTGGTTAAACTAGGTAGAACACCATTTAGGTATACATGCTCATGCATTATAATTTTATTCTTTTCAGCACCATCATTATTTGCTTCAGAATCAACAGTAAGTTCAATGGCCCCCGACTTCAAAAAATTATCAAACGCTGATTGTGCATTACGAGTAACTATATTCAATGGAACGTCACTTCTATGAAAAGCAAGTAATTTGATCAATGCTTTTTTCAATTCTTGCTTTGATATAAACAGGTCTTTTAACCAAATCCTTAATTTCAAACACCATTTAAATAATTCAGAAATAGACCATATTCTTTTACATACTTCAAAATGCTGAGCTTGTAATGAAGATGAATTGAATGGTAATCGTGGGAGATCCAAAGGTATAGGTGGTAACTCTTGATTTTGCTTTGTGGCAGAAATGCTCGGTAACAATACTTCTGGGCCGGTCACAAAGGATGTCTGTTTAGTGGGTGGTAAATCCGGTAAGGTCGAGTAATCAAAATAGTCAGTTGCGGGAGATTCAAATTCTTGTCTTTCACGATCATCATCATCGTCATCACCATCGTAAAATGGGTTATCTGATACCGGATAATATGAGGGTCGTGAATGTATTGAATTCCATCTTGAACTTGGTCCTTCAGCTAGGTTGAATTCATTGTATCCTTTAGACATAGTAGTTATCTCAAAACTATTACTTTCTTGAAGACTAGTACCCAGTGCGGAAGAAGTGTTTGCATCAAGAATGTATCGTTTTGGTGATGGTGATCTACTATATGTTTTATCAGAATAATAGTTTGATGATCTTGATGATCTTCGCCTCGGTATATCAGTATAAGCTCGAGATGGTGATCCAAGTGGTGATGTTAAATAATATTGATTCATAGTGGAGTTCAGACTCTTTGAGGATAAATTAGGAACATCGCTTAATTTAGGTGACAGATTTATTATTGAATCGTTTATAATTTCTCTTGTTCTATTTTGCGAAGGAGAATCAACTTCAAATACATAACTATTTTCATCATCTTCTTCCAAGAATTGATCAACAACTTCTTCAAAGGGTTTTGTAGGGTACGGCAAGGAACTTGTGTCAATTACTTCCTCTACTGTTTGAGTTGTTGGGTAAGGTGGTGTTACTGTTAGTTGTGATTTTGGCCTTGAAATTTGCTGAAAACCTCGTCTAGCTTTCACTTTATCAGTCTGGCTAGTAGAATAGCTGGTATTGGTACCGTTACTGTTTACTGTCATTAAAAATGATCCATTTGAGGATTCTGCAACCATTGATTCATCATATTCCCAGATTTCTTTTGGACCTTTTGGTTTAGGAGAGCCAAATGATTGGAAAGATTCATCAAACGAATAATCAAACTGCTCCCCTCTTAATTGTTTCGTAGGTGTTGACTTCGAATCTAATGGATGATTTTGCTGATGATCGCGTTGTGGTTGTTGTTGTTGCTGTGGTTGTTGCTGTGGTTGTTGCTGTGGTTGTTGCTGAGGTTGCTGCTGTTGCAGGTACTGCTGCTGCTGTGTAGTCAGGTGTTGATGCTCTAGTGGAGAATTATAATACTCTTGACCATTCAATTGATATTGTGAATGTAGCTGTTGTGGATGTGGCGGCACTGGCTGCATAGATGCTAATGGTGCTGGTGGAGGATGAGGAGGCATTGGTCGCAGAAAAAGATCCAGATCATCTGATGGTGGTGGTGGTGGTTTTCTTCTTAATGGCTTCGTTGTAGATTTATCAGGCATTTCCGGGCGTGGAAAGGAGAATTACAATAATATACAATAAACAAATATCACAATGTAGATGGTGTATATATGGAATTCCCTGGCATAACCATACAATGCGTGTTATAATAATAAGAGCGGAAATACAGTCCACAAGTGTAATGGGTTGTGTATAAACTGGAATGGGACAACTTCTAGAAATAACAAAAAAATGATTTGGGGGAACAATTGGTAAAAGAGAGAAAACAATGTGTATACACTGTAGTGTGTACATTTACATACATGTTGTACAGTACAAAATACATAAATGATGATGTAGCTGTTGTGTAGTGTATACGACCACAATTATAATTACATTAGAGAACATCACAGTTAATAGACTTCATGAATAGAATATATATCTGAAGTCAATTCTTCATAGTACATCGGAATGCAAGATACTGCTTGATACTGCTTGATCTCCGTTCTTTCCATGTAATTTGAGTTGAGTTTAATTACGAAATCAACAACTTAATTCTCTCAGATTGCCATCTCTCGTTGTTCTGTTGACGTATTATCATGTGCATTCATGTTAAATTGGAATGAGTGGATTGCAGAGCCTTTACTCATTTTAAGTTCTTGTGAGGCAAGGCGGTTTTCACCAACTACAAGAGTTATAGTTGGAATGTTAACATTCACGCATCGAACTATGTTTTTGGTTAGTATTAATTATGGCTGTTCGACAGGGGTCGTTTTCTGGCAAACTCTTGTAAATGCTAAATGCTCAATGCTTTGTTACCCGGCTTCAAGTAAACCAGTGTTATGTCACAATTAATAAACGCAAAAATATGACACGACACTAAAGAACCAAAAAAAGAGGAACACAAGAAGTTCTATAGCGGCATTCAAATTCCAAACGCGTAGTGCGAAAATGTTCAAGCTTATATATTCCCTTAGAACCTTGCAGCAGTTGGTATTAATCAAAGATTCATCACAACACAATACAACACAACCGATTGATATTTTCTAATCATGATGTCGTATTCATCAGAAATTTCAAGATTAATAGCAGATGGATCTAGAGCATATTCAGCTAAAGATTTTGATTTGGCATCGGAGAAGTACGGGGCCGCCTGTGAGCAATTCTCGGAGCACCACGATGGAAATGAAGATGCTGATTTATTGTTACTATATGGCAAAGCACTTTTCCAAAGTGGAATAGCTAAATCTGAAGTATTTGGTGGTACGGCACCCAGTAGAGTTGATGATGAGGATAAAGAAGAGAATGGGGAAGAAGTAGAAGAAAAAGAGGAAGAGGATAAATTTCAGTTTTATGATGCTGATGGGGAAATAGCCAAAGAAGAACACGAGGGACCTCATTTGATTGAAGCAGGAGTACAAGAAGAAGAAGAAGAAGAAGAAGCAGACGACGAAGACGACGAAGTAGAAGCAACTAATAAAGACGTCGAAGAATCTCAACAAGAAGAGGAAGGAAAAAGTGACTTTGAAATTGCCTGGGAAATATTGGACGTGACTAGAACCTTATTTGAAAATAAGCTTAAATCCCTTGATAGAGGTGAGTTAGAACCACCGTACTTGTCTAATGAAATGGACGAAACAAGGGATGAATACATTATAACAATAAAGAAACTATCAGAAACTTACGATATCTTGGGAGAAGTGTCGCTAGAAGCAGAGAACTTTACACAGGCGGCCGAGGACTTGCAGAAAAGTCTTGAATTGAGATTAGAATTATACCCAAAGACATCTCCATTAGTATCAGAGTCCCACTACAAGTTAGCTTTAGCTTTAGAATTTTGCGTGCAAGATTCAGAACTGAGACCAAAGGCAGCTGAACAAATTAGGTTAGCTATAGAGTCTACCGAGAAGAGAAATGAAATTGAAACTGACGCAAGCAAGCAAAAGGATAATGAAGAAATGATTCACGAGTTAAAAGACAAGTATCGGGAGTTGTTGAAAGATCCAACAGAAGAGATTAAGTCACAACAGTTGGACATAATTAGAGGTATATTGGGTGAAGAGGTAACCAGTGCAATGGCTGGTGGCTCTTCTTCTTCTTCTGGTGATACCACAATCAATAACCTTAATGCGATGGTGAAAAAGAAAAAAGAAAAGAAAGATGGTGGGGCTCTCCCGGTGAATGATTTATCAGGTATGGTAAAGAAAAGAAAACCAAAGAATGAGCAAGTACTCGGAGGTAGTAAGAAACCAAAAACAGACTAAATAGAACATAGTGCAAGTGAATAGTGCGAGTATATTAGTGTATTACACATCCTAAAAGGGATCTTCGGAGACCCAGAAAAAAAGAGAAAAATATGACTACGAATCATGGAGGAAAACATGAAACATCAAGTTCCGTTCGAGACAGGCTTTCGCTCACTCTCATAGCCCCGGATAATTTCAAGGTGACCGTCGTCAATTGATTCTGAAAACTGATAAATGAAGAATAGGGAAATCTACTTATATCTACAGTTATGACGGAGTTTATGCCCTAAGCACTCAGATAAATATTCAATCCGAAGCGCAACAACAACTATTGATGAGGTCAGCAATTAAAACAACGGCTTATCGAATTGAATTTTCCACATAGAAGCTTACGCTTTTGTTTTCTTGACCCACGGAGTTTTTTTTTTGCTTCACCTATTGTTCGATTCTCTCATTTGATTCAAGCACCTGCAACTTCACTGCAACTGCAAATTGTAATAATTCAATTGCGAATCGGATCCGCCGATAAAAAGAAAGAAGGAAGCTGTACTGTAGTGTATGTAGTGCACTCTACATATTGATTTGCTTAGTCTCGATTATCATATGAGAATAGGAGTAAAATAATCAGCCAAGTAACACTACTTTTCATTTTTACTGCCCAGATAAACTGTTTCTGCAACCGTCCTTCGTTTCTGTTCAACTTGACGGGATAAAAAACCGATATGTTCAGCCCGATAACGATAACGCTGGCCGTTATAGTCACTGGCGGCAGTACAATTTCACGCACTCATCCAGTCGTACCAGCCACCATAGTGAAACCAGTGACATTGACTTGCCTAGCCTTGCCTGCCTCCCTGCCCCCACTCTTATCTCCCATTCAACCGAGGCAAAGGCCAAATTAAGTATTCCTGCATACTGGATCACAGGAAGATTGATTGGGTGAAAAAAATCTGGGGAAAAAAATAATAAAAAAAAGCCAAAGAAAAAAAAATCCCACACAAAATCAGCACTGAAACGGAAGGACGTATTTTTCACACCACAGTTAATCACGGCTAACTACTGGACACAGATAAAATGGGTGATGATTCATCCTTTTCAACAATTGCTATGCTATAAATACATCGAATGATTTCCCCAAACTTTTTTCCCAATTTTGAAGAGTTTCTTCGCTTTTACTTTTATTTTTCTTTCTTCTTTTTACTTTTTACTTCTTAGTTTTACATTTCTGTTCTTTTATACATAGTTAGTCATGCCTTACACTAAGATTGATATTAACCAGGAAGAACAAAGATTCCAACAAGAAGTTGCTGAAATCAAAAAATGGTGGTCAGAACCAAGATGGAAAAAGACCAAAAGAATCTATACTGCTGAAGATATTGCTAGAAAGAGAGGTACGCTCAAGATTGACTACCCTTCGTCTCAACAAGCTGATAAGTTGTATAAGTTATTAAGTAAACATGATGCCGATAAGACTGTTTCGTTTACTTTTGGTGCTTTGGACCCTATCCATGTTGCTCAAATGGCTAAATATTTAGATTCTATTTATGTTTCTGGTTGGCAGTGTTCTTCTACCGCCTCCACTTCAAATGAACCTTCTCCAGATTTGGCTGATTATCCTATGGATACGGTTCCAAATAAGGTGGAGCACTTGTGGTTTGCCCAATTGTTCCATGACAGGAAACAGAGAGAAGAAAGGTTGTCGATGACCAAGGAAGAAAGAGCAAAGACTCCATACATTGATTTCTTAAGACCAATTATTGCTGATGCCGATACTGGTCATGGTGGTATTACTGCCATTATCAAATTGACTAAATTATTCATTGAGAGAGGTGCTGCTGGTATCCACATCGAAGATCAGGCCCCTGGTACTAAGAAGTGTGGTCATATGGCCGGTAAAGTTTTAGTTCCAGTGCAAGAGCACATTAACAGGTTGGTTGCCATCAGAGCTTCTGCTGATATCTTTGGTTCAAACTTGTTGGCTGTTGCTAGAACTGATTCTGAAGCTGCCACCTTAATCACTTCAACTATTGATCACAGAGATCATTATTTCATTGCTGGTGCCACCAACCCTGAAGCTGGTGATTTGGCTGCTTTGATGGCTGACGCTGAGGCTAAAGGCATTTATGGTGAGCAATTGGCTGCTATTGAAGCTAAATGGAACCAAACTGCTGGCGTCAAGTTGTTCCATGAAGCCGTCATTGATGAAATTAAAAGGGGAAATTACTCCAATAAAGAAGGGTTGATCAAAAAGTTCACCGATAAAGTTAATCCATTATCGCATACTTCAAAT
The DNA here is from genome assembly GCA_030572795.1 of Nematodospora anomalae. Taxonomy (NCBI): domain Eukaryota; kingdom Fungi; phylum Ascomycota; class Pichiomycetes; order Serinales; family Debaryomycetaceae; genus Nematodospora; species Nematodospora anomalae. The sequence goes on along the minus strand of JAJMBC010000014.1, from coordinate 685 downwards.
AAAGAAGCCAGAAAATTGGCCAAAGAATTGACCGGTAAAGATATATACTTTAATTGGGAAGTTTCAAGAGCAAGAGAAGGTTACTACAGATATCAAGGTGGTACTCAATGTGCCGTCATGAGAGGCAGAGCTTTTGCTCCATATGCTGATTTAATTTGGATGGAATCCGCATTACCAGATTACGCACAAGCTAAGGAATTTGCTGATGGTGTCAAGGCTGCTTGTCCAGACCAATGGTTAGCTTATAACTTATCTCCATCATTTAACTGGAACAAAGCTATGCCAGCTGACGAACAAGAAACTTATATCAAGAGATTGGGTAAATTGGGTTACGTCTGGCAATTCATTACCTTGGCCGGTTTACATACCACGGCCTTAGCTGTAGATGATTTCTCAAACAAGTATTCTCAAATTGGTATGAAAGCCTATGGTCAATATGTCCAACAACCAGAAATTGAAAAAGGGGTTGAAGTTGTTAAACATCAAAAATGGTCCGGTGCCACTTATATTGATGGCTTATTGAAGATGGTCAGTGGTGGTGTTACTTCTACTGCTGCTATGGGTGCTGGTGTTACTGAAGATCAATTTAAAGAAAAAATCTAGGAAAGTCGATCTTGACTGTCGATCTTGACCTTTTATTATTATTATTATTATTATTATTATTATTATTACTATTATTATACTC